>NW_020716886.1:617540-649356 GCF_900518725.1 Notechis scutatus
TTCCTCCCAGCCAATTTATGTCCTTGAAGAAACTTCTAAGAAATTTACCCTGGGAAAAAACTTCTCATGATTTAATGAAAAAGCTAACCGAGACGCATTATGCAGATACTATAATATCTTACATATAAAAGTGCTTCTGGAAGATGTTCCACCTCTTTATTTTCTGCCACTCATGTAACTCTTGCTGAATGGATCAAATGCTATCAGCAGAGATATATATGATATAAATTCTTAAAATGGCTACGGGTCCTCTTATTATTTTACTAGTTACAATTGAAGAAACTTCATATCCCATTTATATGTTACTCTTAGCATTCTTTGGGCATTTTATCTTGCCTAGAAATTTTCTAGAGTTCTATTGTTTGCAAAAGTAAAATAAATAAGAAAATAAAATAAAAATAAAATAAAAATGTCTCTCACATTCTCTGGTCATTATGTATTTATTTTATGCATGTAGAGATGATGGTAGTGATAACCATTTCTGCTCATCTCTCTCTCATAACCTACATATTCATATTTGCCACTATATTGAAATTATTTCCACTGCCTAAAAGGAAAAAGTCGGCCACTGCATGAAAATAAATTGGCTTCTCAAATCCAATGAATGGATTTGAATCTTTGTCTCATCTAACTTTGTCTCAACCTGGAGCACCAGGGAACTACAGAGGACTGGAAAAGAGCTGATGTGGTTCCCATCTTCAAAAAAGGAAGAAAAAAACAGACCCAGGAAACTATAGACCAATCAGCCTAACATCAATACCTAGGAAGATACTGGACAAGATAATAAAAAAACAGACCTGCCAACATCTAGAAATGTAAAGTATTAACTAGCAGTCAGCACAAGTTTGTTAAGAACACATCATACCAAATCAATCTTATTTCATTCTTCAACATAGTAACTAAATTAGTAGACCAGCAAAATACTGTGGACATAATATATTTAGATTTCAGCAAGGCATTCAACAAAGTAGACCACAATCTACTTCTTAGTAAGCTAGAAAAAAAGAGGAATAGATAGCACCATCACTAGTTAGACTTGCAACTGCATAAGCGCACAATCATGCCTACCGTCCATGTCTATTGTCCCCAATTATTAGTTCCTATTTCTTATATTTAAACTTATGTTTATTCTTGTTTCTGTTATACTCTTCAATATCTTCATTTACGACTTAGATGAGGGAATAGAAGGGGAACTTACCAAATTTGCAGGTGATACTAAGTTGGCAGGAATAGCTAACACCCAAGAAGATAGGCTCAAGATCCAGATGGATCTTGCAGACTAGAACACTGGGCCGTATCTAACAAAATGAAATTCAATGTAGAGAAAAGTAAAGTCCTACACTTAGGCAAGAAAAAAACAAGGTACACATATAGATTGGGTGAAACCAGGCTCAATAGTAGTAACTGTGAGAGGGATCTTGAAGTCTTAGTGGACAACCAGCTAAATATGAGCCAGCAGTGTGCAGCAGCAGTCAAAAAAGCTAATGCAATCCTAAATTGTATTAACAGAGGGATACAATCAAGATCAAGGGAAGTACTAATACCACTCTATAAAGCCTTAGTAAGACCACACCTAGAGTACTGCATCCAGTTTTATTCACCACATTATAAAAAAGATGTTGAGACTCTAGAAAAAGTACAGAGAAGAGCAACCAGGATGATTAGGGGACTGGAGGCTAAAACATACAACGAACGGTTGCAGGAACTGGGCTTGGCTAGTCTAGTAAAGAGAAGGACCAGGGGAGACATGATAGCAGTCTTCCAATATTTGAGGGGCTGCCACAGAGAGGAAGGGGTCAAGCTATTTTCTAAAGTGCCTGTAGGCCAGACAAGGAATAATGGATGGAAACTGAACAAGGAGAGATTTAACCTGGAAATAAGGAGAAACTTTCTGACAGTGAGAACAATCAACCAATGGAACAGCTTGCCCTCAGAAGTTGTGGGAGTGCCATCACTTGAGACCTTCCAGAAGAGATTGGACTGCCATTTGTCAGAAATGGTGTAGGGTCTCCCACTTGGGTGGGGGGTTGAACTATATGACCTGTAAGGTCCCTTCCAATTATCTGTTATCTATTATAACTTATCTATTAAACTTATCAAAAGTCACTACTTTACTAATAAATTCCAAATGCACATTTCTGGCGAACCCATTGTAAATTGCAGGCACATGACCATCAGGTGCTGCAAAAGGCTTCACATGTGAGTTGGTTGCCAAGTGCCCAAAATGTGATCACATGATCATGAGGAGAACCTGACATTAGAACTGTGGAACTGGGTCTTAAGTAGCTTTTGGGTAGTCCATCACAAGTCGAGGACTACCTATATAGTACAATTAATTATAAAATATTACTGTGAAATATAAAATTTCTGCCATTGTAACACATACTGCTTTATAGTTTGGTTAGTAGAAAAGATTGCTTTTCCCAGGAAGTTATACATTTGCACACATATGCACACCAGAACAACTAGACACAAGAACAGTTTTTTCCCGAAAGCCATCACTCCGCTAAACAAATAATTCCCTCAACACTGTTCAACTATTACAAAGTCTGCACTACTATTACTGTTAATCTTCTCATCACTCCTTATTGCCCATCCCCTCCCACTTGTGACTGTATGACTGTGATTTTGTGGCTTGCATCCTTATGATTTATATTGACTGTTTCCTGATATGATTTGATTGCTTATTGTACCATATGACTATTATTAAGTGTTGTACCTTATGATTTTGACAAATGTATCTTTTCTTTGATGTATACTGAGAGTATTTACACCAGTATTCTATTTCTATTTCTACATTTCCAGAGCTGTTTTTTAAGATATGGAATGCAACACATTCAAAATACAATTTATGGATGTTACAATTTATTGTAAGCTGCCCAGAATCACTCTGGAGAGTGACATGGGCAGCATATAAATGTAATAAACAAACAAACAAATGAATGAATAAACAAACAAACAAACAAATTTTAAACTCAAATCCACTGATACCAAAATGACATGAAGGTAACGATCAGAGATTCCAATTCTTTAGAGGATGTCAGAAATATTTACTTTTAAATCATTCTTGAGCTTTCAATGGAGATAGGTAATAGGTTTGCCTTCTGTTATGGATAATTCATAATCCATCAAATAAGAGAACATCTCAGATGTCTTTAGAGTGGGCAAAGCATCAGAATAAGCCATCAAAACCAGCTTAAGTAAAAAATATTGACTAGAATCAGAAAAACTCATTGCATAATAACTGGATTAAAAACATAATACCTATCTTAAAACATGGATCTAAAATCTTCTAGTAGTCTCTTAGATTCACAAAGGATTTATTTCCATCTCCCACTCTCAAATGTACTATTCTGTACCGGACAGAGATGAGCTTGTATATATACAACCTTCCATTGGAAAAAAATATCAAGGTAAGGCCTACTCCCTTAGCCTGATTAGAAAGGAAGTGTGTGTGTGAAAGTCCATATTTCTGTTCTTACTTACTTCAGTGATAATTAAGTACAGTCCAAAGTTGATGTTTCTCATCTGAAGAGGAGAGTCTGACCCCCTTTTCCTGATGGTGCCTGTCAGAAAAAAAGATATGATTGCCATTGTGATGTTATCATGAGGTTACTACTGTATCTGAATAAAGGAAACTGACCCTTGTGACTTCATGTCACCTGCGGGTAATTCTCAGTTTCCAACTCATCTTTCTTGCCTTTGGTGAAACTTGTACAGTATGAATGATAGTGTCTATCTAATTTTTTTTTAAATGTTCATAATTAAGATTTCAGAATGGAATAAAGGACTGCTTTCCAAGTAAGTTAAACTAAGTTTATTTAATCTTCTTGATTAAGATTTCAGAACGGAATAGAAAACTCCAAGTTAAACTAAGTTTATTTAAAATTTATCCTTATAGAATAGTGGAATTGGTGCATAACCATCCATAAATTAATGTTTTCTTATATTTAGGGCCAGTAACATATTACAGCCCAAGATATTCCTTTCCACAAAGATCAAAATAAATGACCAATAGAATAACATAGTGATTTTTACAATTGTCTGAGATTCCAAGATGTGTGGATGGTAAATATATGGATATGTTCTATAAGCAAACACTTTGTGCAGTTATGTTTTTATTCTTCATCCTTTTAATGTCTTTGTAGAAATAATTTTGTGTAGACTTTATTATTTCAGCTATTTCAACATTTTTCTCATTGGAAGTAGAGATTTATTTTTTTCTATTTGTGGTCATCATGTCTTACTGCTACAGCTTGATGATATCAACCTTCAGTGAAGATTGCAAGAGAAAATAAGTTTCTGATTTACAGAAAATTCCAAATGTGACATAAAGAACATTTCAAGAGAATAATAAAGAGATCATCATATAAAGTATGCTACTGACTAATCATAGCTTGGTAGCATGAATTATTTTTGTCTAATAGGTAGGGCTACTCATTTAGATAAATATAAGGTCTATAGTTCTATTCCACAACCAGTGGGGTCTGCAAAAGAACTTGCTGGATACTGCTGGAACTAGACAATTGTCATGACAATAATAATAATAATAAAAAAGAGTCAGAGTGCTCATCTTGATGGTTTTAATCCCCTCCTGGATGCTCTGGAACAAGCAGCCCATATCCAGTCTCCAATTAACAAATAACATATATGACTTTTTTTTAAAAAAAATCTGTGTATGAATGGGGTCAGATGAACACTTCGGATGACTTCGTTGAGAAATATTCAAATGGATCAACAAGTTATAAATCTCTAAACAACACAAAAATCTAAAGGGAAAGATTTTAATGTTAGATATCCTTTGGGATTCAGTATTAATTTGTATTTAAAAAATGATCAAATTAGCAGCAAATCTCCCAGGATTAATTATTTTAAATGTTTATGGAAATCATTTAAGAAACATTTCTGTCTCACAGAAGGAGGCATGGATTTTTCCAGCATGGAAGTTTACCGATAATTTGAAGAAATAGTAGCACTAAGTTCTGGAACATCTCTTAACTATGTCAGTTACTTGTTACAGGTACGTTTCAATCCAACTTCAGTATTATTGTATACTTTGGGAGGAGAATGTCCAATTTCATGATATTTTGCATAAAGACATTGGAAGGCTTCCCAAATTGTGCCAAACTATAATATGGGCTTATTATGGTTCATCATGTTTGAGAAGATGATTATAGCTGGAAATCATGATTTTAGTGTGGGTCCAGACACTGTGATTTATTCAACAATACATTTTTAAAAAATTGTATATTTTGGTAGTGTGTTACTCCAGCCCTAGCATCATCCCTCCAAAGAATTTTAGATACAGAATAAGGATTTTCTCTTTTGCTCATTCCTGGCAACTAAAGGACAAGTTTTGTCTTTTAGGAAAGATAACCTTTTAGGTATCTGTATTTCTCTGAATCACAGTTAACCCTGGAATATTATATAACTGGTTAAAGAAAAAACATTTGCAGAACAAGGTTACTGAAGGGAAACTATTTTCCTTTATGCAGGAACAGAGTCAGCAAAGAGCTCATGTTTCCAAAGTTGGAATGTTCCATGCAATATTGAAAACTATTGGCTTTCACATTCTCTTATTGTAGAGGAAACAAAGAGTAGATAGAAAGGGAATATTTACATAGGCCAATTACAATTTTTACTATAATTCTTGATGTAAAGTGATCAAGAAGTAGTATTGGAGACAGAAAATAAAGATCCTTTGGCTGTCCAACCAATCAGCTTGCTCATGCATCAGCATGAGCCACCGATCAGCTTTTGAGGATAGAAGTACATGACATATATTTTTTATGAATGTTTTAACAGGGTTGTGCTTCAGTTTCATTCCCTCAAAAAATTGGATTTTGCTTATCATAACCATCATGGTTTCAAAAATAGAAAAGAGAAATGGAGAAAGAAAAATTGTGTGAAAAACTGATTTAATAATACTTTTCTTTTAGTCATATATTCTTCCCAACTAATTTTTTTCCTCTAGATACAGTATATGAGTGGAATACTTGTGAACATTAGTTATCTACAATTCCTAAAATAAGTATTCATTACACAGATACCTACACATACAGAGACAAGGAAAGAAGAGAATTTTCAATATTTTGGATTTAAACAAGTCTTTTTAAAAAGTATATTCGAGATTTGATGAGACATTTCATGAATTAAGGAAATGCCAGATACAGAAAAGGAAAACCAGACAGCCATTCAAGAATTCATCCTTCTGGGTTTGGAAACTTTTCTGGAGCTGCAGATTCTTC
The DNA here is from genome assembly GCF_900518725.1 of Notechis scutatus. Next base: position 623,789 of record NW_020716886.1, read on the forward strand.
TTTTTGGATTCTTTTTGGTGATTTATTTGATGACAATTACTGGAAACCTTCTCATCTTTCTGCTAGTTGTGACAAATCAGCATCTTCATACCCCAATGTACTTTTTCTTGGCAAATTTATCTTGGCTGGATGCTTGTTATAGTTCTACCATCTTGCCCAAATTGTTGGCCAATTTGTTGACTGGTGATGGAACTATAACTTTACGTGGATGCCTAGCCCAATGTCATTTATTTGGGATTTGTGCAGCCATAGAAACTTATCTTTTATCTGCAATGTCTTATGATCGCTTTGTGGCAATTTGTAGACCTTTGCTCTACAATTCTATCATGAATACAAAATTTTCTCTCCAGCTTATAGCTGGAACATGGATAAATAGTTTGATATTCAATGGCATTCTGGTGGGTCTCATGGATCCATTTCCCTTTTGTGGTTCCAATATCATAGACCATTACTTTTGTGATTTTCTCCCACTGGAGAAATTGTCCTGCAGTAATAGAAATTTTCTTGAGCCCATTGCCTTTTTCATGACTGTAATTTTTACAATTGCCCCCTTTTTATTGACTCTCATCTCTTACATCTGCATTATTGGTACTATCATAAAAATAAAATCCAACACCGGAAGGCAAAAAGCCTTTTCAACTTGCTCATCTCATCTCATGGTAGTTTGCCTCTATTATGGCACATTAATCATTGTCTATGTGTTGCCAGACTCCCCTACTTTGAGACCTCTCAATAAAATAATCTCAATTTTTTATACAGTGATGACACCTTTGGTGAATCCCCTAATTTACTCTTTAAGAAACAAAGAAGTTCATAAAGCCCTAAGACGACTTTACAGCAAACTGGTCATTTTGGGCTCTCCCAAACTACCAGTTCGTGCTTAATTCATTAGCTTGTGTTAATGTTGTATCTCAATACAAATATTAAATAAAAGATATTTAAATATTTAGTTATTTAAAGGGATGGATTCTGAATAAAACCATGGTGGGAATACCTATAATATCAGGATTGAAATACACTGCTTTCCATCTCTTTCTTACAATTGTTTCTTTCTACTGTATGATTCCTTTTAGCATATTTTATTGTGGATACTAGGAAATATAAAGTTATATACAAACTTATATTTCTTGTTTATTTCTGTGGTTTTCCAAGTGTTTTCATACAATTATATACTATGCATGTTGTATATGTATAAAAATGGTTCAGTGGGCTTTTGAAAATATATCAATAAAAATCAATAAAATTTGAAAAAAAAGAAAGAAAATATTTTATACAACTAGAACATGTTTATTCATTATCATTTTTTCTTGTGTTTTTTCCTATATTTCTCATCTGTATTTTGAAGATAAAAATCAGGTGTAAAGTTTATATATATTTGGTTTGGAGATAATCGTGAAGCTTAATTCACAGCTGCTCTGTTCCAATAATTTAGGAATAGGACATTTAAATATAACTCTAAACAACTTAAAATGTGCTCTAAAATTCCACATTCCATTGTTCAGTTTCCATTTTTCTTAATATGGAAAATTGCAAGATATCATGGTAACTTTCCATCAATGCCCTGCTAACTCCTCTTAATCAGCTAAATTATCCCTCTTGATTGATCAAGAATAGTTGATACTCTTTTCAGCATGTCAGAATTTTCAGAAACTAAACATTTCCTGGATGAATTGTGTTTATCAGAATTTATCTCCAATTGCACACACCAAACAATGATATGCTTGACTGATTAATCTTGTGTATTCATCTTAAATTCTGTTTTGTGAAGGTTGATTAGCACATACTCTCCCCCCTCCCCTGACCATTCTTTGGGAATCAAGTTAGGAACACACCTGATCACAAATTAGAAATATATCTTTAAGGCCTACTTCTTAAATTCTTCTAATGAACACCATAGTTAAATTTCAGTTGGCTCTCCCTTTTCATTCATACTTAATTTTCTAATTCCTTGGATTCTTACTATGTTGTATACATTATTCATGTTCTGCAATAGCTTCTGCTTATCCTGTAAAAGCAATCACTAACTCACAATGGGTAATTGTCAGGAAGCATGTGAGAGATAGCAATCATACCTGTATCTGGAGCACTTAGAATATCCATAAAACAAAGGACAACATAATTGGATTACCAATTGAGTAAGCCACCATTAAAATAAATGGAGGACTGTATTTGATACTAAAATTAACAAACTATTCAGAACTTGAGTAATAACTATTAAGAACCAAAAGTAATAAAGAAGTAATCAGGGATCTGTTTGGTACAAAAAAATAGTGCAAGCCTCTCCAAGTGAGATATGGAAAGATTACGATTAATAACAAGCAATGGCACAATAAAAAAAACTCTCTTCTGGAGGAGAGTGGTGAGAATGAAACCTAGGGGAGGCAAATTTGGAAGTGATTGTATGAGATGCTGAGAGAAAGAGTTTAATTGCATGAGTAATTGAAGAAACTTAGAGCAGCTTATGAAACTAGTTAAGAATGCAGTAGTGAAATAATTTTATTATTTAGATTTCTGTTCTTTCTCCTATCCAGTTATATTATCATTCTTCACAGATTTAGAGAAAAGCAGAATCTCACAGAAAAAGGAGGAATGTTAGAAAGAAAAAAAAAACCATCAAATAGTAATGAGCAGAGTAGAAATATTGTTGAAGATACTGGGATATTTGTTTTCCAATTGAAACAATTCCATAAATCTTAAGATTTTCAATATCCCATAAGCGATCGGAAATTTTTGAGTCTTTTCATGAAAGAAGATGGGTGATTCAAATTCACCATGTGGTTGATATTCTTATTTCTTATGAAACCCACACCAATTAAATTGTCTCTACAAACTATAACCTACATCTTCCATTACAACAAAAGTGCATCTACACTCTATGGAATTTCACTTATTTGTTTGTTTATTTAACTTATGTGCCATCCATCTTATCTACAGGCAACTCTAGGTGCTTTACCATCAACAAAAACAAGACAAAACATGAATATATAAAAGCAATCAATATTAACCCTAAATTTGTTTTAAATCCTATTGTAAGAGATGCAACAATAGATCTCTTGCATTATCTATAATAATTTATATGATTGACCATACATTTTCTCTGTGAAAAGTCTTTCATTCTATAGAATTTTTTCCCTCTTTCATACCACAATAGACACAAACAATTCAAAACAATTTCTAGAAATAATATTTTGGATGCAGTATGTGGCAAATGTTCTTACTTTGTTCCCAAATACCAGACTTGTAAAGGTAGTCAAAAAAGTTGCTTTTTCACAGTTTAGGTAGTACCTTGTTTGTGAGGTGGTATGAGATCACAACCATAATGAGAGACTTCATATGAAAAAAAAATATTCCCAACTATTGATATTCCCAGTTTTTACCCCACAACATCTCATCAGAACAAGTGTCTTCATAGTGTTCTACATTCATCCTACAATTTATCTGCCTTTAAGATAAGGATTGGCAACTAGAGCTTTACAGACATCAACTAAGGTGTCTGCCACCTACTCTGAAGACCAAAAATAAATACTGAAAGCAAAAATGTAATATAATTCTAGTGAACGTCAAAGCAGAATGCCAATCTCTGTCACCTTCATTTCCATGAATGCTTCTGTGGCTTAAGAAGCAGAATATAAGGTGGGTGATGACATCACAGTGCTTTATCCAGAAGTGAGATTTCTGCTGCCCACCCTTCTCCCCACCAAGATGTCAAAGGGCCAATGGTATAGGAGAAAACAATCTGAGAAAATAAGAATAGACTTGGATCTTTGCTGTTGTTAAACTTAATTTTAAATGTCTAGGAGACAAACAGTAATCTACAGGATCATCCTTACCTTACCAGGATCCTAGTATCCTCAAAAAGGATGAAACTTCCAATGTGAAGCATTCACTTGAAAAGCTAAGCATGCACTCAGAGAAAGCCCTTATTGAGTGATGCTACATAGCACAGTCAAATGACAGCACTGGAAATGATTTAAGACATTTTGTATTAAGTCGTAATCTAGTATGTAGTTTTGGGTAGAAGCTAGGTATATACCCCCATATACGTCAGATCAACTGTAGCTTTGAATACAAAGTATTATAAGCTAGAACAAGGGACCCTGAAAAGTCTAGACAAAGTCTGTTAAAAAGAAGGAGGAAAAAATGGGTGGTGAAAGATTTAGGGAAGGCCTCAAATCTTCCAATGAGAACTGAACATTTCTTTATTCACAACAAGTTCCAGGTTTGAGACTATAGTTTACATAAGAGGGTTATGAGTGGTTGTGACAGGCAGAAGGATGGAAAAGTTCCTCTTCTTACTAGCGTCTCTCAACCACAACTTAACTTCTGGGTTAGGAGGTTCTGGCTGAGAACATGCTGGCTGGGAAATTCTGAGAGCTGAAGTCCACACATCTTAAAGAGGGTAAGGTTGATCAACATTGCTCAATATGACTTTGTTCTATCCAATTGGTCCCTTTGACTCTTGATTATGCCAGGCTCTTGTGAAAAACAGACTGTCTGAACCGATCACACAAATTAAGGAAGATATAAGAGGAACACAGTAGTAATGTTTGTTCTGTCTGGAAGGATGGGTCCAAGAACGGAGACGAGACTCAGAAAGTGACAAGCTCTTTATTAGTGACTTCCGATCTGAGCGAAAGCTCCTAGCCGCAGCAGCCCCTTTTATAGAGCTGGCTGCGGCTAAACAGCCAATGACAGTGGTTTGAGCTTGCCGCGCTTGGTTCGCCCAATCGCGGCAGCCCGTTTACCAGCCAATCGGATCAGTCTGGAGTGACCAATCACGACCTGCTGTCAGCGGACCAATCCGCTTTGCAGGCTTCAAGCCTGCTAGTCCGGAACACCCCTCCCCTCTAGGTTCCGTCTAAGGGGTGGGGTTATATAGTCTTGCAGGTAGGCGGGTCTTCGCACCTGTCTACCTGACTTGCGCTGTTCGAGTTGTCTATGCTCGGTCTCGGGTTCCGATGGGCTGCTTGCCTGGAATGGTGAGCCGGTTCCGTAGCTGTGACTCCCTTCAGGTGACCTTGGGCTGATTGGCACGCCTCCTTCGCTGCTACTGCTTGTGCTCTCAGGATTCGCTGGACCCGTTCGGTTGCTGCTACTAGGTGAGATGATCATTTGCCAAGGCTCTTCATCAGCTGGTGAGTACTGAAAGCTTGGACGTGGTGATTGTGGGGTTCTTTCTTCTCTGCCAGATGTTGGTTTAATTTCAGAACCCCCGGTTTCCCTTCCCCCTCTGGTTTCGTGGTTAGGGTCACTGATGGGAGATGTGGTTAGCCTGGATCGCAGCTGGTCGATGTGGCGTTTCCACACTCTCCCATCTGTGGTTTCCAGCCAGTAAGAGCGGGGGCCTGTAATTTGAGTTATTTTGGCAGGGATCCACAGAGGATCACCTGAAAAGTTCTTAGCAAATACAGGGTCTCCTACCTTGAAGGCACGGTGTTTACTGCTGGAGCCCAGGGGTTTTTCTGGGGTGTATGCAGGGTGTAGGCAGTCTAGAGGCGATCTGAGTTTTCTGGCCATCAGAAGCTCAGCTGGGCTTTTGTTTGTCGTGGTGTTTGGTGTAATATGCTGGAGAAGGAGCATCCTGGTGACTTTATCGTGGATGTTGCCTTGTTCCATTTTTTGTAGAGTTATTTTTGTGAACTGAACCATGCGTTCAGCTCTACCATTTGCCGTCGGGTGAGCCGGCGATGTCAGTGCGTGTCGTATGCCGCGGTCTGCTAAGTATTGTTCAAAAGCCAAGGCGGTAAATTGAGGGACGTTTTCGGATACCAGGACATCAGGCAAACCATGTGTTGTGAAAAGTCTGTTTAATTTTTTGATGACTGCATCTGTGGTGGTAGTCTTCATCTTGTTAACCTCGAGCCAGTTCGAGTATGCATCTACTGTTATTAGGAAGGTATGCCCTTTTGTAGGTCCCGCAAAATCAATATGGATACACGACCAGGGACCCCTGGGCGTTTCCTATTCGGCTGGTGAGGCTTTTGGTGGAGCTGAGTGTGTCTCTTGGCACTTGCTACATGTGGCGACACAGGTTTCAATTTGTTTGTCCATACCTGGCCACCAGGCATAGCTCCTTGCCAGCGCTTTCATGTGTACGATGCCTGGGTGCCCATCGTGTAGTAATTGTAAAACTTTTTTTTGTAATTTTGGTGGTATAACCACTCGGTCTCCCCACAGTACGCACCCCTTCTGAGAGAAGAGTTCTGTCTGTCTGTTCTTGAAGGGTTTAAAGGTTTGTGGGTTCGATTTGTGGCCATCCCCTCTCCACCCAGCTAAGAACTCGCGCTAAGCATGGGTCTTTTTTGGTTTCCCATGCGATGTCTTGGGCTGTCAGTGGAGGTGAGGGAAGTGTTTCAATTTGAAGTGTGGATAGTGTGGGTGCTGGGTCATCTTGGAGTTCTGGCAATGGAGAGCGGCTCAAAGCATCTGCGTGGGGAATGGTTTTCCCCGGTTGATGTCTTAATTGGTAGTCGTAGGTGGCTAGGAACTCCGACCATCTTGTCATCCTCGGGGATAGTATGTGTGGAGTAGGTTTGTCGCCGGCCAAGATGCCAAGTAATGGTTTATGATCTGTGATGATGGAGAATGATCTTCCATACACATACTCGTGGAACCTTTTGATTGCAGATACGATGGCGAGGGCTTCTTTGTCAAGGTGACTATAGTTTCTCTCTGCTTTTGACAAAGTTCTTGAAAAAAATGCAATAGGCGCCTCTGTGCCATTTGGTAGGACATGGCTCAGGATGGCTCCTACTCCGAATGGTGAGGCGTCACAAGTCACAGTTAAAGGAAGTGTTTCATTATATTGGATGAGCACTGCATCCAAGGTTAAAATGTCCTTTACTTGTTGAAAGGCATGCTCCTCCCGTCGTCCCCAAATCCAGGAAGCCTTTTTATTGAGGAGTCTATGAAGGGGTTCAGCAACAGTCGCCTTCTGGGGTAGGAAAATGTTATAAAAGTTAATGAGTCCCAGGAAGGCTTGAAGGTCTGTTTTGTTTTGTGGTCTCGGGGCATTTTTGATTGCAGCCAATTTCTTTTCTGTGGGGTGAATTCCTTGTTTGTCAAGGAGGTAACCAAGAAATTCAACCCGCTCAGTGCATAACTGGCACTTTTCCTTCTTAACCTTGAGGCCAGCGTCTTTGAACTTCTGGAGGACTGTTCTCAGTCGTTGTTCTAACTGATTTCTTGTGGGGGCGGCGATTAACATGTCGTCAAAGTAAGGCACGACCCCTTTAATGCCCTGTAACAACCTTTCCATCAGACTTTGGAAAATGCCTGGGGCAACGCTTACTCCAAACTGGAGTCTGTTACATTTGAACGCACCCCTGTGCGTAACTATGGTTTGGGCTTCGGCTGTATCAGCGTCTACAGGTAGCTGTTGATATGCTTGGGTCAGGTCAAGCTTTGCGAATATTCTGCCACCCCCAAGTGAGTGAAGGAGGTGCTGGACCACGGGTACCGGATAGGCGCTCTGTTGCAAAGCGTGGTTTAGGGTGGCCTTATAGTCCCCACAAATTCTCAAAGATCTGTCAGGCTTTATGGGGGTCACAATTGGGGTCTCCCATCGGGCGTGATCAATGGGTTCTAACACGCCCTGAGCAATTAGTTTGTCCAGTTGCTCATCAATTTTTGGTTTGAGAGCAAAAGGGACACGGCGTGGTTTTAGGCGAATAGGTGCGATATCAGGGCAGAGATTAAAAGAGATAGGGGACCCCTTGTACTTGCCTAGCTGTTCACTGAAGACTTCTTGGAAATCCCGGACGAGGGCCGCTTCCCAGTCTTCGTCTACAGTCTGATTGATGCCTGCCATTCCGATTCCTAATGGCGCAAACCACTGTAGACCCAGTAGGCTGGGTCGGTCTCTGTCAACGACGGTGAGAGGTAGTATTGCGGTGTGGTTCTTGAAGGAGACCTGGAAATGACTGGAACCAACGACCTGGATCCGGTTGCCCCGGTAGTCCTTTAATATTAGTCTCTGAGTGCTGAGGTCCTGGCGGCGGATGTTGGGAATCAGCTGCTTCAGGGTTTTCCAGGAGACCATGGATAGGGAAGATCCGGAATCCACTTCCATGATGCATGGTCTATTTTCAATGTTGACCTCTACACAGATTTTTCTGGTGTCTAAAAATGAAGCGTGGCCGGTGGTGATGGTCTGATGTGCTTCTTCCCGTCTGGGTGCGCCAGTAAATTTCCGGTTTCTGTTGTACTGGCTCCACTGGTTGTTTGGGTGGTCCCGATTAGTGGTGGGGTTGCCCTCTGTTTGTCGGAAGCTGTTTTCTTTTCGTTTGGGACTGAATCCCCTTTTATTCCGGCATACTTTAGCAATATGCCCTCTTCTCTCACAAAAACGACAGGTGGCATCTAGGAATCTGCATTCGGATCGTGGGTGGTTTCCACCACAACCGGCGCATTGGAATCAGCTGCAGTGGCATCAGCTATGGCGTCTGCGAGGGAGATGTCTCCCTTGGCCATAATTTTGCTCTGGACCATGGGGTCTCTTAAGCCAAGGACAACCCGATCCCTCATGGCTTCTTCTAGATTTGCGAAGCCACACAGGCCGCCTAAATTCCTTATCTCAGCTACAAAATCCCCGATGCTCTCACCTTCGCGTTGGTCCCTTTGGTAAAACTCGTGTCTCCGGATGAGAGTCGGGACTGCTGGGGCGTAATGGTTGCGGAGGATGGGAGCAAGGGTATCCCAGTCCATCGTTTTGACTTCAGCTGGCCTTGCAAGCGCTTTGGCCATTTTAAAAATGGTGGGGCCGCAATGCTTCAGGAAAACTGCTCGTTTCTTGCTAGGAGTGGCATCCTTCAGATTGTTGGACTCTAGGAACATTTGGAACCTGTCAATGTATGAGTCCCAATCTTCGCTGGCTGGATCGAACGGGGCAGGTGGTATAGCGCCGCTGGCCATTCTGCCGATGTCTGCGCGCTGTCAGCCACGTGCTCTGTTGGTTTGCTAGCGAGTGCTCATTCAGCTCTGTTGTCTCCGTATCCCATCCTCATCGCCAGTGTTCTGTCTGGAAGGATGGGTCCAAGAACGGAGACGAGACTCAGAAAGTGACTTAAGCTCTTTCTTAGTGACTTCCAATCTGAGCGAAAGCTCCTAGCCACAGCAGCCCCTTTTATAGAGCTGGCTGCGGCTAAACGGCCAATGACAGTGGTTTGAGCTTGCCGCGCCCAATCGCGGCAGCCCGTTTAGCAGCCAATCAGATCAGTCTGGAGTGACCAATCACGACCTGCTTTCAGCGGACCAATCCGCTTTGCAGGCTTCAAGCCTGCTAGTCCGGAACAATGTTGATAAAATAAAGCTGAGTTATTTAATTGTTAATATTGTCAGTAGCATTAATATACAATGCTAACTTTTAAATAGATTTAGATAAGTTTAACTAGAACAGAAATAAAAGGACTAAGAAAATGTAAAATCTGTTTTAAAACTCTATGTTATTTATTAATCTGCCAAAAGCAAAATAATCAAATATAGAATAATTTTTAAAAGGTTGCACTGGTTGTCTTTCTAAAATCAGAACGTTATTGCACAATGAAACTATTAACAGCTTATTTACAAATGCTAAAATAGTAGGTTAATAAATGAAAGATAAAATCTTATTCAAAATCAAGAAATTATAAAAGAGAGAGAAACTCCAAGGAAGATGACAATAATTTCTCAGTCAATGAATCGTATATAAAACATCAGATGGATCCTGTTAAAATCTTTTTCTTCAAGACTTCAGTTACTATTTCCCATAGATCCATTATCTAACACAAACCTCTCTTAATTCTGAATTTTTAAAAGTTGAATAAAGTTAGACTAGAAAGTTATACAATATAAGCTTCACTGGATTATATCTAATTATATCTGTTAAATTTCCTATTAGCATTTTAAAAGTATGGAATACCAAAAGTGTAAAAGTTGGATATTAGTGTCTCATTTTTACTATAGGTAGTAAAAGTAATGACTGTAGTTAAACTCAAAAATTCCATTGCTAAACAATACAGTGTTAAATGAATTTTGCCCGTTTTTATGACCATTCCTACCACAGTTGTTAAATGAATCTTTGCAATTGTTAAGTTAGTAACATGGTTTTAAAGTGCATGTGTCTTTCAATTTTTCAATCTTTGATTTGGAGGTGCCAAGGTTTGAATAAAGGATAGTTATATAAATGTTTTCAATAAACAAATAATATGAAATAATCCTAGAAAGTATACCATTTAGCAATCATGGCCTGGGGGCATGGAATATTTTTTAAGTAAGAGGTAAGTTTTTCTCACTTACATAAATTCACATTCTACAGCTCCATTCTGCAACCATTTTTTTTCAACAGTACATTTAAAAACAAACAAGAATATATTTGGATAATGTATGAAACCACTATTAATAGTAGTTGGTTTCATACATTATCCAAATATATGTTTTTTTAAAAATGGACTGCTGAAAAAAACCAGTGGAATTAACACAAAGAGTTTCAAAAAATGAAATGTAGACTTGTTTTTTAAGCAGATGAAATTAACTAGAATATCTATGACTGCACCAATTGCCTATGGAGATATTGTAAGTAGTGCACCGTGGTCTTTTACATTAATATTACTTACACAATAAGTTGATTAGGGATTGACTAAAGAAAATAAGTTTCTTTATACTGTAAGATAATTATATTTCAGATTCATTCCCTCAAAAAAATAAATTTTGCTTATAATAACCATCAGAAATCATGTTGGCAAATTTATACTTTTTCAACAACAATACAACAATAACCTACATGTCAACACGGACTTTTTAAAGATAGCGAACCATGCTTTAGAATGACTTAATTCAAATGACTTATTTAGAATGACTTGGAATCATATCTAACAACATTTTAGAAAACAACAGAGGATTGGAGGGAAATATATTTGACAGGGGTAGGAAACGAGAGTACTAACTGATCCCCTGAACTATACTTTACAGGCCTCAAGTTATATCTCTTCTCTTCTATGAAATAAATAAAACACATTATTGTGCTGCTTTTAGTCATATTCTTCCATACAAAATGATTCTTCTAAACATATGAGTGCAATAATTGTGAATATTAATTATCCACACTCCCTGAAATAAATAAACAGTACACAGAGAGAAAGAAGAAAAATGTTTCAGTATTTTGGATTTAGCAATGTGTGTGTGTGTGTGTGTGTATATATATATATATGTATATGTGTTCTTAAGTTTTCGTGGGTGCTTACATGTATGGTATACAGCTTTGTTTGGGTATTTTCCCACGTCATTATAGTTGTGCTTTTAGTTCTGTTTTTGGCTAGCACCAAATTTAAAACAGAATCAGCTGTGAAAGTCTGACTCACAGACGAACACAAAACAGAAGCCTGATGATGGCAGATGAGATTCTGCCAAAACATTGCTACAACTTTAAAAGCTCAACTACAATGACGTGGGAAAATACCTGAACAAAGCTGAATACCATAAATCTCTCTCTCTCTCTCTCTCTCTGTATGTGTATGTGTATAGGTCTAGGTGTGTTCGGGTCTTTTCCCGTGTAAGATTAAGAGTATCTTGGTGATGTTTTGGCGAGATCCCACTCACCATCCTCAGGCTGGTGCTTTCGGCTTCATGCCAGTGCAAGCAGTGTTTGATCGGAGCTGCCATCTCTCCATAAATGCTGGTGGAGGGGGCCTGGTGTGCTGGGCTGGTTGGCTGCACTGCTGCCTCTTGATCGGTTGATGGAGTTGATGTTGGTATAATGGGCTATGTGGTGGCCTTGTGAGTTTTGTTGTGGAGATATCCTGGATCTTGTGCTGTAATCTCTTGGGTCGTTTGTTTTGTAGTGATCTTTTTTCCATTAGCCTCCCATGTTTTAACGGCTTGGGTAATGGGTTGTGTGATGGGCTTGCGAGTTCTTTTGTTGTGGTATCCTGGGTCCTGCGTTGTAATCTCCTGGGTCATTTGAGTTTTGATCTCTTTTCCATTAGCCTCCTGTGTTGTAACGGCTTGGGTAATGAGACCCAAAACAACATGGGACACCACTGCCAATCCCCCTCATCAGACCCAGGCCCAAACCCATCCTATAAACAAAAGACAACCACCATCCAGAAACGAGACCAGAGCTTCTTCACCAGCTGTCACACACCCCGACCCCAAAACCAAACAAGCTGACACATGCCAAGAACACAGACCCAGACCCCAAACTCGAAGCCAGACTAAAACACAGAATGCTACATCATGGCCACCTGCTCAGGATATCACATCAGAAAACTCAGGAAATTACATCACAAGAACTCAAGAAGTTGCAACACAGCAAATGACCCAGGATATCACAGCACAAGACCAAGGATACCACAGCAATAAATCTCACAAAGCACAGTTGTAAATCCAGAGGACGGCAGAGGTAGAGATGTCCTGGCCAGCACAGGTGTGGCGGAAGTGGTCCACGCACTGCAGATTCGGAAAACAAATGGCGTTCTGCAACCATGTCACCTGAGGATTGTGAATCTGAAGCCAAGCCATGCCAAGGACCAATGGGAAATGGAGGTCTACGGTGACATAAAAGTGAATCGCCTCATGTGCTCCAATGGCTAGGCACAAAGGCTGGGTGGTGAATTTAAAGGGTCCTGCAATAAGTTCCCACCCATCAATAGTCTCGAGCCTCATCGGGGGTTCCACCAGATCCAAGGGGACATCAAAATGGGACACAAAGGCCTGGTCCATAAATTTAGTCGTGGTCCCTGAGTTCACCAGCACATGCGCCGGAATCCCCTCTGACTGGTTAGCCAAGAAAACCCGAGTGTCCAAAATCAGATGCCAAGGGGGCCCAGAGTCAACCTCCACTAATTCAGGTGGGCGTTTGATATGTGCCCGGCCTAGGGTTTCCCCCAGGTCAGGCCTGCCCCATTTCCCAACTGATCACGCTGAGATTCAAGCACAGGCTTGAGTGCCCCACTTCGCTCTTGAGGACAAGAAATACCGAAATGTCCGGGATCCCCACAATACAGGCACTAACCCCCTTGACGTCTCCGCATTCACTCCTGGGCCGTCAGGCGAGGTCTGGCTGCTCCCAGCTCCATTGGCTCCTCAGCCGTTGCCACGAAATGTGGGGTGACCTGGGACGCTGTCAGCGCAGGGCGCGGCGCTGCAGACATGGATGGCAACTCCTGGACTGTGCGATAGGTCTTTCGCCATTGGAGACGTGCGTCGATGCACAGGCATTGCACCACCAGAGCATCGAGGGTCTGGAGCGTCTCCATTCGAACTAATTCATCCTGCAGCTCATCTGACAGGCCATCCTGGAAGGCGTCCATTAACACCACATCATTCCAGTTGGAGTCCAGGCACAAAAGCCGAAATTCATTAGTTATCCAAATTCTCCAATTATTTTAGTTATAGTGACAGAGAGAAATAGAGTGCTTTAGAAATTTACATCTGTTTTCTTTTTCTTATATATTCTAGATCTGAGTTTCATTTTATGATGGTAGATACAGAAAAAGGAAATCAAACGGGAATTACAGAATTCATCCTTCTGGGTTTTGGGACTTTTCCTAAGGTGGAGCGTTTTCTTTTCTGATTCATCTTGATGATTTATGTGATGACAATAACTGGAAACTTCCTCATCTTTCTTCTTGTTATGGACAATCAGCAGCTTCATACCCCAATGTACTTCTTCCTTTCAAATTTGTCTTTCCTGGACACTTGCTGCCCAAAATGTTGGCTAACTTGCTGACTGGTGAAGGATCCATTACTGTAAGTGGATGCCTAACCCAATACCATCTCTTTAGCTTTTGTGGAAGTACAGAAACTTATCTTTTGGCTGTCATGTCTTATGATTGCTATTTAGCAATTTATAGGCCTTTACTCTATGCTTCTATTATGAAAAGGAAATTATGTCTCCAACTTATGTCTGTGGGATGGATAAGTAGTTTTATATTTAATGTTATTCTGGCAGCTTTTATGGATCAACTGCCCTTCTGTGGTCCTAATTTCATAGATCATTAGTTTTTTTGACTTTTGTCCATTGGAGAAATTGTTATATACTGATACAAGTCTCTTTGAACTCTTTGTTTTTTGCATGACCATCCTATTTACAATTCCTCCATTTCTATTGTTTGCATCATCGTCACAATCATCAAAATCAACAAAGCAAGGAAAGCCCATGGCTTAGAGGTTAATACATCTACCTAATATGCAAGTTGCTTAGGTTCGAATCCCAGAAGGGTATGGCTAGCTGATGAGAGCTAAATAGCTTGAAATAGATCTATAGAAGTCTCTCTTTATTTCTTTGTCAGTAAAACATAAATTCAAGGTAACCCAGTACCAAGAGGTAGAGAGTACCAATATATAGAAAGAAAGATATAAAAACTATAGCTGATGGTACAGGTTACTCTATATCATCTGTACCTAAGTATCACCCTGCAGATTCTAAGGATTTATTTTCTTGGGGGAGGGGACATTATTCTTCCAAAATAATAAATTCCAAACAAAAGAAAATTCAGGGGAACATAATTAAAGGAGAAATTTTTTTTGAGGCTAGCAATTTGGTTGTAGATTAAAGCTTTATAGAAAGTTAGATAATCAGCAGCAAGTGATCTCAATGGATCATTTAATTGAAATGCCTGGGGAAGATTCTTTAGAGACACACATGTTTATTGTGGAGAATGTTAGTGTTAGGTTTAGTGATGGCTGGACATCTATGAGTTTGAAAATCACTTGTGGCAAGTAAGTTTCATAATGACATCAATCCTTTGTACAAAACAATATGCATTTATTGGCAGGGACTCCAAGTGTTTCAGACTTTAAGAGACTAACTGATATAATAGTTCTTGTAATCTATTTTTCCCCACAAGATGGAGCTTCTGATAGCAAGACTGATAGCTGGACAAAACCTATGGGAAATATGCTTCCTTCATAAACCCATCACTGTGAAAATTTCATTCATTAGATAAAAAAGGGAGATATAAAGCAGTCCCGGATTAGATTGTTGATTCTAAATGAAGTAAGACCACTTTGAATTATAAATTTGGGATTTCTAATTTTAACTGATCCAGTGGAGAACACAATTGCGTGGTTTCCTGATTGTGTTTTTATTTTTGGATATTTGCTGAACTGAAAAAAATGTTAGTTGCAGAGAAAGAAAATGAGACAAGCATCACAGAATTTATATTCTTAGGTTTGGGAAATCCTAATGGATTACAGCCTTTTCTTTTCATGCTTTTCTTGGTGATTTATCTTGTGACAGTAACTGGGAATCTTCTCATCATTGTGTTAGTTGTAGCTGACCAACACCTTCACAGCCCCATGTACTTCTTCCTGGGAAATTTGTCTTGCCTTGAAACCTGCTATTCCTCAACTATTTTGCCAAAAATGCTGACCACTTTGTTTACTGGAGACAGAACAATAACTGTAAATTGTTGCCTAACCCAATATTTTTTCTTTGGCTGTTGCATAGCTATAGAAACATTTCTCCTGGCAGCAATGTCTTACGACCGCTACTTGGCAATATGCAGACCTTTATTTTATGCTTCTATTATGAACAGGAAGTTTTGTTTCCAGCTTATGGCTGGGGCATGGATAAATGGTTTGATAGTTAATAGCATTGTTGTGTTTCTGCTAGCCCAACTTTCTTTCTGTGGATCCAATATAATAGATCACTACATTTGTGACTTAACTCCATTGGAAAAACTGACTTGCAGGGACCCAACACTATTCAAACTCATTGTTCTTCTCTTGTCCTTCATTTTTACCATCCCTCCATTTTTACTGACCTTCAGTTCTTACATTTGCATCATTGGCAGCATCATAACAATTCAATCTACCATTGGTAGGCAAAAAGCTTTTTCAACCTGCTCCTCTCATCTCATGGTAGTTTGTCTTTTTTATGGCACATTAATCATTGTCTATATGTTCCGAGATATCCCCACTATGAAACATCTCAGTAAAATTTTCTCTATTTTTTACACAATCCTAACTCCTCTAGCCAATCCGCTCATCTATACTTTAAGAAATAAAGAAGTTCATAAATCCTTAAAACAAATTCTTATCAAATGTTCACTTGCTTTAAGAAAATATCCATAGAATTCTCTCCTTGCCTTTGGTGATGAATGTAGCTGCTAAAACAGATGCAAGTATGTTTTGCAATCAAAACTGCTAATCTAGATTTGAGGTTTCTTTTTCTTTTAGGACAGCAAGGAAGTTGCTGGCGGGGGTGATATTTACTGTCTATTCTCCCATGAAGTTTTATAATTGTTGCATTGAAATTTACGCATTGATTTCTCTTTTCAGTTTGGCAATACATTTCTCAGATATCAAAAAATCAGCAATTTTGTGTTTCAGGATTTTAATATGAATTTTCCTGTATTAGCAAAATATAATTATTAGTTTTGCAACAACAGCAAAAGTAACAGGGTATGCACACCTGACCCAAGCTCTGTAAAGGACCTTGGAATACTCACCTCTAATGATCTAAGTGCTAGAGCCCACTGCAACTACATAGCCAAAAAGGCATTAAGAGTTGTTAACCTAATCCTACGTAGCTTTTTCTCTGGTAATATCACACTACTAACCAGAGCATACAAAACATTTGCTAGACCAATACTCAAATACAGTTCATCAGTCTGGAACCCTCATTACGTATCTGATATTAGCACAATTGAGAAAGTCCAGAAATATTTCACAAGAAGAGTTCTCCACTCTTCTACTCGTTGTAGAATACCTTATGCCACCAGACTTGAAATTCTAGAACTAGAAAACCTTGAATTACGCGGTCTTCAGTCTGACTTAAGCATGGTATATAAAATCATACATTGCAATGTCCTACCTGTCAATGAATACTTCAGCTTCAACCATAACAACACAAGAGCACACAATAGATACAAACTCAAAGTAAACTGCACCAAACTTGATTGCAGGAAATACGACTTCAGCAATAGAGTGGTCAATGTCTGGAATACTCTACCCGACTCTGTAGTCTCTTCCCCAAACCCCAAAAACTTTAACCTTAGACTGTCTACTATTGACCTCACCCCTTTCCTAAGAGGTCTGTAGGGGGCGTGCATAAGCGCACCAACGTGCCTACCGTCCCTGTCCTATTGTTTCTCTTATTCTTTTATTTTTCTTATATGTACCCATTTCATGTATTCACAACTATGTATACACTTATACTTATTATCTTGTAAACAATTGGCAAATCAAATAAAATAAATAAATAAATAAATAAGTTTAACTTTGCACAAGAATTGTGCCCCGGTATACAATACATCACACGTCATGTTAGATACAATCATCTATTAATTGGTTTTAAGGGGGCTAAATGCTTATAAATATTGCAAATTAGCAGATGTAAATGAGGAGAGAAATCAGCCTATTTTAATTTTAAAAATAACCATTTTGTATAATATATATTTATTACAATCATTAGAAGTAATTGTATTGGAGATACATAGAACAGGCACATTTCTAAAGCTTAATAAACTAGTGTATTGTACATATTCTTCAAGTTTTAATTCCTAATGAAGATATTGTTACAATTGGGCTTTTCTTCCAGCGTTGAACAAAGTTTATTCTCACAAGTGTAAGCATATATCTCATTTAGTTATTATGTTTCTTGTTGATTATTTTAGAGATTATTTCTAATAAAAAGTTATGATTTCATTTCAAATTTAAATTCCAAAATATTCTGTATTATGCTATGTATAATGTTTGCATTATTTTTTACTTATATACCACATGTAATAAAATGTTTATTTTATATCCTGGCATTTCCACCATCTACTGACGTATGTCTTAGATAATATTCATAGATAGTGGTAGTATATCAGAGGTGGTATTCAATAGGGTCTGACCAGTTCTGAAGAAATGGTAGCAGAAATTTTGAATAGTTCAGAGAACCGGCAAATACCACCTCTGACTGGAGATTTTACAGGATCCTTCCCCTGCCATGCCCACCATGCCACGCCCATAGAACCAGTAGTAAAAATTTTTGAATCCCACTATTGTAGTATGCCGTCAATAAAACATTTTATAACAATTTTTCTTTAGTTTATAACAGTGTAAATTTTTATAGATTTAGTCCATCATTCTTCCAACTATTGTATGGTAACTTTATTTGAATGTTTTATGCATTTTATTGCAAGTTTTTATTCTGTGTCAAGTCTAAATAAAAGTTTGTATTTACAGCCTAATAAATGGTGTTGATTTATTATTTAGCATTTCATATTCATTTTTTCCTGATGTTCTTCCTTCCTTTTTGAGATCTGATCTTCAGGTGAAGATCTTTTCATTAAATAATTCTTCCTTTTTTTAAGTTCATAGAACCTGAGTGTATCATGTCTGTATACATAGCTACCTCCAGAATTGCCATTTTGCTATTTGGAGACTTTACTCATTACAAGCAGCTTACTTTATAATACAATTTAAAACTTGGAGGGGCAAGGCCACATTTCTCTTTAGAATTTTGTATAATTAGTGTGTTTTATTGATTGTTTCATTGAAATATTTTTCAATTAATTACTTTTCTCCCTTAAAAAAAAGAGTTGTTCAATAGTGAAATGGTCAGTTTAAATTGAATAAATACACATATTTTTGAACAATACATTTTAATTACCAATTTTGATGTAAACTGAACAACATTTATTTTATAGATAATTTGTTTTATTATTCACTTCCACTTTCCCTTTCATTTTAATTTATATTTTAATGTTTGATTTTGAAATTTGATAAAGATGTAAATTGAATAAGAGCATTATAAGAGCTGTGGTGGTGTAGTGGTTAGAGTGCAGTACTGCAAACTACTTCTGCTGACAGCTGGCTGCCTGCAATTTAGCAGTTCCCAGCAGGCTTAAGGTTGACTCAGCCTTCTATCCTTCTGACACGGGTAAAATGAGGACCCAGATTGTGGGGGGCAATATGCTGACTCTATAAACTGCTTAGAGAGCTCTAAGTGGTATATAACTCTAAGTGCTATTGATATTGTGAAGTGGTATGTAACTCTACGTGCTATTGATATTGCTATAATTTTTGTTTTGTTTTAAATGCATAGTGCTGATAGCATGATCATCAAGGATCATGATGATCTTAGAAAATTATGATGTTCCAAGAGGTACAGCAGGGCAAGGTAGGGATCTAAAAGTGCTTAATTTTGGATACTGTCTTGAAAGTTTAAAGAAAAATATGGGATCATTTTCAGCAAACACATGTTTGTGAAACTCTAATTTCTACTTTCCAATTTCTTGTCCTTGTTAGAGACAATGCAGATGATGCCTGACTTGGCTAGAAAGACAACATTTATGATCTCATGCTGATTCTGCACTCCAAAAGGGAGAAAATGTTGTTCCATACCAGTTTTGATTCTCTCAAGATGAATGATAATGACTGCAATAATTCAAATAATTTAATTTGGCCACCCATTCCATGAAAAAACCCATACAAACCAGCAGCCTTGACTAAAATGAACAGAATAATAAATGGTGCAGATAGTACAAAATAGCTATATATTGGGGAATAACTAGCTATATATTGAGGCATAATACCAACATTAACCCCATCCCCAGAAATATAGCCAGATCTTGAGAATTTTCACAATCTGCAGTAAGGCCACTTTAAACCAGAGATTAATTAGATAACATTTGATTATCTACAAAATTGCTCCTCTAAGAGACTTGAACAATTCAGAGAAGACAACAGCAATTGCCTCTCTCACTCTTGGGAACTTTACATTAAATTAAATACACTAAACTAAAACATCAAAAAATAAAACAAAACTTTTATCTCTATCCTGTTTATTTTTTTATCTATCTATCTATCTATCTATCTAACTATCTATCTATCTATCTATCTATCTATCTATCTATCTATCTATCTATCTATCTATCTATCTATCTATCTATCTATCTCCTATCATCTATTTACCTATTCATATCTATCTTCTATCTATGTGTTAGAGTTATCCAACTCTAATAAAATTGCACAATTTTCTTCATTTAAAAAAATGTGATTCCATTTTTACAGAATAAATTGAACTTAATGTACATAGGAACTAGCAATAATCCTTTCACGTGCTCTTATCTTTGCATCAATACAAAGCTAATTCAAAGACTGAGGATTAACAGTTTCTTTAGGACACTATTTACAGGCATAAAGATAATAATTTATGAATGTATATTCACTTTTTTTGCCATAGCCCAGGTATGATATTTTCAAAATAATATTATTCAAAACATCTAATAAGAAATTTTAGATATTAAATATCACTATACATTTTAGTAGTTAAACATAGAAATCTTTGAATAGCATGCGATAGATGTAATTTTATGGTTTAATTGAATACATTTTACATTATTCTAATAGTCGCTGGAAATTTTAATTTAGGGTCTATTTTTGGATAGAAATAAGATTTCTAAAAAGAAAATAGATCATAGAAGAGAGTAGAAGAGAAGAGAAGAGAACTTTATTTGGTCAAGTGTGGTTAGACACACAAGGAATTGGTCTCCAGTGCAGAAACTCTCAATGTACATGCAAAAATCCCAGAGTAATAATAATCATGATACCAATAATAGGAGGTAGTAGAGAAAATGAGAAAAATAATAATACTACAGTCATCAGTAAATATACTTAGATATAAGACAGTACTGTGGGAATTAGGTGTTCAGAACAGTGATGGCAAGAAGGAAAAAACTGTCTCTGTGTCTAGTTGTGTTTGTCATGCAATGCTCTGTAGTAGTGTCCCGAGGGGAGGAATGGAAAGAGTTTATGTGCAGTATGTTAGGAGTCTGTAGATATTTTCTCATCCCTCCTTCTCACCCTTGCAATATACAGGTCATCTCTGGAAAGCAACTAAGTTGCAATTGTTTTTTCTGCAGTCCTAACCATCCTTTGAAGTCTGAGCTGTCAAGTTTGGTTCCTGTACCAAACTAGACAGTTACAGAAATACAAATGACAGACTCAATAATTCTCTCTAGAACTGTATCAAAAGCTCCTGGGCCAGTCTGAATTTTCTGATTTGTAGAAAATGAGATGCAAGAAGAACATTCTTGGGTATGGCTTTTTAATGATGGTTCTAATGTTAGGCATTCATTTCATATAGAATCCAAAAACTTGAAGGACTCTACTATTGAAATTGTGCTATCTAATATAGTAATAAGTGGTAAAATAGAAAGACTCCTAAATTCCACTCTCATCTCTATGGTTTTAAGCATTTTCAACTCCAGATTATTCTGGCTGGACCAATGGGCCAGTTGTTATATATGTAAGCCTATCACCATCTTAAATGATACTAATGACTGTTGTATCCTCTGCAAACTTCAGTACTTTAACAGAGGCTCCTTAGAGGAGGATAATTATTTTAAACTCAAACAACAGATTGCGAAAGATTTGACAAAATGGGGAAACTTACAATTATCATTGATTGGGAGAATATCTACAATTAAGATGAATGTATATTTATTCTGGACAATTCCAATCCGACTAGGGAAGGAGTTTTTTGAAGATTTAAATAGAACTGGGTTGAAATATATTTGGCAGGGCAAAAAAGCAAGAATAAAATTAAAATTGTTATAAGATGCAAGAATAAGAGGAGGGTTTGCCTTGCCTAACTGGGAGTTGTATTACCAATCAACAAATTTGATGTGGGTAAAGGAATGGATAACATTAAGAAACAATAGACTATTGACCTTAGAAGGGCATGACTTGCTGTTGGGATGGCATGCCTTCCTTTGGAACAAGGGAACTAAAACACAGGAGTATTTTAGAAGACATTATATTCGAGAGGCATTGTTTTTAAATTGGGAGAAGATAAAAAGACAATATTATTTAAAAATTCCACTATGGATATCTACCATTGAGGTTTTTTCTTATCCAATAATATATAAAAAGGAACAAACAGATATGGTGAGATATTGAATGAAAAGGGTGAACTTTAATCTATGTAAGCATTGGAAGAACAAGGTGTAAAAATGAATTGGTTTTCATATTTGCAAATACAATCTAGATTTGACAAAGATGTTAAAGCAGGAGGTATTTATGATAAGTTGACTGACTTAGATAAGATTTTGATGGGTACTGATGAAAAGGTAATTAAAAAACTTTATGGACACTAATTAGAATTTAAATTGGAGGAGGAACAAGTTAAAGAAATGATGATTGCTTGGGGAAAATTTTTTGGATATGGGATTGATTTAGAAAAATGGCAAAAATTGTGGTTCAAAATTATAAAATGACAATGTCAACTGCATATAAAGAAAATTTGTTTTACAGGTAGCATCTATCCCCGACGAGACTTGCGAGAATGTTTAAGAATAAATCAGATAAATGTTGGAAGTGTCATCAGATACCTGGTTCATATTACCATATGTGGTGGACATGCTTGGACGCAAAGAAATATTGGACTAAAATCCACCCATGGTTGGAAAAAATGATAAAACAACATGTAGACTTTAAACCAGAAATATTTTATTGGGAATTATACCGGAAATATACAACAAAGAGTTGAAATATTTGATTGTAAATGTACTAACAGCGGCTAGGATTGTATTTGCTAAGAATTGGAAAAATGATAAAATTCCTAGGCAGGAGGAAGTTATTAAGAAAATTATGGACTGTGCTGAAATGAGTAAATTGACATTTGAAATTAGAGAACAAGAAGGTAATTTTATATGATATGGGATTTGTTTTATCAATGTTTGGACAAAAAGACATGGTAATATAATAGACTAGATAATTTTGTGATAGAAATTTAATAGATTGATATAAGACATAATATAGACATAAATAACCACTGGTTGAAAATATAACATAAATTTTATGATAAAACTTGGAACATCTCGTATAAAATGATGGAATAAATAGTTTAGTCATGGATGATTAATAACTGATAAATATACAAGCATACGTTAGTTCGACAATATGAAAATTGTGAGTAAATGACTACAAAAGAATAGCACAAAAGATTTGTAACCAACTGACACACTGTATGTATATAAAATGAAAGATGGTTGTATGTTTTTATGTTTTGTATGTGTATGTTTGTTTTTAAAAATAAAAATTCTTAAAAAAAAAACAGAGGCTCCTTAGACATATAGTAATTGGTATATACAGAGAAGAGTAAAGTAGAGTACATAGCCTTGAGAAGCACCTCAAATTCTGTGTGTTGTTTCTGAAACCTGTCTATAGGCATAATTGAAAATGGATCTTGAGATTTCAATCATAGCTCCTTGAAAAAAATCATTAAACCTGTATGCTGCCAATCTTACCAAAGGAGACTCTGGTTGAAAAAAATTCCCAGTTGCCTAAGTGCTGAAATGCTCTTATTTCATAATAACTGCTTGCAAGAGGATTTTAAAAGTAACAAAAACTGGGTGACTTAAAAAATAAAACTGTTGCCTGCACAAGGACCAACTACTGAAATAGGATTTGTATATTATCACCTGAAAGCTGAAAAATTCACACTGGAGCAACTGGAAAGGAAAACCAAACCCATGATTTTTTCCCATTACAAGAAAGGCCATTTATTCTTTCTCAACTTTATCTTAATTTTAGATTCATATTTCTAATATATATAAAACAGCTACACTCTTTAAAAAATAAACCTTTCTTTATATTCTCTGGGGAAATGTCCTTGTGCACACTTATCTCATATAGCAGGTAAAACCTGTGGGATACATCTCCCAGTTTACTTATTATAATTTAATGATGCACAATAAATTTACCAAAAAGCTAATGCTTAATGATGCACATCAAAATTATCAAAAATGAAGGAACTTTGCCCAAATATACATCTCCCACAGTTCATTTATTTTATTCAGACACTGTTGGCAGGACAAATCAATATATGCTTATTGAAAGCACATCTCATTTTATTTAAAAAGATTTAATTCAAGATAAGAATTATGATTTCCAGAATAGGACTGTGCAGAGGCAAACTGATAGAATGCAGAATGCAGAGGTAATTTAAGGTGAAAGCACAACAAAGTTTTGTACCAAATACACTATCCCGTCCTATTATTGGATCCATTATTCCACTGAACAAATTAAAGGGGTAAATATTTTTTTTCTGAGACATAAGGTTTTAATCTTTTGCAAGATCAATATTTAAAGATTCATATTGATGAACCTCAGGATGTGTAAATTTAAAATTATCATTATTATCATCAGGGCATAATCAGGAGTGAATTTAGAGATTGCAGAACAATTTAATATACAGTATGCCACTGGTAAATACCCTTGAGTACAGACACACTACATTTTGCACCAATTCAAGCTTCTCTGTGGTTTTTAATATCACCACCATGCAATGTGCAATCACTAGTCAGATCAGATGGTGGTATGAGTCATTCCAAATAAAGCTACAATTCCTGTGGAATTGACATTTGCTGAATTTAATAAAAACACTTTGTAAAATTATCATAAAACATAAATGACAGAAAATCCCACTTCCTTCTAACACTGAAGATGCTATCTAATTTGGTAATGAAAGATCTGCAAGAAGAAGAAAAAAACAACAAAGCTCAGAGAGCACCAAAGAACTCACAAGTCAATCCTGAGATATAAATATTCTCTTTTATTAATATCATAAAATATTTTATGACATACTCCAAACATTTCTTGTGATCAACTGCTAATGTCTGACCAGGCTTTTTACATGTGCTATTTTCAAGGCAGATACATCTCTGAGTATCTCCCTGAATTAACTTTTCCACAGAAAGAAGTATATTATCACCGGGGAGGATGAGTCTGCCTACCGAGATTGAGGTGGACCGGTTGCTTTCATGGTGTGGATAACTTGGTCCTCAACACCAATAAGACCAAGGAGCTTATAGTGGATTATAGAAGGAACAGATCAGACATCCAGCCCTTACTTATCAATGGAGACCGAGTGGAGAAAGTGGCCAGTTTTAAGTTTCTGGGTATTACCTTAAAAGAGGACCTGACCTGGGGTGCCCACATTGCAGCCCTGGTCAAAAGGGCCCAGCAGAGATTATACTACCTGAGACTTCTCAGAAAACAACTGAATGAAAAACTGCTGGTGACCTTCTACCACTGGACCATAGAGAACATTTTAACATACTGCACCTCTGTATGGTTTGCCAATTGCACAGTGGCAGATAGGAAAGCACTCCAAAGGGTTAATGTCATTGCTCAGAAGATCATTGGTTGCCCTCTTCCCTCTTTGGAAGAGCTTTATAGCCTTAAGAAAGTTCAAAACATTCTCAAAAATCCATCTCATCCTAGGAACCCTTTTTTTTTTGAACTAGCAGACAGTACAGAATAATAAAAACAAGGACAAATAGGCTGGAAAATAACTTCTATTCCAGGGCAGTAGCTTTTTTGAATTCTACTGTATAGTGCAGTGTTGGTGTGGTGTCGGAGGTTTTCAGTTCAATGTGTGAAGGGTGAAGGATGTGTGTTTGTGTTTATTTTCATGGTCATGGTCATTATGTGCACTGAAGATGGTGTTTGATTTCGTTGTACGAGGTGCAATGACAATAAAGTAAATTAAACTAAATTAGAAGCACTATCATTGCTGAAGGCATTGGAGAATCTGTCAAGGGAATTTATTTATTTATTTATTTATTTATTTATTTATTTATTTATTTATT
>NW_020716886.1:649366-660037 GCF_900518725.1 Notechis scutatus
ATTTATTTATTTATTTATTTATTTATTTATTTATTTATTTATTTATTTATTTATTTATTTATTTATTTATTTATTAAATGTATATCTGTTACAATGGCCAAGAGGTCACAGATTTTCTAGTCTAATATAATAATGAAGTATGGGATTAGTTAGTTCATTGCTTAATAACTTTCCCCCCCCATGTGATTGATTTTCAACATTCCAAACTGACAAATTTCCAGACATGAAGGCTCTGTTGTAGTCCTACCAGGGATACATAAAGATTCAGACCATTATTTTAAGGGAATAGAAATTGGTTTAGTAGCCAGGATGGAAGATAGAAGATTGAAGTCAGCTCCAGTGAAGGCGAATCCCCTCCCTCCTAGGATTTCTAGGAAATTTAAACTGGGAAACAGGAAACAAAATGAGATATAATGCTTGGAGTTATGCAAACTAATAATCAGAACCTGGTGGTATCACTAAAAATATATCTCAAAGCAACCCATCTGACCTTTGAAGCATATGCAAAGTCTGCAGATCCTGCCTTTTCTTGAGATTAGAGATAAAGTAAAATTTTCAAAATGCTAGCAATAAAAGGTGTACATTAGTTTTATTACTAGTACAAAAAATGTGAGCCTATGGATTGCCCAAATAATATTGCAAAGGGTTAACATTCTTCAGAATTAGCAAGCTCTGAATAAAAGAGAAATCCCAAGTCCTTTTTAGTTCATAATCAAATTGCATCAGAAAACCAGAAAAGCAGCCTCAGATCTCCCGGGGTTAATTATTTTAAATGTTTATCAAATGCTATTTTGGAAATAATTTTATCTCAAAGCAGAAAATGCTGTAGCTTGCTTGGAGTAGTACTTTGGGGGAGGGAATCCAGTATTGATTCTCTGGGACATCAATAAATAAAACAATAACTTGCTGCTAATTATTTTAGATAGTTTCATGGATTTTTAAAAGATGATACTCCTGTCCTAATGTTCTCTTTCACTAAAATATTTGTTGGCTTCGTAAATCTTAGTAAGTACTATAAATTTATATCATGATATCATTTTAGTTCAACTTGATCTGGGGAATTAGGGTTATGCTCTGCAAATGATAGTTTATACTTTACTTTTGTATAGGAGCCCAACCATTGGATTTATTTAGCAATTCAACAAATATTTTTAAAAGAAATAATGCAATTATGTATTAATAAAGCCAATTTAGGCCACATTAAACAAAAGAGAAGTTTTTTCCCCCTGTATTGATGTCTAGAAAAATATTTGGTGCTCTCCTTGAATTAATTTAAATATCCAGTTTGGGGGATTTATTTATTTATTTATTTATTTATTTATCATTTATTCAATTTATATAGCCATTTGTTATACATCTATATACATCTGGCCAAATGCCGTTTGCCCAAAGAAGCAGATAAATCAACAATATATTTATCTTACACTAGAGTAATTAAACTTTAGAACACATCCTTCTAAGAAAAGAAATGACTACTTATTGTATTAACAAGAAATAACATTCTGTTGAAATTAATGTTTTCTTATTTAGATTAGTCTGAGTTGTTATTAATAGTTTTGTGCTGGAGTGGATTCAATTTCTTATACAAAGCAATATGTTTTACAGGAAGGCTAACAATAAGGAGACAGGATTCTTGTCAACAATTATGATTATCAACTAGAATTTTTATGCACATATGTTCAGGCATATATAAATTGAATAATTAATTCAACTTACTTAATAAGCAAAATAAAAGGAAGACATAATGATAATTATTATAAATTAAACAATGTAGTTGGCTATGAAAGCCTATTGCAAAAGCTGAATGCAAATACAAATATATTCCTGGTTAGCAAATCATACCCAAACCAGTATTCTATTTACAGTAATAGAATCAAACATGTTTTACAAACTCTTGATAATATTCACAGTTTTACTATTGCAAAGTTGCCTTTACCATATTTTATCTGCAAACATTTATTAACTAGCAGAAGCATGAAGACATGTCAACAAAATAATTGAAATAAGTATTGCAATGAAATAAGATTTCCTTAAATATCAAGGAAGACAGACCCAAATTCTAGCCAAGGAAATGGTCTTCTTCTATTTATGTTTTTTATGACAATAGGAAATATAAAAAAAATCTTCTGAACAAAACATCTTTGTTATTGCGGGGATGACATTGTAGTATTTCTGGAGATCCCATTCAATGAATTGTTGTAGTGTTAAGTGAACACCCTTAAACTCAAATAATTGCTGTTTGTGTCAATATTTATTTGTAGTACAAAAGCACTCAATTTAGGTTTATTAATTTATGCCCTTCAGAAAAAAAATGTAGAATTGACAATATCGTCTGTAACTAATTATTCTACCTTCAGTGTCCACTATTTCGGCAGTCCTTGTAAGGTGTTTCTGTCAAGTAGTGTATTCCTCAAATGGAACCCTTGAACACTGTTTGTTCTATAAAGCTAAGTACTCTTAATAATATCAAAATTTAGTTTTTTTATTTAATTCTAAATTTATTGCTTGGTTCTTCCACCATTAAAGAAGATTCCTAAATGGTTTATCTTTCAATTGTATGGGTTTCCCCCCACAGTTTTTGCTAAGGAAGGATATTCTTTTAAAACTTATTAAAGAAGCATATTGAAAAAAGATTTATGAAGATTCAAGTTCGATTGCTTTATATTTTCAAGCATTGAGCCAGGGATGTACATGAACTCTAAATGCCAGATCAAGTTCCATAGTTCCACTTCAATTGTGTTCTCCAACACCTGAAATTGAAATGTATGGTTCTTTCCTTTTTCAATAAGCAAAACTCTGTATAATCAACAGCTATTGATAATTTTCTCCTCTTTTTTAGATTGGTGATCATCATCTACTCATAAATATTTCTATTTATTGTTTCTTTTGTGTGGAAAATGTAATTTTATTCCAGAATTAGATTTTCTAATGGTTCAGCTATTATATTTTTGTGCAAATTTTTTAATATGAGGCTTTATATGATGATGAAGGAAAATAATTTGTCACCATAATCATTAGTTCCTTGTTTAATCAAGTAAAATTGTGTCAACATTTTTGCTAATTATAACTTTCATTATGAAAAATGACAGTATCACTGTTTCAATTAGATCAAATAGCATCTTATTCGGAATTCTGTATGCATGTTTCTTTGCTACAAAATCATTTTCCCTATTGTTAGTTGCACCTTAATTCTAATGCTTAATTTATCATTATGTAGATATAATCTTTTACAGTTTAGAGATGTAGACATACGGGACAATCACAGAGAAACAGGGTATAGGTAGTCCTTGACTAACACCAGTTCATTTAGTGACAGTTCAAAGTTACAATGGCACTGAAAAAAGTATCATGATCATTTTTCAGTTACAATCCTTGAAGCATTCCCATGATCATGTGATCAAAATTCAGATGCTTGGCATTGGTTCATATGTATGACTATTGCTGTGTTCTAAGGTCATGTTCACCTTTTATAACCTTTTGACAAGCAAAGTCAATCTGGGGAAGCCAGATTCACTTAACAATCAGGTTACTAACTTATCAACTGCAATGATTCACTTAACAACTGTGGGAAGTAAGGTTGTAAAATGGCTAAACCTCACTTAACAAATGTTTCACAACAACATACATTTTGGGGTTAACTGTGGTCAAAACTGGAAGACTACCTGTAGTATCTTTCCTCCCATCACCATTGTCACAAAAAATGGCACAAACTACGATTACTATATTTTAATTTTTGCTGTTCACTGTAATTCTCATTATTTTCCCAGGGCATATCTTCCAAGATCCAAGCACGTACACTGAATAAAACCAGATGAGATGCTTCCTTCTTTTGCTGATTTCACTTGTTAGCCAAAACACAGAGAAAAGAATCCCTGGTTTATTTTTCGATAAGACCTTCAATTCTTTGAAGACTTTTTAAAAAATGAAAGTTGAGTTATCTAGTAGAGCATAATATTGTATGATGTCCTGATTATATTCTAACTTTGGTATAATAATTATTAACCAAACAAAATGTTGTATATAGACAAGAGAAATGAGACAAGCACCACAAAATTCCTATTCTTAGGATTAGGGAATCCAGTTGAACTGCAGCCTTTTTTTTTCTTGCTCTTCTTGGTGATTTATCTTGTGACATCAATTGGAAACATCATCATCATCATATTAGTGGCAGCTAACCAACACCTTCATATCCCAATGTACTTTTTCCTTGGGAATTTGTCCTGTGTGGAGATTTGCTATTCTTCGACTATCTTACCAAAAATGTTATCTGATGTATTCGGTGGAGACAGAACTATTACTGTTAGAAACTGTCTAATCCAATATTATTTCTTTGGCTCTTGTGTAGGCGTAGAAACATTTCTTCTTGCAGCAATGTCTTATGACCGTTATTTGGCAATATGTAGACCTCTATTCTATACTTCTCTAATGAATAAGGAAGTTTGTTTACAGCTTATAGCTGTAGCATGGATAAATGGTTTTATGGCTAATAGCATTATTGTCTTTCTGATAGCTCAGTTTTCATTCTGTGGATCTAATGTGATAGATCATTATTTTTGTGACTTAAGTCCACTGAAAAAACTGTCTTGCAGTGATCCTAGCTTATTTGAACTCATTGTTCTTCTCTTGTCTTTTATTTTTACTGTTGCTCCATTTTTCCTGACCTTCAGTTCTTATATTTGTATCATTTTCAGCATCATAAAAATCCAATCTATTATTGGAAGACAGAAAGCTTTTTCAACCTGCTCCTCTCATCTTATGGTGGTTTGTCTTTTTTACAGCACCTTAATCATTGTCTATATATTGCCAGACACCCCAACTCTGAGGCATCTCAATAAATTTTTCTCCATTTTTTATACAATCCTGACTCCTCTGGCCAATCCCCTCATCTATACTTTAAGAAATAAAGAAGTTCACCAGGCTTTAAGAAGAACTGTTGATAAGTTGAGAACCATTTTTTGAAGGCAACTAGACAGAAGATAAGAACACAAATAATGCCTAGCTGGATCAGATGTCCAGTCCATCTAGTCCAGCAGTCTGTTCTTCCAGTGGGTAACCAGATACACAGGGAAGCCCCCAACTCTCCCAAAATATGGCCTTCATATAGAACCACACTGCCATCAAGATTTTCCTAGCTTCCATGGAGCACTCACAAAGGGATAGGCCAAAGAGATTCTTTATCTTTAACTGGTAAAAATGTTGAACATATTTGCTAAACTAGGAATAGTTACTGTATGTCTTTGCAGCCACAACTGTACATCTCTGGTGTTTTGCTTGTCAAGGATGTAACAACTGTGATGAAGTAGTGAAAATGATTTTGACTGTAATTTTGTACTTTGTCCATTTTATAAAGAAGGGTAATATCAATGTTAAAATTAGTGCGCTGACTTTTTTTTAACAAAATGAATCAATTGAGAAAATACAACTTAATCAGGAATGTAATTGTATTTGGACTTCTGATTAATCATTGTAACTTGATTCTAATCAAAAATGATCTGTCTTGTAGATGTGACATTATATACAGTAGTTTAGAATGGAGAAGGAGGAATGAGATGGATTATATGAAACAAAGTTGTAAATTTCCTACCATAAGCACTGATTAAAAACAATCAAAATTAAACTTTCTTGCTCAAATATTAAAAAATATTAATCAGTAGAACATTTTGAAATTCTATTTTTTTTCAAGTTTCCAAGACAAAAATAAATAAATAGATTGAACAAAACTGGAAGATTTCCTTTTTATACCAATCATTTCAACAATTTAATTCATAAAATAAAGATGTTTAAAATAAAGATGCTAAAATATGGTGATTGGTTTTTGGTAAGGCATTGGAAGCTACTATCTTTAATAAAATTGGGATTTGTCATTGTAACATCTAGTGGAGGATATATATAAATGATTTCTTCATTATATTTTAACTGGTACACTGCATAAAGATATGACAAGATTGCTGTATGAAGAGAAAGCAAATGAGATAGGTATCACAGAATATATCCTTGTATGTTTGGGGAATCCTACTACATTATAACTTCTTCATTTCCTTCTTGGTGATTAATTTTATATATAAAAATTATATATAACTTTAAATAACAATAAGAACCAATACAAACTAAAGTAGAAAAAGAAAGAAAAGGAATAAATGAAGGAAAATAAAACTAAAAGCGCAAAAAAGAAAAATTAGAAGAAAAGGAAAGAAGAAAAAGAGAAAAAAGAAAGATATTAAAAAGTTGCTTCCAATCTTCTTCATGATGGTTGTAAGAACAATGATAGTTTAAACAGTTTTTCTATAAGATGGCTCTTTTTTTCTGTTATCTATTTCGTCTAATCATAAAAAAGGAACATTTTTTTTCTTTTATGCAAAAATTCCATAAGAAATTTAAGGTCAGTGTAGATATTATCTTTGTCATCACCACTAACCATTTCTGTTACAGCTATTGCCAGATGTTCCATCTTTGTATATACAAGCATCTTACTTCACTTACCATGCATAAAAAGATGTTCCATGACTTTTTTCTAACTCTTTATTCACCAATCCCAAGAGGAAAAGTTCTGGTTGCAACTGAATATTAATTTTTGAAATCCTCTGAATAACTGTATGAATTTGAGGCCAAAAATTTATTTCTTTTTTAATATGTCTACCAAACACATTATAATGACCCTTCTAGTTGTTCTCTTGATTTTATTTTATATTGGTAAAATTCTGTTATCTCATGATATGTTAAACATTTAACTTTGCCTATTATTTCTCACCCATAAAACACTTCTTGTGCTGACAACAACAAAAGTGTGGCTCTCAGCATAAGAACAAATGTGACCAGGATTTGTATCTATTCCATATTCTCTCAATTACAAGTCCAAATAATATAAAATTTGAAATCTACATTAACCTTGACTTCTAACAGGAATCCATGCCATCCAAATTTGAGATCTTGTTCTTCTAACTCTAAAAGTCTTTTACTTTTCAGAAACACCCATTCTTTTTCCACAAGCTGCAAAGTCTAATTTTAAACCAGATAGACCCAATCTTCTTTTTTCTTTTGCATCTTATAACACTTTTGTTATTTAACTTGTGACTTTTTCTAGTGCCATACAAACTTGGATATATTGTTTTATCTTTGTTAATGGTACTACAGTTGTCAAAATAGATATTGTCTGAAATAAAAAGATCATTCTAGGGAAATATATGTTTATCATAGAAATTCTCCCCAACAATAAAAACTGTAGCTTCTTTTAGTATGTTATTTTTAATTTTGTTCCCAGTTTTAACATAATTATTTTGAAACAACATACAATTAATATTTCTCATAGCGACACACAAATATGTAACTTTTTATTAATCTTAAAACTCATTTTCTTCATCAATTCTGTTTGATCTTTTTCATATTTCTTGTTAATTTTTGTCTTATGATTATTAATCTCAAAACCTGCTAGCAGTTTTCTTCTGAGTGGAATTCAAGGTGTTAGTTTTATTTATTTATTTATTTTGATTTGTCAATCGCTTACAAGATAATATATGTAAGTATATACATAGTTATGAATACATGAAATGGGTACATATAAGAAAAATAAAAGAAACAATAGGACAGGGAAGGTAGGCACATTGGTGCACTTATGCATGCCCCCTACAGACCACTTAGGAAAGGGGTGAGGTCAATAGTAGACAGTCTAAGGTTAAAGTTTTTGGGGTTTGGGGAAGAAACCACAGAGTCGGTAGAGTATTCCAGACATTGACCACTCTGTTGCTGAAGTCTTATTTCCTGCAATCAAGTTTGGTGCGGTTTACTTTGAGTTTGTATCTATTGTGTGCTCTTGTGTTGTTATGGTTGAAGCTGAAGTATTCATTTACAGGTAGGACATTGCAATGTATGATTTTATATACCATACTTAGATCAGACCGAAGATGGCATAGTTCTAGGTTTTCTAGGTCTAGAATTTCAAGTCTGGTGGCATAAGGTATTCTACAATGAGTAGAGGAGTGGAGAACTCTTCTTGTGAAATATTTCTGGATTTTCTCAACTGTCCTAATATCAGATACATAATGTGGGTTCCAGACTGATGAGCTGTATTCGAGTATTGATCTAGCAAATGTTTTTTTTTTTAAACAAATTTTATTCAGTTTTTCACATAAAAACAAAAAGCTCTTTTTAGTGGACAAGATATTTCTGGGCCATCACTTTTACATACAAATATGAAAATAGTTATACATTCATATATGCATACTTAATTCTATTATTACCTTTTCCATTCCAAACTTTCAGAAAAGAGAGAAACAAACAATTTAATCCTAGTCTCTTAGATTAATCTCAATCCAAACATCCTTTCATTTCATTTCAATTATTTCAAATATAATCCTTTGATATTTATTTTAAAAACAAATAATAACAATATATATTTATCTAATTTTTAAAAAGTTACCAATGTCTCTCCTTCCTTTTACTAGTCTGTATTAGCTTATTAATTTAAATAGTTCTTTAATCTGTCATTTTTTTTTCCATCACACATTCTTCCTATAAATTCTAGATTAATACAAAATTTAACACTAAAAAAAAGAAACAAGCATAGGTTTCCCCCCTTTTACTGCTTTGAGTGTGACACCTCAGTGGTTAAAATATACCTTTATTCCCTCATCTTGGTTCCCAATAAACCTTTATTTTTAAGTAGTTACAATAATAATCATTACATCTTTTCATTTGGATTCCGCAATATATCCCCCCCCCTTAATTTTATTTCTAATTTCAAAAAAATAAAAGGGATAGATTGACTATTTAATTCCTGGTCACTGATATTGACCTCATTTTTAAACATCTTCACATTCATTTCAATTATTACAATTTCTTCAATAGACCTTAACTTTTCTTTTAAAGATAAAAATAAAAATGTATATTCATCTAATAAGAGTTATCAGTATCTATCCCTCCATTAATAATCTATATTACCCTATTTTCTAAGTATTTTTTTAATTGCAAATATATTCTTGTTACCACTTGTCACCCTGCAGAATCCCCCTTTTAATTCATCAACCATTATCTCTGAAAAAACAATTTCTTTTTATCATTTTACTATTTCCGTGTTTCTTTATTTCCTGCAGCTTTCTTACTGCCCCTCCTCCCCCTCTTTTTCCCATATCTTTTCTCATTCCAGTTTATATCCCTCTCTTTCTTGATATCTTCCTTTCCCCTTTTCTGCTGTGCCTTTCTACCTCTCCTGATCTCACAGGTATTCCCCTTTATGATTATCTTCTTAAATTTCAACTTTTAAGCCTTTCTTCTTTCCCCTCGTCTTTGTAGTGTTCTTTGTGTTAATTGTCTATTTAAAATGGCTTCTCCTTGAGTCGACTCCTCCTCCTCTGGAGTTCTTTCTTCTTGTTCTTCAATCGCCCTTTCCATTTCTTCTAACACAGAGCAAAGTGATTTGCCTTTTTCCTGTAGTAATTCTCTCATATTTTTAAGTTCCATTCTTAATTCCCAAAGAGATATCATCATTACACACTCTTGTATTTTATAATCGTTGAAGTCCACAAAAAAACACTTTTACTTTCCTTCTTTCTTCTTCAAGTTTTCTAAAGTTTTTAATTGTTCCAACCCAGGGTCTATACCAAAAACATCAATCAATCCCACAGTCAGTCTTTCCTTGCTTCTTTCTTTATTCTGGTTCTGCTTTCACTTTCTAAAATTCTTACTTTGTTTCAAAAATTCTTTAACATTATATTGACATAAGTTCATACCGAAACAGGATGATTTCCCTTTTGTTTGAGTTTATTTGTCAAAAGATGGCACTCTCCATTATACAAAGTTCTCACCTTTCCTCCCTATTTTATTATTTAGGGTTTTTTGAACCTCAATATTCCAGCACAATCCAGTCTCCAATTTGTAAGTTTTATTATTATTATTTTTTGACAATCTTAAGTCCAGCTTTATTTTACACCTTTTTATTGCCAAAATATTTTAGTCCAATTTAATTAAGTCTTTAGTTCCGGCTTCTTACTTTCCCAGTTCAAAGCCCCACTTAGCTGTCAAAATTATTTTCTTATTTTTTTCCTGTCCCTTTGTATTTCCGCCGCTCACTTTTCTTTTCTTAACAGTTTGATGTTACCTTAATCACGGGGTACTTTTGGTTAGTTGTTTTGCCCAATTATCCTGGCTCAGATGTTATCCACCTCTTTCTTCACTCCTGCACAAATCTTAATCCAGCCGAGTCCTCCTCTTTGGGGTGGCCATTTTAAACCACCACTGCTTCAGTTGTCTTCAGGGGGGAAAAAGACCAAGCCCAGGAGGGGAGATGTGGCTCTCCTCAACCTGGCTTGCAGCTTCCCCTTACTCCACCCCCCTGCAAGACAACTTCAGCCCCTAATCACAATGATCAGGGCTCTCCAACAAAAGAGCACGGACCATAGCCACGGACAGTCGCGATCTAGAGTCAGTCTGTGAGGAGGACTAAACCCGGAAGTCTGGTCTTGCAAATGTTTTGTATGATCTAGTTAGTAGTGTGATATTACCAGATAAAAAGTTACATAGGATTAGGTTAACAACTCTTAATGCCTTTTTGGCTATGTAGTTACAGTGGGCTCTAGCACTTAGATCATTAGAGATGAGTATTCCAAGGTCTTTTACAGAGCTTGGATCATCAACAAGGTCTTGACTATTCAGCTTGTATTTTATTTTCTGATTTTTTTT
>NW_020716887.1:8302-24804 GCF_900518725.1 Notechis scutatus
TCTCTCTCTCTCTCTCTCTCTCTCTCTCTCTCTCTCTCTATATATATATATATATATATATATATATTTGTTTTCTTAAGTTTTCACAGGTACTTACATGTATGGTATTCAGCCTTGTTCAGGTATTTTCCCACGTCATTATAGTTGTGCTTTTAAAGTTGTAGCAACGTTTCGGCAGAATCTCATCTGCCATCATCAGGCTTCTGTGTTGTGTTTGTCTGTGAGTCAGACTTTCACAGCCGTTTCATTTTTAAATTTGGGGCTAGCCAAATTTTAAAATTATATATATATAAAGTTTTCGTGGGTACTTACATGTATGGTATTCAGCTTTGTTCGGGTACACTTTGTTCGGGTACACAGATGAACACAATACAGAAGCCTGATAATGGCAGATGAGATTCTGCCAAAACGTTGCTACAACTTTAAAAGCACAACTACTATGACGTGGGAAAATACCCGAACAAAGCTGAATGCCATACATACATACATACATACATACATTCTATGTAATCTCTCATATCTATCTCTATTTATTATCTATCTACATATACACACATGTATATTTATATGTATATTATTTATTTTCTATTATATTTTAGATTCTTGACAAATGTATCTTTTCTTTTATGTACACTGAGCGCATATGCACCAAAGACAAATTCCCTGTGTGTCCAAACACACTTGGCCAATAAAGAATTCTATTTTATATTCTATTTATTTCTTATATATCGTCATATATCATTATATTATATATTATATTACATCCTTTTATATTCTGGGTTGGTCTATGCCACTTAGCATGTTTTTGAAACTAGACAAAAGTCATCCTGTTTTGGGGGGATATAATAATTTTTTTAACTTGTTAATTCTCTCTCGATACAAAACTAGTTACCAGTTATACCTATTTATCAGATGCCCTAGGTTAAAGAAGTAAGAGAAAAACAATGTTTTCACATAGAGTGTATTAACTGAGCCCAGGTTACTTCTTGGCCTTGAATTTGTAAAAAACCAGTTACCGGGCCTGATCCAGTGGAGTATAACAACTGATGGAACTTTTTATTTCTCTTCATTTCACTTCCTGCAATAACTTTTCAATATTTTTAAGGAGCTGCCTTTAGGCAAAGTGGCAAAACAGGAAAGATTATAGACTCTCTTTTTTTTGTTCAGGGTTCAAGCCAGTCTGAGGCACAGACCTATCAATTTATACTTCACAGAGTTTTGTGATCTTAATTGGTCATTCTTCATGATGTCCTTGATAGTCAGGTGTTCCTAGCATCTCTCTTGTTTCTCTCCTGACTCATCCTTCAGAAGCATGTGGGCAGGAGTCATTTCTGTTTTCACTTACCTTTTCAATTGCTTTTAGCTTTCAAAACTGAATCACCACAGGCAGCTTTCAAAAAACACAAAAAACAAAAACCAGATATAAAATTGTGCATGCTGGAAAAAAAAAACACCAAGAAGAAATAAAACAATGAATTGGAGAGACAACCAGGCTCTCCAAATTTAAGAATTTTGCAAATGTCGACAGCATGTAATTTACTATATACCCCAAGGATTATACCAGCAAGCCAGCTCTTTGCAGTATGAATAATTGAATTGTGGCTCAAATTCGTGGGACAGAAACCTCTGCGACTGAAGACGTGTGTCAGCAGTGCATGTGACCTTGCTTTAAACAGACAAAAGGGTATCAAAGTCCTGAAGTGCAGGTCTCTGAAAAATGTTTGTTTGGCTTTGGAAACAAACTCATATTTTCTGCCTTAACAGCCAGATGGCAGCTCCCCGTCAGAGGTGGGTTCGCCTTATGTTACTCTGAGGGCAGACACAGTATGAGGGATCTCAGCTCTGTCTGAATTATTCAGAAATGCCTGGCTGGCCATGGAGCCTTTTGTAAAACATTCTGCAGTGTTAAGCCAGCAGGTGCAGAAGGAGGTACGGTGAGGAGGGAAAAAAGAAGAATAATCACGCTTTCTGGATTAGTTTCACGTTGAAGGGGGCGGAATAACAAGAGTTGGAAGGGACCCTGGAGGCCTTCTAGTCCAACCCCCTGCTGAAGCCCCTGCTGGAGGAGACCTTAGACCATTCCAGACAAAAAGGGCTGTCCAGTCTCTTCTTATAAGCTTCCAGTGATGAGGGAACACTCAAAATTTCTGGAGGGAAGTCGTTCCACTGATTAATTCTCTCAGGAATAACAGAAGAGTTGGAAGGCAAATTTGTTAAGTGAGTTTTGCCGCATTTTCTTGCCTTCGTTGTTAAATGAATCACTGCAGTTGTTATTAACTCCGTTGTTAAGCAAATCTGGCTTCCCTGTTGATTTGGCTTGTCAGAAGGTTGCAAAATTTGAACAGGTGGCCCTAGGACAGTGCAACCGTCCTAAGTACATGCCAGTTGCCAAACCTCTGAATTTTGATCATGTGACTGTGGGGATGGCCGCAACGGTCATGAAGTGTGAAAAAACCAGTCATAAGTCACATTGTTCAGTGCCGTTGGAACTTCGAACGGCCAGTAAACGAACTGTTGTATGTCAAGAACTACCTGCATTTGGATGTTTTTTTTTCCTGCACCTTTCCCAAGTCTGTTTTTTTTTTTTTTTTTGAGATATGGGTAATCCTCGATTTACAAACACTTAGCAACCTTCAAAATTTCCACAGTTCCTATCGAAGGGGGAGGGGGGTATTTATGATCCGGATTCAAAGTTTCTGTGATGACCCAAAGGGGCGTGAAACCAAAAGTAACATAGTCACAAAAGTAGAATAAATTCCCTTTAATGCCTCCAACTTGGCCCCCAATGTCCAGTTATCCTCGGCTGGAGATCAAACTCTTCCAAAAACAGTCTACGAAGGGAAGAAATGCAGCCTGAACCCAAAGTAAAGATAACTAGAAATTTTAAAAAATCAACACAAACCACACTGAAGTAATTAACACAACAGGTCAGGATAATAAACTGCAGACTTCCAAAGGATAATGCAGCATCCACAGTTGGGTGGACGCCAAAACCCAGGTAAGCCTCAACAAAGATAATGCATGCTTTGCTTCCAGCAAGGTGCTGTGTGCAAACGCCCCTCTTATATCCTGTTCTCCCAGCTGCAACTAAAGAAAGGGATCAGGGCCCTTTTCTCCCCATAAGCCACGTTGCTCCCTTCTCTG
The DNA here is from genome assembly GCF_900518725.1 of Notechis scutatus. Next base: position 11,447 of record NW_020716887.1, read on the forward strand.
TCCCTCCCTGCGTGCCCTAGGGTGAAGAGGGGGTGGGCCTGGGTCTTTCTCTGAAGGCCCAGCCAGACTGTGCCCTTCCCCCCATTTCTTCCATAGCCACCGGAGCCGCACTCCCACTCCCTGTCAGCTGCTCAATCTCCCCCTCAGAATCAGACTCCAACAAGGGCATGACAGTTCCAATGGTCAGGAGACACCCCCATCACCATGACTATCATTCGGTCACTTTGCAACCAGGCCACCTTTCCCGCGTCCTGCAGTCCCATGACCCTGTTTTAGGATGGTTTTGCCAAACTCTGCACTTACACCCAACTATCGACCAAAACCACGCCCCTGGCAAACCACTGGTTCACTTAACAACTCTGACTAATGGCCAACCTCTAAAAAGGGGTCTTAAAATGGAGTCAGTACAAGGGTGATCTCCTCTACAACAATTACAAGTTACATCCGTTATGGGCAGGCTTCATTATAACCGTAACTCGAGACTTGCCTATAATGATCAAAACTCTCTTTCAAACTTATACTATGTACTTACTTGGATAATGCTTTTCCCCCACCATCCCTTTTTGTTATAATTCCTAGTACTGAATTCGTGATGACGACGACATAGGCTGCAGTCACGTTTTTATTGGTTCCCCAAAATGTGATGAGACCATATAAGAATTTAGAATGAGGGAAGCAACAATGCACTTTGTTGTTCTGACCCAGCTGCCCAGACATGACAAACCCTCTGAAGTTAACTCAAAGATTCCTTTAACTGCCAGCAGCCATGGCAAAAAGTTCCTCTGTCATCGCAGGCTAACAAGTCAGGGGAGATGAACAGTTTGTCTGCCACATCTATTCCTCTCTGCCCCCTGCCTTTTATCTCCAGAGCTAGGGTAGGGCTCCGCTAGCAGTCCCAAGGGCCGGCCCATAGATTTCCACTGCTCTCCTCTCCTCTGCCTTCTGTGCATCTAAATGTCAGGCACTGGGCCCAGCTGTTCCTCTTCCTCATCAGCCACCTCCAGACCTGGGGACTGTTGACTCTCTGTCTTTCTGTCTGTCTCTCCATCCCTCTCTCTCTCTCTCTGTCTCTCTCTGTCTCTGTCTCTCTCTCTCAGCTCCATTCCCGCTTCCCCTTGGAGGTCTCAGGTTGATTTTTGGCTGCTTGGAGGGGCCGGTGGCCAAAAGGCCACAACATTTCTGCTGTGCACAATGAATCTTGATGATTTAACACATAGCCAGGCCGTTTTTGTGCAGTACAATTATTATTAGCAATTATTAACTTATACATCCTTGAAGTAATGATGAGACGGTTGGAAACTGGATTTTCCAGTTTCATATATGCATATTTTGCCTTTTAACTCCCAAGAGTTATGGTTAGTTATTCTTTCATAATCTTAGAAAATATACCTCTATGGCTTTGCTCAAAATCACTGTAGGATTTTCTTGTCCTGCTTCATGGATTTAACAGGATTTTTAAAAGGAGCACTGGCTGACTCCATCTAAATAGTCTTTAATCCGTCTTTTTCTTCAATCTCTTTTACATTTTCTTGTTAAGAAATCATTGAGGTCCCTGAAGATCAAAGAACGATATATATTTTTTCTTGTTTGTGATCAGATATAATAATTAACGTGGATTACAGGAGCAAAGTTATCTTAGCACTTCAGATAATAAAACTATAAGTTATCTTGTTTTTGAGCAAGTATAGCAGCTGGGTCTAATGAAACCGAAGCTAATTGTGTGAACTTTGTGACCATAAAATAAAGTTTTATAGCATAATTGTCTAAGTTTTGGCCACTCAAACTTTTGAAAGTTCAGCGATGGAGGTGGAACAATTGCTGAAATTTTCAATTCTGTCATTGGTTGGAACTAATCATTTATTCAGATATCCCACTAAACCATAGTTAAGCATTTCATGATGTCCAACTGAAGGCCTTCATAGGTTTTAAGTGACTTTATATCATAATTCTTTTTATTTCCATTTTTATTTTATTATTCCATATTCTAGAGCCACATTACAATTCTGTTACTTTTTTAATAGCTAATACAGTAGAACACTCAGTATTTCTACATGACATAGAGTTAGACGGTTTGATGTAGTGGTTAAGGCACTAAAAACCTGTGAGAATTAGAATTCTTTTTATTGGCCAAGTGTGATTGGACACACAAGGAATTTGTCTTGGTGCAAATGCTCTCAGGGTACATAAAAGAAAAGAGACATTGGTCAAGAGTCAAGAATCATCAGGTACAACACTTAATGATAGTCATAGGGTACAAGAAGCAATCAAATCATACTAGGAAACAGTCAATATAAATCATAAGGATACAAGTGACAAAGTTACAGCCATACTGTCACAAGTGGGAGGGGATGGGTGATAAGGAGTGACGAGAAGATTAATAGTAATAGTAATGCAGACTTTGTAAATAGTTGGACAGTGTTGAGGGAATTATTTGTTTAGCAGAGTGATGGCTTTGGAGAAAAAACTGTCCTTGTGTCTAGTTGTTCTGGTGTGCAGTGCTCTATAGCGTCGTTTTGAGGGAAGGAGTTGAAACAGTTTATGTCCAGGATGTGAGGGGTCTGTAACTATTTTCACAGCCCTCTTTTTGACTTGCAGGTCCTGAGTTCTAATCCTACCTTATGCACAAAGCCAGCTGAATGACTTTGGGCCAGTCACTTGCTCTCAACCCTAGGAAGGAGGCAACAACAAAGCAATTTTGAAATCTTGCCAGGAAAACAAAAATACTTGGCACAGGTCTATGGAGATTCTCCGTCCTCCAAGTCATGGTTGTCCCCAAAGGTGCTTTTTTCAAGAGGCAACTGGACTTTCTGGTTTTTCCTTGAAGACATTTCGCTTCTCATCCAAGAAGCTTCTTTAGTTCTGAAGTTTCTTGGATGAGAAGTGAAACGTCTTCAAGGAAAAACCAACTCCAGTTGCCTCTAGAAAAAGCACCTTGGGCGGCATACTAAATAAGCGAGTCTAAATGATAGCTACCAGATTATGATAACTTGTAATTTGAACCCACTTCCAACAGTATTCAAGCATAGTTATGGTCTCAGTTAGTCTGAGTCAATTGATGAGTTTACAGGCAGAAAGGTGAGGGAATGTGATCTATTGATCTTATTTGATCCCTCTAATGCTGTTGAATATGGTATCCATCTGTATTGGTTCAGAAGCTGTCAGAACCACAGTGCTCTAGCCATTTCACTCTTTTCAGCGCTGGAAGATATTAACTTTTTTTAAAAAAAGATATCAGATATGTAACTTTGGTATGCTCTCCGAGCTGCACTGGTGAGATGGATAGCTACATAAATTAATTAAAAATAAACAATAAAATGTATCATACTATTGAAAGAAAACTCAAACAGAAAGTAGACAAATTGGGAAACTTGGTTGTCTGAATCATACTGGGTAGAATCCTTTTGATCTAGCAGGAACTTTCTGAAAATATAGACATATTTTGGGAACTTGAGTTGAAACTAACTTTATCTGGAGTCTTGGTTAAAATTTAATCGACTAAGTGATGTTGGGCTAAGTATTAACTCTATAGCTGAAATGTAAAGTATTGCATGGGGGATTTTAGTAGTATATCCTGAATTGTCTTGATTTATCAATCGAATTATCAGTTGAGAATATTTGTAGCTCAGTGCTGAACAATGTGGTCCTTGGTTGTTTTCTTGCGGTCCCTGAGCTTGGTTGTTTTCTTGCAGACGTTTCATTACCCAACTAGATAACATCATCAGTGCTAGGAGGGAGTGGGACTTACTCTCTGTTTTTGTACCGTAGTTTTCCCTATCAGTATTGGTGGTGGGAGTGTTGTTTTTCTCCTTGGCACTTCCTTGATTAGGTTGTTGTTTATTGCTTGATTTTTTTCCTGATCTGGCAGTTCCTTGATTAGAGTATTGCTTTCTATTATTTGTGGTCTGGTTGATTACAGTATTAACTTAGGGCATGTCATGAAGGAAGAGAAGATCTGGAGGAAAGGATGCCCCAGATTATTTTGGGAATGAAATTGAGTCATACAATTGCGTGCAGCTTTTGAACAGGACACAAATGGGCTTGGAGTTGGTGGAATATTATACAGAAGAATTTGTGGTCCTCCTAAATTTTTTTGCGGATGGTACTCTGGTATCTAGAGAGTACTCACATTGGAGGTAGTAAGCCAAATGAGCTGTTTCAAAACTTGAGAAATTACTTTTTTCTGCTGCTTCTAAAGATACTGCTTGAGTGTTGAATTTTCCATGCTGCTGTTCTACTTACCTTCTCACCCTCATGTCCAGTAGTAGTCTTTGCTTTGAGTTCTGACCAAGTGAAGTGGTCAAGATACAGGTTTCATCACCGCTACGAACGTGTTCTTCCAAAGATGCCTCTATTCTGGAGTTCAGGGCATCTGTTGGAGCAGGATGTCTATGGAAATTCTCAGTCCTCCAGGTCGTGGTTGTCCCAAAGGTGCTTTTTTCAAGAGGCAACTGGACTGTCTTGGTTTTTCTTTGAAGACGTTTCACTGCTTATCCAAGAAGCTTCTTCAGCTCCTCTTCTCCAGAATTGAAGAAGCTACTTGGATGAGAAGAAATAATTGATCAATGTCTCTCAGGAAAGTATCGAGATGCACTTATTTGGGGGGACATTGACCATTCTGTTGCTGAAGTTGTATTTTCTACAGTCAAGTTTGGTGCGGTTAACCTTGAGTTTGTATCTATTGTGTGCTCTTGTATTGTTATGATTGTAGCTGAAGTATTCATTTGTAGGTAGGACATTACAATGTATATATTTTATATACTATATTTTGATCGGACCAGAGATGGTGTAGTTCTAGGTTTTCTAGGTCTAGAGTTTCAAGTCTGGTGGCAAAAGGTATTCTGCAATCAGTAGAGGAGTGGATAATTCTTCTTGTGAAATATTCCTGGACTTTTTCTATTGTGTTAATATCAGATACATGATGTGGGTTCCAGACTGATGAGCTGTATTCGAGTATAGGTCTAGCAAATGTTTTGTATGCTCTAGTTAGTAGTGTGATATTACCAGAGAAGAAGCTATGTAGGATTAGGTTAACAACTCTTAATGCCTTTTTCGCTATGTAGTTACAGTGGGCTCTAGCACTTAGATCATTAGAGATGAGTACTCCAAGGTCCTTGACAGAGTTTGGATCCTCAACATGGTCTTGACTATTTAGCTTGTATTTTATTTTCTGATTTTTTTTGCCAATATGTAAGACAGAGCATTTATTTGTTGAGATTTGAAGTTGCCATTTGATTGACCATTCTGATACATAGTCAAGGTCTTTTTGAAGGGTAGCAGTATTGTCTGTGGTGTTGAATAGCTTTACATCGTCAGCGAAGAGAACACAGTTCTTAATATGATCACAGAGGTAATTGTTTGTTTGACAGGAATGCTTCTATCCAGTTTTGCAGCTGTCCAGAGATACCATGATTTTAGTTTTAGTAGTAGTTTGTCGTGTACCACTGAATCAAAGGCTTTACAGAAGTCTATGTAGATTGCGTCTATTGCTTTGCCCTGATCGAGTTGTGTAGTCCATATGTTTTTGCAGTGTAAGAGTTGCAGATTACAGGATAGTTTTTTCCTGAAACCAAATTGTTTATTGGAGAGTAGGTTGTTTGTCTCTAAGTGGAGGATGATGGATTGGTTAATAATTGATTCCATCACTTTACAGATGACGCCGCATAAGGAGATTGGTCTGTAATTTTCAACCAGGATGGGATCTCCCTTTTTGAAGATGGGGATGACCATGGCTTGTGACCATAGTTTTGGCAAGGAGCTGGTCTTGAAGGATTTTTCAAAGATTATGCTTAGATGTTCGGCTATGCCAGTGGGTAGCTTTTTTAAGAAGTAGGCACATATTCTGTCCAGTCCAATACGTAGAGATGGTTTTAGATTGCGTAGTGCTTTTTCAACATTGTCTTCTGTAAAATCGATATGTATTAGATCGTTGTAGTTGTCTGTGGTTCGACTAGGAAGTACTGGGTTTGATCCATTGCTGTTAACAAATACTGAGCCAAAGAATGTGTTAAAGAGGTTGGCTTTGATGGTATCGTAGTTGCAGTCTTTGCCATTAGGTCCTTTCAGGGGTGGGATGGACCTTGAGTCTTTTAGTTTGTTGTTTACAAAATTGTAGAAAGCGCGGGTGGAATTTGTGCGTAGAAGGTTTTCCTCTTGTTTAATGTGATAATTGGTGCATTCAGTTTTTATCTGGTGGCATAGATTTTTGTATCGGCTTTTGAAGTTGGCAACGTGACCAGATTTGTTTTTTCGCCAAAGTGATCTTTGTAGGGACTCTCCTTACTTTGTGCTATATAGAGTTTTTTTTCCTCCCATCTCTTCTTAAAAACCTCCTGTGGTGGAGCACCCACAACTTCTGGAGTTCTCTTGAAGCCCTGGGATTCTCTGAGAAATGGTGTGACTTATAAGAGTGCAAGTGAGAAGCAAGAAAAGAAACTTTCTGGCCTCATAAAATATTACAGCAAATTACCACTAGGAAGCTTTTTCAGGACTGAGAATGTATCTGTTGGAATTACTGTTAAACCTGCCATCACACCTCTCGGTTTTTGGAACAGTACGATTGCTTCCTGGAATATTTTGTAGACCAGGCAGAGGATATTAGCTTTAAATATGAACTGGATAGGCAGTCCTCAAGTTACAAGCATGCATTCAAGTTATGACAGCACTGAAAAAAATAGTGGCTTACAACCGCTCCTCACACTTCACAATATTCCCCCGTGGTCATTTGATCAAAATTGGGGTGCTTGGCGAACAGCTTCCACGGTGCTGTGATTCTCTCTTTCTGTCTTCCCAGCCCGGATTCTGACCAGCAAAGTCACTTGGGGAATCTGGATTCACTTAACGACCATGTGATTCACTCAACAACCGTGGCCAAAAAAATAAAAATTTAGCTCAGGCACAAGTCACTTAATGAATGCCTTGCTTTGCAATGAAAATTGTGGTTCCAATTGTGGTCGCAACTCAAAAACAGCAGGTAGTCCTTGACTTACGACCACAATGGAGCCCAAAATTTCCGTGGCGAAGTGAGACATCAAGGTTCAAAGTTGACTCAGCCTTCCATCCTTAAAAATGAGGTAAAATGGCCTTAATGTGAATCTGAAATGCTGGAAATGCAAACAAAACCAAGATACCTTCTATCATATGTGGTGGTTAAGCCCGGAAGCCCCAAAATATTGGACCAAAATATGGAGTTGTATACAAGATTAAAAGGAAATATAGGAAAAAAGATTAAATATATTTTACTACATATTATGACGGCAATGAGGATAGCATAAGCACAATGTTGGAAGTAAAATGACACGCCCTCAGAGGAATTAGTAATCCAGAAAATTCTAGATTGTGCTGAAACGAATAAAATGAATAAAGAAGAGTTGGAGTATTATGAAGTTTGGGATAGTTGGTATAAATGGTTGAATAACAGAAATAAGGATAATGGAGATAAGAAAACTATAGATAAATATGTATGAATGTATATAAATGTACATAGAAATATGACATTGGTATGTGTTATAATATTACCGCACATTTAAGATTAAGCTTTGTAAAATGTGAAAAAGAATAATAATTTTTTTAAAAAAAGATGAAGTAAAATGAGGACCCAGATTGTTGGGAGCAAGAGGCTGACTCTGTAAGCTGCTTTGAGGGGGCTGTAAAAGCACTATGAAGCGGCATAAGTCTACAGGTTATTGCTATTTATTGTGAATTTTGCCTCATGTTATAATCTTTCTTGCCATGTGTGATGACCCAGGGTGGGATACAAAATAAACACAGTCACAAAAACAGGTGAAGCCCCTTTTATTCCTTCACTTTGCTTCAAAGCTCCAAATATCCTTGACTGGAGACAAAAAAACTCCCCCACAAACAGTTACGAAAAGGAGGAAATGCCGTTTAAACTAAAAATGCCTATAAATTATAAGGAGTAAAAACAACACAAACCACACTGAAGCAATTAAGGGAACCAGGCAAGATAAGGGCTTGAAGACGTCCACAGAAATCGGAAACACCTACTGGGAAGGACGCCAAAGTCAGAGAGGAACGACAGACTAGAGATCATTTCCATGCTTTGTTTCCAGCACTGGCCCATACGCATGTCCGTCCCTTTAACCAGTTCTCACAGCTGCAGCCCATGAAGAGGATCAGGGCCCTTTTCTCCCCCGTAGACTACACCATTCACGTCTCTCCCTAATCCTCTCCTCCCTGTGGGCCCTAGGATGGAGAGGGAATGGGCCTGGGTCCTCCTCTGACTGCCCAGGCGGCCTCTGCCCTTCCCCAGCCTCCTCCACGACCTCCGGAGCCACACTTCCACTCCCTGTCGGCTGTTCCTTCTCTCCCTCAGAGTCAGTCTCCACCAGGGGCATGACACCATGGTTGTTAAGTGAATCACTGCCGTTGGGAAGTAGTCACCCACTGGTTAAGCGAATCCGGCTTCCCCATGGACTTAGCTTGTCAGAAGGTCTCAAAAGGAGATAACCTAATTCAGGGACAGTGCAAAACGTCATAAATGTGAGTCTGTTGCCCAAAGTGTGAATTTTGATCACATGGCCCTGGGGATGCTGCAAAATGGTGATAAGTGTAAAAAAAAACTGGTCACAAGTCACTTTTTTCAGGGCCGTTGTGACTTCTTTTTTTTAATTAACATTTTAATTTTTTTACATACAACAAACCATTCCATTTCAATCGTGCATCGACTTGGCTACATATTTCAATTATTTAAACATTATCAATAATATTCTTATCAAATCTAACAATACATCAATGTTCCCATATATATATTCCCATATACATAATAATATCACACATAACTTTGCTTAAATTTCTCTAATTGCTCTATAAATACATCAAATCTTTTTTTAGGTTGTTCTATTCTCTATCCATTGATAAAACATATTCCATACTATGTAATATTCAGTTTCTTCTTTTTCTTTAATTTCTAGTGTCAATCTATTCATTTCTGCACATTCAAATATTATTTTAATTATTTTTCCCTCGGCATTTTATCACTTTTCCAATTTTGGGCAAATACAATCCTAGCCACTGTTAGGTTAGGTTGGATGGATGGATGGATGGATGGATGGATGGATGGATGGATAAATAGATAGAATTCTTTTATTGGCCAAGTGTGATTGGACACACAAGGAATTTGTCTTGGTGCAAATGGACTCAGTGTCCATAAAAGAAAAGATACATTTGTCAAGAGTCAAGAATCATAAGGTACAACACTTAATAATAGTCATAGGGTACAAATAAGCAAACAAACCATGCTAGGAAACAGTCAATATAAATCATGATACAAGTGACAAAGTTATAATCATACAGTCACATGTGGGAGGGGATGGGTGATAAGGAGGGATGAGAAGATTAACAGTAATAGTAGTGCAGACTTTGTAAATAGTTGGACAGTGTTGAGGGAATTACTTGTTTAGCAGAGTGATGGCATTTGGGAAAAACTGTCCTTGTGTCTAGTTGTAACTTCGAATGGCCATTAAACAGATCATTGTAAGTCAAAGGCTTCCCTGTACTTTTTTTCAAGACCTTGTCGTGGCCCACAAAGATTAATCTTCCAATTGAAGAGGGGCATTCCTTATCTTGTAGTCTGATCTCTTAGAATCGTTTAAGCCGAATGGTTTGGAGGGATTAATATATCCATGGAGACACCACTTTTAATTGTTTCAGAAGATCTGTCTAGCCATGACTTAATTTGCTGGTGGTACGGGAGCTGGTGCAGAGAGTTTGAGAAGATTCTGATGTTCCAATTAAGCCTTTTGGCTGCTCGCAAATTATTACTGCTGCTGGAGAGCTCCACACGTCTGAAACAAATTGTTTTATGAAGTGTCGCCGTGCCATTTTTAAAATGCAGTCTGAAGCTCAGCACAAGAATCTTATTTGTGCCTTGGCCGCTAAGGTGTTAATTAAGATAATTGTTCTCTTTTACATGGTTGTGTACCATCTGGCTAAAATTAACAGGGCCTTGAATATTTGAAGTTCCTTTTTAAAAAATATATATTATGGTTAAAGAAAGAAGTAATTCTCGATCGGTCTACTGGAGTTCGCCATAGAACAATAACATTAGAAGATGTCTGAAGAAGTAGAGATAGAAATAAGGGGCAAAATCCAATTGGAAGAACACAGATAAAATAATTGCGTAGGGTTTTGCTTATGTTTTGGCCTTCAGTGGAACTATGTGACAAAGATATCTCGTTTTGAGATATCTCCTAGAATATAGAACACAAAATAAGAGGGTTGGAAGGGGCCTTGGAGGTCTTCTAGTCCAGCTCACTGCTCAAGCAAGAGATCCTACACCATTTCAGACAAGTAGCTGTCCAGTCTCTTCTTAAAAACCTCCAGGGATGAAGCATCTACAACTTCTGGAGGCAAACTGTTCTGCTGATTAATTATTTTAACTGTCCAGAAATTCCTCCTTAATTCTTGATTGCTTCTCTCCTTGATTACTTTCCATGAATTGCTTCGTGTTCTGCCTTAGAGAACAGGCTGACCTCCTCTTCTCTATTTATCTCAAAAAAAATTTTTAAAAAAGGATTCAGAATGTCTACCTCTTTGGGAACTTGAATTGGATGCTAGAACAGCAAGAATATCAGGCATAACTCAAGAACCAAAAAATATTTTAAGAACATAAAATAAATGACATGGTTTTTTAATCTCTTTCCAAGGAGCATTTGTGATGGGCAAGCTAGTTTCTTTTAAGTCATTCCAATTATATCCATATGCTGGCTGCCAATAACGGAGAACATTTTTATTTCTTGAAATATTGATTCCTATGTTATTGTGGATGAAAATCTTTTTATAAGTTCTGAGAATATGTTGAAAGTGCTTTAATAAATTGTCATCTTTGCAAACATCTATAGACTTTCAACCAAGTAATTGCAGTGCAGTTGATGAAGCTAAACTAAATATGCCTTTTGACTGGCTTGTGGAACTGTGTAACTTCATTTGCATTTTGCAAATTAACCATGGAAGATAATTAGTTTTCTTTTCAGAGAATGTAATTAAACGCTACTTAAAATACACTTGTCTCACTTTGCTTCAGAAGGGATATTCTGCAGTTATTTAACGTAAATTGGAATAGAGGTTTGACATTATTTTAGAGAAATAAAAAAATAGAGAAAGAACTGATTTGCCAATTTTGGATTGAATCTATATGCAGCATACTTTTTTCCCCCTGATGTGTCTGTGAAATGATTTAACAGTTGCTTCTAAGGTGTTAATTCCATTGAATAATTTATCTGCAAATTTAAACCCCTATCCATTCCTTCTAAAAAGGATCATAGAGCAATTCAAGTTTGCTTTCTCCAGACTTTTGAAATAATCTCTGAGATTAAGTATACAGGAAGTCCTTAATTTATGACCAGTAAGTACTGGTTCTATTTCACATATTGTATCAAAATGTCCTGCACAATTCTCATAAACCAAACCACAGGAATTACATACATTTCCATCTTAAACCAGATTGGATCTCAAGCCAGTTTCAAGTCAATCTTGTAATTCTAAGGATTTGAGTAAGGTATATTTTATTTTGTCCCCTGGAAAGAAGGATAGAATATTGCAGAATACTTTGATCATCCTAAGTACAGGAAGCCCTTGATTTACAACAGTTCGTTTAATGACCATTGTAGCCGTAAGTCAAGGACTGCCTGTGGTTACTGGCAGCTGGCTTCTATGTTCTTGCTGGAAACAGTCGTACTTGAGAAAAATGAAATGGCTGTGTGGGCTCAGTGCTCCAAAATCAGTAATGGAAGAATCTCAGAATTGCTATTTCTCATTTTTTCCACTTCCTACATAAATTGTACGAGTACATTTGTAATATGTGTGTCAGTATGTGCGTCTATTTTAGCATTTGGGTGGGATGCTCTCCTTTATTTCAGCCCATTTCTATTGAAAAAGTTGTGAATTCGTGGGGAGAGAAAGAGAGTAGAGATTTCATTGGTTAATTCTTCTTTCCAGGATCATCTTCCTGAGATGCCTTTGGATAATATATATATATATTTTTATCATTGGCTGAAATTGGCTGACTATCTCATCAGCGGGAGAGAGTGAAGGAAACTTTTGGAAATTATCCAGGGCAGGTGACAAGAGAGGATAGGAAATGACAGCATTGTTGTCAAGATTGGGCTTTTTCTAAACAAAGTGACCTTGGATATAGTATTGTGCCAGCAATTCAATAAGTCACTCTAGTTTCCAGGTTAGTAACCACAGAAGTAATTACAATATTAGGTTGAATTCTGCTTCCTTGGCACATATAACTACGGTAAGTTGAGACTTCCAGAGGTTGGACCATAATCCTTGCTGCTTTCAATCAACGTGATCTTTAGCGGCTTAAAACTTTGCTTTGACTATGGAATTGTGGTTTGTATATAAATATAATACCATTGGCATTTGATATAATGAAGGTTGGGCAGTCAAAAGTTCTGGGTTAGGAATTTTGCCGGAGAGATTTGTTAGCGTTGGCATTTTAAACTCATTTTGGTTAGCTTTGCCAAAAATCTGATGCAAGATACAGCAAAATTGCCCTTCTAGCCATCTTGTCTGCTTTTGTTGGCTTGCATTTTTAGCTTGGGATTTTTAGCCATTATAACTTGTAAGTGCCTTTTTTTGTTATACGTCTATGGAGATTCTCAGTCATCCAGGTCATGGTTGTCCCAAAGATGCTTTTTTCCAAGACTTGGACTTCCTTGTTTTTCTTTGAAGACATTTTGCTCCTCATCCAAGAAGCTTCTTCAGCTCTGAAAAAGTAGAACTCTCAAGCGGCCTCAGTGATTCTCTACAAAGAATGCAAATGACCAGCTGTCTGCAAGGCGTATCAATCCTTCCGTTCCCCTCCATCTTGGATGGATTGGAAGCTTCTTGAATGAGATGTGAAACGTCTTCAAAGAAAAAAAAAAACAAAAGGTCCAGGTACCCCTTGAAAAAAGCTCCTTTGGGACAAAAAAAATATCTGTAGATGTTTTACATTTTTCACCTGTTTATCTGGCAACAGATAGACGAAGCGACTAATTGCACATGTATGACGGTTCCTCATTGTACTTGAATTATGCTTTTTTTTTGTTGGAGGAAAATTGCGCTGAAACAGAGCTAACTTCTAAAACTTACAAAAGTTGACTTATGGCCAAGAGTGGAATTCTACCGGTTCGGATTGGTTTTATAGAACCGGTTGTTATGATTCTGTGCAGTTCGGGCCCCTAGAGGGCCCCGCGCCCCCTTTCCTCCTCACCCAGTCAGTCCTTATCGCGCATGCACGACATCGCTGGCTGCGTTCTTCCCCGCCCAGTCACTCCTTAAGGCAGGGGTGTCCAACCTTGGCAACTTTAAGACTTGTGGACTTCAACTCCCAGAGTTCCTCAGCCAGC
>NW_020716887.1:25204-42023 GCF_900518725.1 Notechis scutatus
AAAAAAAAAAAAAAAAGGGCGAGAGGAGGGGGTGCTGCAAAAAAAGAAGAAGCCACATGGCTACACCCACCTATCAACACCCACAGAACTGGTGGTTAAAAAATTTGAATCCCACCCCTGCTTATGGCTCCTTTTCACTCTTAACAACTGTTGCAGCCTCCACAGAGTCACATGATCAGAATTCAGCCCTTGGCAACTGACAAGGACTTAAGACTGTTGCAGCGTCCCAGATTCACATACCTAAAGTCATCAAATGCTACATACAAAATACATACTATACATGTTATACACACATATAGAACAAGTTTTATCTATCTGACGTTGATTACTAATGTTACATAACTTGTTTCATTTTTTTCAATATTCTGGCTCGATCTTTAAACAATGAACCTGGACAATTTTCTTGTTTTTTCCCCCCCAAAGGCTGAGAATTGAGAAGTTTTGTTAAGTGATCATTCAGCTGTTAAAAGCTAAGCAAATGAGGTGTCTAAACATGGTTGGCGTGCATTGTGGTTGATTCCTAATTGTGGTGGTCCAGAGCAGTTCAGCTGTTTTTTTTAAAGAAATAACTGCAACATCTGGCCCTTGAAACATCTGGTACTTCTTGCTAGAGCTGCCAATGAAATTGTGAGAAAGAATTGAGGGCAGATCCCGGAAAGGAATACAAGATTTGCATGGAGAAGTTTCCTTTTTCAGATACATTCTTAGCATTTCCACGTTCTAGAAAAAGCAGAGGAGGAAGTGGTAGCTCCCGTGATGTGATTTCATGTATTGCAACTTCAGCAGGTAAATTTTATCCAAGTTAATTCTTGAATCTGTTCCCATTGACAGCTGTCATCCATAGTTAGTGTTTGTGAGCCCAGGTTAATCCTTCCATCTCATTCTTCTGTTCATTTTCCTGGGTTTTATGTTTTCAGGAGTAGTTTTCCACAGAGTTTGGCAGCATGAAAGTGTACAGCTGAAGTTGGTAGAAAGTTGCAAGCAGAAAATATTCACGTGTTACCACAATATTTAACCACAAATGTATTTCATTTTGAATCAAGTGGTTCACAAATAATGTGCATTTATTTTTCTGTCATTGACCAGAGTTGGAAGGGACCTTGGAGGTCTTCTAGTCCAACTCTTTGCTCAAGAAGGATACCCTATTCCATTTCAGTCTAAAGGTTATCCAATCTCTTCTTTAAAACTTCCAGTGTTGGAACACAGAAAACTTCTGGGGGCAAGTTGTTCCACTGATTATTTGTTGTCACGGTCAGGTATTTTCTCCTTAGTTCTAGGTTGCTTCTCTCCTTGATTAGTTTCCATCCATTGCTCCCTGTTCTGCCTTCAGCTGCTTTGGAGAATAGCTTGACTCCCTCTTCTTTGGGGCAATAAGTTGATCATGTCTAGGCTACCCTTAATGCTTGGCAGCCCTGTCCCTGGTCAACCCAGGGTCTTTTGGCAGGTTACTCTAAGTCTTGTTGAATATATATTTTTTAATGTATAACCATGTTTGTCTTCTAACTTTTGATTCGCAAATGGCAGGATTCTTGAGAACTAAGTGGAGAAGGAAGGCTGCTGCTACTTCCCTTCCGAGCCTTCCTTCATCTTGGCAGAATAGGTCTGTTTCCTTTTCAGTAAAGCTGTGGAAGTCTGGAAGGAAAAGGTGTGGTTTTGGTTTTGGGGGTACCGTATCCCCAATTGTCCTCTCATCCAAGGATGACTCTTGAGACATAACCACAAGATCTTCCCCTTCCTGCTTTCTGATTGTCCATGTATGGTGATTGTGATGACCCAAAGGGGCGTGGCACAAAGGCAACCCAGTCAGACAATCAGTAGGAGTCCCTTTATTAGCTCCAACTTTGCCCCCAATGCCCTGGTTACCTTCTGGGCTGGAGAAAAGCTCTCCCAGGTAAACAGCCTTTGGCTGCAGAGAATCAAGTCCAAAACGTGGTCAACAAAAACTGTAACTATAAGTCCAATCAAGGCAAAATGAGGTAAATTAATCCAGCAGGGCACGAGAAGGAATTCCAGACGTGAAGGAACAGCAGTAATTCAACCCAGTTGGGAGGATGCCAGGAACGCAGATAACTAAAGTCAACACAATATAAACTCATGTTTGCTCCCAGTAGCTGCTGCACTCAGCATGCATCTCTTTTAAACTCTCTTCCCAGCTGTGGCTAATGAAGGGAATCAGGGCCCTTTCCTCCCCTGTAAGCCGCGCAACCCATGTTGCTCCTTTCTCTGTTCCTCCCTGCGTGCCCTAGGATGAAGAAGGGGTGGGCCTTGGTATTCCTCTGAATTCCCTCTCCCTTGTTCTCCCTCTCCCCTGCTCTGCCCAGACGGACTTTGCCCTTCCCCTGTTTCCTCCACAACCAACGGAGCCACAGTCCCACCCCCTGTCAGCTGTTTTTCTTCCTCCTCAGATTCAAACTCAGACAGGGACATGACAGTGAGCACCTCAAGTCAAACTATTATTGTAGACTGAGGCAAATTGTCTTCAAAATGCTTATTTAGAAGCCCGAATTAAGCTCACCTTTTTATTGTTAATTTATCTGATTGTTAATCCAGCTTGTTAGCCTAAGCCCAGTCTTTTAAGGCCTGCTCGTGAACTAAACTGCACTAAGGCAGGAGCCATAGCCATACGTAAAATCCCAAAGTCAACAGATGGTTATAAACAATCTAGAGTCTTGGACATTATTTTTTTTAAAAAATGCCAGGTAACACCTGATGAGCCTCTCCAGGGAAATCAAGTTCCATAACAATGTCTTCTGCTTACCAGTCCCTTAGCCTCAAATGACACGAGCAGCAGTTGTGTGAAAATTTGGGTAGGGCGATGCAGGGAAAAATGCTATCTGAAGCAGTCAGAAAGACCTGCAATCTGGCTATTTATAAGAATTAGAACCTGTCTAGGATTTCATACAACTTGGTTTGGCTTCTGTTTGGATTTGAACAAGAGCTGGTAAGATAATCGAGGGGCTCTCTGACCATGTTATGTTCTGACTGTGGAGGGTGTGATGGCTTAGCGTTTTAAAGATGCTGAGCCTAGATTCGAGACCTGAGTACTGCATGATGGGGTAAGCTCCCATTCCTTAACTCAGCTCCTGCCAACCTAGCAGTTCGAAAGCATGCAAAGGCAAGTAGATCAATAGGTACCCCTTCGGCGGGAAGGTCATAGAATGGAATAGGAAAGGAATAGAATAGAATAGAATAGAATAGAATAGAATAGAATAGAATAGAATAGAATTCTTTCTTGGCCAAGTCTGATTGGACACCCAAAGAATTTGTCTTGGTGCAAATGCTCTCAGGGTACATAAAAGAAAAGATGCATTCGTCAAGAATCATCAGGTGCAACACTTAATAATAGTCATCGGGTACAATAAGCAATCAAATCCTACTAGGAAACAGTCAACATAAATCATAAGGATACAAGCAACAAACTTACCGTCATACAGTCACAAGTGGGAGGGGATGGGTGATAAGGAGTGATGAGAAGATTAATAGTAATAGTAGTGCAGACTTTGTAAATAGTTGGACAGTGTTGAGGGAATTATTTCTTTAGCAGAGTGATGGCATTGGGGGAAAAACTGTCCTTGTGTCTAGTTGTTCTGGTGTGCAGTGCTCTCGTCATTTTGAGGGAAGGAGTTGAAACAGTTTATGTCTGGGATGTGAGGGGGATGTAGATATTTTCACAGCCCTCTTTTTGACTCGTGCAGGATACAGATCCTCCTCCATGGAAGGCAGGTTAGTAGTAATTGTTTTTTCTGCAGTCCTAATTACTCTCTGAAGTCTGTGTCTGTCCTGTTGGGTTGCAGAACCAACCCAACAAGAGCACTTCTGGCATATAGCCATCTGACCACAGGAATTGTCTTCGGACAATGCTGGCCTTTCCTTGGCCAAGAAACAGCTAAGAAGTGAGCACTTCCTTCCCAGAGTCAGACAAAACTGAACAGGGCTAGATGTCTATAGAGATTCTCAGTCCTTCAGAACATGATTGTCCCAAAGGTGCTTTATTTTCCAAGAGGCAACTGGACTTTCTTGTTTTTCTTTGAAGATGTTTCACTTCTCATCGAAGAAGCTTCTTCAGTTCCTCCTCTTCAGAATCGAAGAAGCTACTTGGATGAGAAGCAAAACATTTTCAAAGGAGGTGTCTATGGAGATTCTCAATCATCCAGGCCATGGTTGTCCTAAATATGCTTTTTTTCAGGAGGGAACTGGACTTTCTGGGTTTTTTCCTTTGAAGACCAGTTGGGAATGAACAGGGGAAAGTTTTACCTTTATATGCTAACTCTAGTTTTAGAGGAATCTTCAGGGGTACCTTTGAATGCATCAGAAGATTCCAGACTGGGATCATGGAGGCCAAACTCTGTAGGAAGAATTGCACAGGTACACCTCGTTTCAATCTCACCACTACCGTGGTAGAGTGATCGATCTAGTTTTGTGTTGGGGAAAGATTGTGATTCTGTTCAGGGTCATTGTGAACCTTAATTTTCTTTGTTAGATGAACTTAGTCAGATTTTTAAAAGATACCCAGAGAATTCATAACTTCTTGTACCTGAATACTGTAGTCCAGTTTCATATAAACTGAAAATGTTAAGTTGGCTACATTTGTCAACAACATATTAGATGCACAACATTAGCGATACTGGAAAATAAGCCCAGGGAACAAACATTCTACAGAAACTGGGTTTGTGTGTCTGTTCTAATGGAGACATTTGAAATGACTATAATACTATTTCATCCCCTAAGAAAACATCAGAGACCTGCCTCTCCGTGCTCCTCTTCTTTCTTAATTGAGAAATACAGAATACCAGATTTGGAAAGGGCCTTGGAGGTCATGTAGCCCAACCCCCTAAACCATTTTTGACAAGTGCTTGTCCAATCTCTTCTTGAAGGCCTCCAGTGATGGAGCACCACAAATGTTGGAGACAAGCTGTTCCCCTGGTTAATTGTTCTCCCTGTTAGAAAGTTTCTCCTTAATTCTAGGTTGCTTCTCTCCTAGATTAGTCTCCATCCATTGTTTCTTGTCTGGCATTTGGAGGCTTTGGAAAATAAGTTGACTCCCTCTCTTTTTTGTGGCAGCCCCTCAAATATTGACAGCTCCTCAAATAAATACATATAGATTTTACTCTACCTTTTTTAGTCCATCCAGAATCAAAAACCCCTCAAAGAAGTATTTTAATTAGCTTAAGAGTAGCTTTAGAGACCACAATATAACATGTTCTGACAGAATGTCTCCACTGTGATGCCAAATAGACTGTGAATTTATTCACGTGCTTTTAAAGTACACGCACTTTCTTAATGTGGCCTGTTCCTTGGGAGGAAAATTGTCATTTATTTCAATGGACATTCTTTTCAGTTGAAATTGCTAGCTGAAATCAGGGCTGTTACTATTCCAATCAAACTTTGGCCTGAGAGAGAGACTTTCCAAACGGCAGTTGTAATCAAGGACCAAAATTCAGGAAACAGTGTTAAACACCTAACTCTTCTCCAGTCTCAGTCTGAACTGGGTTTATTTTACAGATGATGGCTTACGCTGTTGTATATGTTAGCCCTGGTGCAGTGTGTATCTGGAATGCAAGCCAAGCCGTGGAAAAGGCAACCCAAGCTTGATTCTAAAGGAATTTTACCTCTTCATTTTCTAAACTCGTTAAAAAGTTCACGCCTCTGATGTCCTTTTGTTTACCTTGCTAATAATTAAGACATTACCAAGAATTAATATTAGATAGGCTTGCTGTTCTAAATATTAGCAGAAAGAATGTAAATTAAGGAAGAGAGAAAAAATGAAATTAGGATATGGAGAAAAACCTTTTGATGTGCAGAGTGATGATAAAGCTGGAGTGATAATAAAATAATTAAGAAGTTTTTAGTGATTCAGAAAATGTTGGATTTTGTACAAAGAAAAAATACATCAGCTTGACAATGATTTTATTTAATTTTAAATTTAGTAAATTTTTCTTAGTTTTCAAAATTTTAAAAAATAAAATAAAACTTTATACATATTACATCAACGTCAAGACATCTTTTATATTTCCTTATCTTTATACACATTTCATTATACAATTTCAATTCAATATATAAATAAATATAGATATGAATATAGATATAATTATTTACATAGTTTCTTATTCTATACCTAATTGTCATTTTGATTTCTTTTTATTCTTAAACCATTCATACCAGGCATCCCAGATTATTATAATACATCAACTCTGCTTTGTCTCTTAATTTCATTGTTAGTCTTCCATGTCACCCCTACTCTTTATACTTACGCTAGAGAACTTATTGGAGAATATTTGGAAAGACAATGGTTTTAGAAGGCCTTCCCAACTTCTTGATGGTTAGCCACTCAAGTAATAACTGTTGCACATTGCTATTATTTGAGTTACATTTCTTTGGTTTTTAAATCCCATCCATTTTATTTTGGTAATACGTTACTCATATTTATGACGGTTGCAGTGTCCCAGAGTTGTATAAATCCTTTTGAGACCTTCTGACAAGCAAGTTTATCCTAGTGTACCAGTGTAGAACTAATAAAACATAACAATTGATCTAAAGTAGAAACAAAGATAACCAAAGCTTGAGAAAAGTAAACAGGAGTTTATTTGCTCGAAATATATATGTTTGCAGTCACACGATTAATACACATATAATTGTTGACCCTCTGCCTCAAAACATTTGCCAGCTTTAAAAAAAACATTGCTTTAAATTGTAGGGCACTGTTATGCCCACACTGGTTGGTTTCTGGCTTAAGTGGCTATTGAGATATTTTTCTCCTTCGTTTTGGCAGGCAGCAACCCAAACATATTAACGGTTGAACTCGTGGAAATTTGTGGTATCTCTGCAGATGGGGTGCAAATTCTGCTTAGTTCACCTTTTTAAAAAAATATTAACGATGCTCTTGGCCCACACAGGCAAGCTTCGGTGCCATATTGTTGCAGCTTTTGACAACAGGAAGGGAGAGAATCCAGATTAGGCAAGCATAAAAGGACCAGCCGATAACAATGGCCAGTGAGTAGAGGAGCTGGTTCAGAAAATTGGGAGACTGCAGGTCACTATTTTAAACAAAAAATACTTCTTTTCATTTTAAGAACACAAGAAGCATCTTGTTGTCTTTCTCTCCGGAGCAGAAATAATGTAGCTCTTTGTCAAAATTAGAGCTGGTTTGTGAAAACGAAGGGCACTGTTGCAACAATTATAGATACACATAAAACACAATGCCCATTGCTTGAAAAATAAACTTTAATCTACTTCAAAGAACTGATGGCTGCCAATAGAAAAGACCATCTGTCCATTGTTCTAAATAATAGTTTTGCTGAGATGCCACATTGACAGTAATGGATGGAAACTGAACCAAGGAGAGATTCAACTTGGAAATAAAGAGAATTTTTCTGACAGTGAGAGCAATCAACCCGTGAACAGAAGTTGCCTTCAAAAGTTGTGGGAGCTTCATCCCTGGAGGCTTTCAAGAAGAGGCTGGACTCCCACCTGTCAGAAATTGTGTAGGGTCTTCTGCTTGGCGGGGGGGGGGGGGGGTTGGACTAGATGACCTACCATTTATATCAGCCATATTATCTCAGGTATTTATTAAAGGAATCTGTTCTCTTAAGGACTTCAGTGTGAAATAAGAGAAGGGATCTGCCTGCTTTTTCTATCTGTCCATCCATCCATCAATCCCTCTACCATGTATGTATGTACGTACCCATCCGTCCATCCATCCATCCATCCATCCCTCTACCATCCATCCATCTCCTGTCTGTCTGTCCATCCATCCATCTATCCATCCATCCATCCACCCATGTCTGTCTGTCTGTCTGTCTGTCTGTCTGTCTGTCTATCTATCTATCTATCTATCTATCTATCTATCTATCTATCTATCTGCTACCGGTATCTGTCAGCGCTCTCTCTCCTCTCTCTTTCTGTCTTTCTCTCTCTCTCATTAGCCCAAACCTCCTTTAAAGACACAATAAATGCTGTTTCTTTGTCAAAGAAACAATTTCGATGCTTCTGCTGTCCCACACGTTTTTTCCCTACCTTACACACATCTCTCTTACACTAGATAAATTTGTCAAGTAGCGCCACCTAGAGGATGATTTAAATCTTGCTTGTTTTTAAGGGCACATTTCCCTCCCCCCATAAACACTTCCTTTCTTGGCTCTTTCAGTGCCTGCAAAAAATCAGAACCTGCAGTATTTTTAGCTAATTTGCAAAAGAAACGTGTAAAATTGAAAGAATTCTTTGCATTTTTTCAGTTTTTCTGGTATATCCTTGGCAATAATCCAGAAAATAATCACAACTATGTATACACTTTCACAACTATGTATACACTTATACTTATTATCTTGTAAACAATTGGCAAATCAAATAAATAAAATAAATAAATAAAAGGGAAATTAATTGTCTATATGCGTGCATGCATACCTGTATGGAACGAGTTGGTGAAGCATTTTGGTCAGGAATCTTAAGATACTGAAAGGGTTTTTCTATTGCTCTATTATTTCACTTTATATGCCCGTATATGTTAAAAACTTTTTATGATGCGAAATTGCATTCTAAAATAATATTGCAAAATTTCTCTGTTGGTTTCTCTTCTGTTAGCAATATATATATTAGACGAACATAAAAACAGAAAAGAAAACAACATTAAAAACAATGAACATGGTGCAATCCTCCTAACCCACATAGTTGTCTTACATTGCTTAGTCACATATAAAAGTAGTGCATATTTAGCATTCTATATACGAGGGTTATCCACAAAATAGATTACGTTTTCGTCTGTAGCAAGAAGGGGCGGAGCTAGCGCGGCCATCTTTGGTCTGTGCGTCCGCCGCTCAGTCTGCATCTAGTCGTGCTAGTGGGAGGTTTGTATCGTTGCCCGTTATTTCACAGCAAACGTTTGAAATGTGTGCTGCAATTGAAAATCCCGCGAGTTGTGAGGTGCGATCAGTGATAAGGTTTTTGTTGGCAAAAAAACCATAAACTGATTGAAATTTCCATCCTCGTAAGAAAAGCAATTCAGAACAAGCGTAGAGGAAAGTTAAGCTCAAAAATTTTGTTTTTGCATGACAATGCCTGACCACACACACAGCAAATCGCACTTGAGAAGTCCTGAATGCTTTCAAGTGGGAGATTTTTCCTCATCCTCCCTACAGCCTCGATCTTGCACCAGGCGGCTGAATTTTATGACAATGGAATTACAAAGCTTGTTCACCGCTATGATAAGTGCCTCAATTTCTTCGGTGAATATGTTGAAAAGTAGTATTTAAGTGTCACTTTCAAGTGTATATAATAAAATTTTTTTCCTACACTTTGTTTTTTTTCTATCGCAAAACGTAATCTATTTTGTGGATAGCCCTTGTACATAGTATATAATATATAATATATACATATAATCATTTCATTATCTTGATCCTTCCTCTTTTCTAACCAACAATAAAACTTATCCCATACTTTGTAATAATCCAATTCATTCTTATTTTTTAATTCTTTTGCCAATTTGTCCATTTCTGCACACATCCAAATGTTCCTGATTATTTCTATTTCACTTGGAGTTTCTTTACATTTCCACTGTTGTGCATAAGCTAATCTTGCAGCAGTAATTACATGAATTATTAGATATATAATATCTTTATTGTATTTTCCCACATTAATTCCTAACAAAAAAATTTGAGGTCTGCATTCTATTTTAATCTTACACATCTATTCTAACCATTTCTGAATTTTCTGGCAAAACTTTTGGGCTTCTTTGCAATTCCATAAATGATAATATGTTCCATTTTCCTTATTACACTTCCAACATGCCGGGGAAAGATTTGGGTACATTTTTGCCAATTTTGATGGCAGCATATACCATCTATAAAACAATTTATATAAATTTTCTTTAAACGGTATGGCCAAAGTCATTTTTTTTGTTTCATTCCCATAAGATTTGCCAGTCATCTAAATTTATACTATATCCAAAATTCTTCATCTTCTGTTAGCAATATATTAACCGTTGGGGGAAAATATCCCTCTGATACAGGTGATCCTCAACTTATGACCATAAATGAGTCCAACATTTCTGTTGTTAAGTGAGACATTTGCTAAGTGAGTTTGGCCCCATTTAATGACCTATTTGCCATGGTTGTTAAGTGACTCACTGCAGTTGTTAAATAAGTAACACGATTGTTAAGTGAACCTGGCTTCCCTCATTGACTTTGCTTCTCAGAAGGTCGGCTGTCATAAATTTGAGTCAGTCGCCAATTTTGTTCGGATTTTGATCACGTGACCATGGGGATATGGTCATAAGTGTGAAAAATGGTCATAGGTCACCTTTTCGGTGCTGTCGGCCACTAAATAATCTGTTGTAAGTCAAGGACTTCCTGTATTAACCTGGTAAGAATCCCCTGCATGTCTTCAAATTGTGGACTTAAGTTTCTGTGTAGAACAGGAGTCCCCCCAAAACTTGGCAAATTTAAGACTTGTGGACTTCAACTCCCAAAATTCCTGAGCTAACATGACTGGAAGAGAAATTCTGGGAGTTGAAGTCCACAAGTCTTAAAGCTGTCAAGTTTGAAGGCCCCTGATCTACACAGTATCTATCTTCTATCTCTATATCTCTATCTATCTATCTATCTATCTATCTATCTATCTATCTATCTATCTATCTATCTAACTATCTTTGCCAAGGGTCTTCCAACTTGGCAACTTTAAGACTTGTGGACTTCAACTCCCAGAATTCCTGAGCTAACATGACTGGAGGAGGAATTCTGGGAGTTGAAGCCCACAAGTCTGAAGGCCCCTGGTCTAGGGTCTCCTACTTGGCCGGGGGGTTGGACTAGATGACCTACAAGATCCCCTCCAACTCTTATTAACCTGTAAAACATCAGAACCTTAAAAAGCATATTTTGTAGACAGCTGTAGAGATAGAGTAAAATTATCAGAAATACCAAAGCATGAAGTTTTTTAATACTGTGTAATTAACATTTGGAAGTTATTTACAGGCATTTTATTCCTGTCCTGCTTGCTGTTACCTGTAAATTTTGGGGAATAATCTTGATTTTTTAAATCAAGTTGCCAAGTCTGGAGACCTCTGGTGTAGAAGGAGAATTGTTAGTGGTGTAGCTAGTTTTATTTTTTCCACATGGAGGCAGCATAGCCATACAACAGTCTGCAGTGCTGATAGAGATCTAATATTTCCATTTTTTTTTGTTCTGGGAGATTAATTTTGCAGGACTCTTAACCCAGAATGTGCATTCTAATTCTGCTGCTGTCCTTCCCTACTTTCAAAATGTTTTGTCAGACAAATGATAGCTTTAAATTATTATTTTTTGCATTGCCTAATATATGGAATGCATGTATTTGAAACAATATATTTCAACAAATGTGGCTTATCTTCCCTTAATTCCTGCTCCCACCTCTTATTAACACTAAATGCCAAATATTTAATTTCTTTCTTTCTTTCTGGAAATTTATGTGAATCGGATTGCCTTATTTCAAAGAAAACATTTGTACACTACAGGCAGTCCTTGTGATTTGTTTAGTGACTGTTTGAAGGCACAAGGACACTGAAAAAGTGATTTATGTCCATTTTTCACACTTACGATGGTTGCAGCTTCCCCCTGGTCACATTCAAAATGCTGGGGGATTCTGGGAGTTGAAGTTCACAAGTCTTATAGCTGCCACGGTTGGGCACACCTGGATTTTTTTTTAAAAAAGCTGATTTTTCCGCACCTTCTCTTGATGCAACTGCCTTTTTCTGGATAATTTTAAAATCCAAAATGCATTCATTTTTACAAATTTGAACCAATATAGTGCCTTGGGTACATTGTGCAAACTCTAGACCAAGGGTAAAATGACTCAAGGTGCTTAAGCATTTCTACAATTAGATTTCATTTTGCAACACTGTTTTTTAATGAAACTAAACACGTTGAATGGGAACAACAATTTCTTCCCCTTTCTAGCATGTTGTAATTCGTGAGTTGCTTAGGGTGGGAATCTATTCTCATGAATGAGTTTTGCTTTCATAAACCGACTTCACAGGTAGCTTCCCCACCAGAAAGTCCAGCGGCCTCTTGAAAATGCTCTTTTTGTAGTTTCAAATGAACGTTCCCAGTTTATGAAAAAGGGTTTTTTAAGTAGTCCTTTTTTATTCTTTAAAAAAAACATATTAGATTATAGAACAAAATATAAAAATATGAAAGTAGAATAAAGCATTAACAGTAGAAATAAAGCATTAACGTTGAACCTCAAACTTTTTTACTTTTCCAAACTAATATACCAAACCAGCCATTTCTATAACAACAAATCAACCTAATCGGTAAAACCCAAAATCAAAGTTGCGTTTCCTTTATTATTCATCTGAATAGATATTTTCAAGAACAGCCTTGTAAATAAATGAAGGGGATTGTGGGATTTGTAGTCCTTAAATCTTAGTTTCCAAAGTTGAGGAACTCCGCAGTTCCTGTTATTACCAGGCATATATTTACATTCTGCAAGAGCCTAAGACAAAAACATAAATACGAAAGACAAACATCGTCTTAGTCTGTTAGTTTTGTGGGTGTGCAGAATGGGTCTAATTTGGGCAGGAACAGAGCAAGGTGTTTGAAGGTTGTTGCCTCTCTTATCGTGCTGTGTTGTGTTGCTTAAAAGAAAAAAACACACTGCCATCCCCTCCCTTTTCATTCCAGTATCTGAGTTTGTCTGGGAAAACTGGGTTTGGCCCAAGTGAAAACGGGAAGATAAAACCAGATTCTCTTGGCCTTATCGGAACACACTTCTTGTTGCCGTATATTTCTCTTTCTTACAGTCTGTCTTTAGTCAGAGTGTGTTTGCCGAATGACTCCTAGTTCTGGCTTTGGTGATAGGGAGAGCAGAGGGAACGGAGATGTTGTGAGTCCACAACAACACACGTTTCTCTTCCTAGAAATCTAAACCTTCTTCACCTTGCTTCAGAGAGAGGCTACAAGTTGTTGGCTAGTCCTTTGCATCGGTGGCTTTACAATAACCTTTTCAGATTTTTTTTTATTAGTTCATCAAAATATTAAGTACAAAGAAATATGAAAATAAAGGGAAAGTAACGGAGGAAAAAAGGGAAGATGAAAAAATGTAGGGTAAAAGGGAAGAAGGAAGGAAGGAAAGAAAAGGAAGAAAGGAAAAAGGAAAAAAAGCAAAGAAGGCAAGAAAGAGAAAAAAAGAAAAAAAAAGAAAGGCATTGACTTTTGACTCTCTTTAGTGCAGTAGAATCGGGTAATAACACACAACCTCCATTTTTTGCTTTTCCATAATCAAATACACCAGCCATTTATATAACAACAAACCCATCTAATCAGCAAAACCCAAACTTTCATTTTCCTCCCCACCTCAAGCACAATGTGCTGGCACGGTTTCCAAGTGGAAACAAACTAAGTTGTATCGAAGAAAACAAAGTAATTTTCTTTCATTTTGTAATGTCTTCCTTTAATTAAACCAGTCAATTTAGCCATCTCTGCTAACTCTATCCATTTTTGCATCCATTCGTCCGATGTGGAAATTAAAGTATCTTTCCATTTTTGTGCATAAAACATTATTGCTGCAGCAACCTATTCATAATTTCAGTGTCAGGATGACCAAGTGAATTTTATTTATTTATTCCAAGTGAATTTTATTTATTTCAAGTGAATTTTATTTATTCCAAGTGAATTTTATTTTATTCCAAGTGAATTTTATATATTTATTCCAAGTGAATTTTATTTATTTACTTCAAGTGAATTTTACTTATTCCAAGTGAATTTTATTTTATTCCAAGTGAATTTTATTTATTTATTTAGTTTTTTAAAAACATTCCCTTTAGCCACTGAAATCCACTCTGCCATACCATGTCTAGTCTAGTAAAGAGAAGGACCAGGGGAGACAGGATAGCGGCCTTCCAATATTTGAGGGGCTGCCACAGGGAGGAGGAAGGGGGTCAAGCTATTTTCTAAAGCTCCTGTAGGCCAGACAAGGAATAATGGATGGAAACTGAACAAGGAGAGATTTAACCTGGAAATAAGGAGAAACTTTCTGACAGTGAGAACGATCAACCGATGGAATAGCTTGACCTCGGAAGTTGTGGAAGCGCCATCACTTGAGACTTTCAAGAAGAGACTGGACTGCCATTGGTCAGAAATGGTGTAGGGTCTCCCGCTTGGGCAGGGGGTTGGACTAGATGACCTACAAGGTCCCTTCCAACTCTGATTATCTGTGTCTGTACCATGACAGTTCTTTCTTAGAAAAATGGCATTTCCTCCCCTCCAACCGGAATGACATTATTTGCAAGAATACAGTACGGTATGTCCAATAATATTTTGCTCCAAAGTTTTTTTAGCTCCAGTTTGCATGCTTTGCAGGAAAAAGGAAAAAGAAATCATTAGTGTGACTTTTTTGGCACATTTGTGCCACAGATGGGCGGTCTTACAAATTTGATTAACAACTAAGTAAGTGTTCTTGGCAGCTAGTTTGCTCTTCCAATTCTTCTTAGAATTTTTTTTTGGACTTCCTAGTGTAGTTTGTAGACAGGGAATTCCTGTGTGGTCTCTTATTTCAAGTGGAGTCCAAGCCTGACCCTACTTAATTTTTGTTTTTAATAGCCAGAGTGTCTCCTGCTCTGGTGTGGAAAATCAAAATTATGGGTGTTCCCACAATTCGTGGCTATTTTTATCCTTGTCTTGGCCTTTTGTTTTTGCGTTTTGCTGCTTTTGTGTTATTTATTGTTGTGAACTGCCCAGAGTTGGTTAAAGTTGGGTGACCTCCAAACGGAATGAATGAAGGAATAAATTTATATTTGGCTCTTTCAGGATTACTGTCCTTTACAGATGTTTTCCAACAGTGTATCTCCATAGTAACGATGGGTGAACGGTTAAAGCTTGTGTGGTAATAAATGGGGGGGGGGGGGGCTTTTAAGATGCTGCAAGAATCTTTGGTGCGTTCACAGAAGAGCAAGTTGTAATTTGGTGCATGGGAAATGAAGTCATTAAAAATGGAAAGCCTACATCATGTGGGTCTCCAAAACAAAATGTAGGCCGACCAGTGGAGACACCTGAATCCCAAAAGAGATTTTGGGGTACTCAGAGTAGAGTAAAGTAGAGTAGACTAGAATCACAGACTTGAAGGGACCTTGGAGGTCTTCTAGTCCAACCCCATGCTTAGAAAGGTGATCCTATACCATTTCAAACAGATGGTTGTCCAATCTCTTCTTGAAAAAAACTCCATTGTTGGAGCATCCACAACTTCTGGAGGCAAGCTGTTCCACTGCTTAATTGTTCTCACTGTCAGGAAATTTCTTCTTTATTCTAGGTTGCTTCTTTCCTTGACCAGTTTCCATCTATTGCTTCTTGTCTTGCCTTCTGGTGCTTTGGAGAATAGCTTGACTCCTTCTTCTTTGTGGCAGCCTCTTAGATATTGGGAGATGGCTATCGTGTCACCCTGGTCCTTCTTTTCACTAGACCAGGCATAATCCAGTTCCTGCAACTGTTCTTCACATGTTTTAACCTCCAGTCCCGTAATCCTCTTTGTTGCTCTTCTCCACGCTCTTTCTAGAGCCTCAATAACTTTTTTATATCGTGGGAACCAAAACTGGATGCAGTATTCCAAGTGTGGCCTTACCAAGGCGTTAAAAAGCGGTATTAACGCTTTGTGTGATCTTGATTCTGCCCCTCTGCATTCCTGCGTCAATCACGATTGGGTTGCAACATTGCATGCGTGTTCCAAAGTTTTCAACGCCTTGAGGCCTTTATTGCTTTGATGAAAGCAGTGAGGTCCTGCAGCTGCCCTCAGGTTAATTAGGGTCAACTCAAAGATGGGGGAACAGAGCAGGCTCAGTTCAGGAGCTGGAGGAGGTTTTGCTACTACTAGGGGTAGAGGATGGTGTGATTTTTGTCCTGGAGAAGAAGCATGAAGAGATGTGTCAAGTGAAGGCTGCAACCAGAAATCTTGGCTGAGTTGAAATGAACTGAGGAGAGTTGGGCCACTTTGGGTGGGATGGAAGAACAGCTCAGGTTGAGAAATCAAATATACCTCCCAGGAGAAGGATTTGCATGTTGTGTTAAGAAAATGTGTCGTATCTACGGAAGCCAAGCCTCTTTAAAGAAAACCTCACCTTGGAAGGGAGGGAGGATGAGTAAGCTTGTTGTGTGTTCTTCAAGCCTCTCTTGAGCATCTTCTAAATTGACATTGGACTAATGCTGTGCAAGGGATGGAAGTTACATACTCAGATGACAGTAAGTCTCTTCTAAGCTTGACTAATGACCGCAAGTCCAATCCTGCATTATCAGAAAAGGCTTTCTCTATATCCACAATGTCCCAGAATTATTCAAAGGATATTCTGTGAAGTGTCTTGATTAACCTGATTAAAGGTAGTCTTTTTTTAAAAAAATAAAAAATTAAATAAATTTTATTGAATAAACATTAAAAACAATTGAACACGGTGCGACTTTCTTGGC
This sequence comes from Notechis scutatus, assembly GCF_900518725.1. Next base: position 41,620 of record NW_020716887.1, read on the forward strand.
CATCTTTTAGTGCATCCAAATTTCATGAATCTGGGGAAAGTCGTTACTTATAAAGATCTACTAGATGGAAAAGGGGATCTAAAATCCAGACACGAACTAAAAGAAGTGTCAGGACTCCAAGAAATCCACCCTCATTCAAATAAAAATTATCTAGCTGTATCTCAGAAAAAGTAAATTGGTTTATTAGAAATTGCCATGTTGGTGCATGGCTGGGTGCAGCCGGTACTAAATCACATCATACATATATCCCCTTTGACCCTGGTCTTCCCCCCACCCCCTGGATGTGATTTCTCCAATGGGACACATCAGTCTCCAAGAGTCATCCATCATGCTCTCCAATAACCTTCTTACGCTCCGACAACTTTGGGCTGCTGAGTTGATATCTAGGCATTTCAAGAATGCTT
>NW_020716887.1:73744-84354 GCF_900518725.1 Notechis scutatus
CTCCCTCTATCTGTCCCTCCCTCCCTTTTGTAATCCAATGAAGTTTAGGCAACAAAGCAGAACTATAAACCCCAGAGCCTTTTTATTTTTTGTGTGCAGAAAGAGCGATTTCTAAAATAAATTCCCTGCAGCCAACCTATATCCAAAGTGGCTTTCCAAATGCTACACGAAACAACGCCTTCCGGCAGCCTCCACGACGTGTGTCTCAAAAGCTCAGTTGTACGTGGCGAAGGCCTCAGGCAGGTTCCAATGCTTCAGGGCACTTCATTGTCCATCTTGCCAATTTTCACCACCGCTGTTATGAACATCTTGTAGAACCAATCCTTCATCATCGTGAGGACATAACCACAGTGGTGATGATGATTGATGATTGATGAGACTATCCATTCCGTCATGTCCAATTCTTGGTGATCCTATGGCCCACATCTTCTGACCTTGCACTGGTGTCATGCCCCTGTCGGAGTCTGAATCCGAGGAGGAGGAAGATGAACAGCTGACATAGGGAGTGGGAGTGTGGCTCCGTTGGCTGTGGAGGAAACTGGGGAAGGGCAAAGTCCGTCTGGGCAGAGCAGGGGAGAGGGAGAACAAGGGAGAGGGAGTTCAGAGGAAGACCCAGGCCCACCCCCTCTTCATCCTAGGGCACGCAGGGAGGAACGGAGAAGGGAGCAAAGTGGGTTGCGTGGCTTACGGGTGAGGAAAGGGCCCTGATTCCCTTCATTAGCCACACCTGGGAAGAGAGTTTAAAAGAGATGCAGGCTGAGCGCGGCAGTTGTTGGGAAAAAACGTGAATTTATCTTGTATCGTCATGGCTTATCTGTGTTCCTGGCATCTTCCCAACTGTGAGTTTTTCCGTGCCTTCCAGTCTGAAATTCTTGCTCCTGCCCTGCCAAACTAATTAGTTCAGTTTGGCTTGTTTGGACTTTAAGTTACAGTTTGTGTTGACCCTGTTTTGGACTGAATTTCCTGCAGCCAAAGGCTGTTCCTGGGAGAGTTTTTCTCTAGCCAGAAGGTAACCTGGACATTGGGGGCGAAGTTGGAGCTAATAAAGGGACTCTTATTGAATATCTGACTGTGTTGCCTTTGTGCTACACCCCCAGGTCATCACAACTGGCTTCTTGTGAGTTTTTCTGGCTGGGGTCAGCTTGGATGGTGTCCAGCCAGTATGTTCTTTGGAGCCCTGGTTCCCTTGCATGGCTAATTCTTCCAAACCTAATTTGGAGACCATCATGAAAATAACTTTTATATTGCCTTCAGCCATGACTGGTTGATGCTAGAACCCCTCTTCTTCTCCAGACTGGACATTCTTCCTTCTAGAATTGTCCAGACAATGCCAGCTTCTATCAGAAATATCTTTCCAACTCTCCTTTCTTGGCTGCCTCAAGACATTTTATCCCTTTTGGCATTGTCTCATTTCAGTGTTGATGTATTTGCGCCGCTAGTGCCAATGTTTTAAGTCGACATCTATGGCTTATAATTCTTTCCATATGATGCAGAGGGAAACGTCTTGATTTCATTTTGGTAATGCTTCCCTACGGAATGACTTGGAAGCCCCATTTTTCACGAGGCTGTGCTGGAAGGAAGGAAGGAAGCCATAGATTTCTTCAGGGCAGAATTGCCTCGTTGGCTTCTTGGTGGTTATTCAAGGAAGATTATAAATGACCTTCAAAAGGCTGTCAGTGTATAATCCGGTTCCCCTTTTTAAACGCTAATCCTAATTTAAAAGTAATAATTAGGAAGGTGTCTGGCCTTGTTTGGACTCAGAACTAGACACCTGGGCCTGGTTAAGCACCGGAATCGGAATGGCGCTACGAATTCCAGGTTAGACTCTCAAGTTAAAAAAAAAAAAACATTCTGGAAGAAAACCGTGGCACCTGTCAATGAAATCACCAACAGGCCACACTAGGAATACTGTGTGCAGTTTTGGTCGCCTCGATGTAAAAAAGATGTTGAGACTCTATAAAAGAGTTCAGAGAAGAGCAACGAAGAGGATTAGGGGACTGGAGGCTAAAACATATGAAGAACGGTTGCTGGAACTGGGTATGTCTACCGTGATAAAAAGAAGGACTAGGGGAGACATGATAGCAGTGTTCCAATGTCTCAGGGGCTTCCCCAAAGAAGAGGGAGTCAAGCTATTCTCCAAAGCACCTGAAGGCAAGAGAAGAAGCAATGGCTGGAAACTAGTCAAGGAGAGAAGCAAACTAGAGCTAAGGAGAAATTTACTGACAGTGAGAACAATTAATCAGTGGAACAAATTATGGGTGCTCGAACATTGGAGGTTTTAAAGAAGAGATTGGACAACCATTTGTCTGAAGTGGTGTAGGGTTTCCTGCCTAAGCAGGGGGTTGGACTAGAGGACCTCTAAGGTCCCTTCCAACTGTGTTATTCTATTCTATGTCTTCTGTCTGCTACAGTTGGGTTAAAAAACATTAAGTACGAAAATGGCTCAGAGAGGCTCCTGGTGGAGGGCTAGAATCACATAGTAGAATAGTAGAACCACCTCTCGAATTCAACCTTATGTTCGGTGCAAAAATCCAAATTAAACTACAGGTAGTGTTGCACTTACAAGGGTTTATTTAGCGGCCGTTGAAATTTACAGGGCCACTGGAAAAAAAAGGGACGTAGGATCCCCTTTTTGCCACCTTCTGACAAAGTCAACAGATAAGTCAGACTCACCATGTTATTAACTTAACAACTGCAGTGATTCTCTTAACAACCGTAAAAAAAAGAAAGGTCTTAAAATGGGGCATCGCTTCACAAATGTCTCACTTAGCAACAGAAATTTTGGGCTCAATTGTGGTCATAAGTCAAGGACTTCCTGTATCCCTACTTTTTTTTTGGTGGGGGGACAGAGAATTCGCTGTTGAATTTCTACTTGAGCAAGAGGGGGTTGGACTAGAAGACCTCCAAGGTCCCTTCCAACTCTGTTATTCTGTTTGTCTTCCGAATTTTTTTCTACTCTTCACTTGGAACTAGCTTTCTGGCAGATTAAAAATTTCAGTAGGTTAAATTGTTCCTGGATTCTGGAATGACAGAATTCTTTAATCTTCTTTTCTAATTACACTTCCAGTTTCCTCCCTAAAGTCCTTGGACCTTCCCTTGATCTTCGCAACATTGATCTAGTCAACATTACCCTGAAATATTTCCGTTCAGTGATAATGCACTTGATCATTGATCATTGGCCTATCAATTCCTGAGTAAAAATTTCATGTTGTGCCTGTAACACTCTCTCTTTCAAAGTTGGTCACCCCGTGGGTGAAAGGTTGGGAATTATAATTCTGGTCTTCTGTCTCCCAACTGCAAATATTCACTGAATGCTTTCCGTGGGAGACTAGCTTGGGGCTAGATGTCAAATTCATTGTAAACAGCTGTTTGGGAGTGAGCCCTCTTAGGAGAAAGGGGAAAAATGTATCTTAAGCCTTGGAAAAGAGGAGGAGGAGGAGGAGAGGAGGAGGAGGAGGTGGAGGAGGAGAAGAAGAAGAGGAGGAGGAGGAGGAGGAGCAGGAGGAGGAGTGGTGGTGGTGGAGGAGGATGAGGAGAAAGGATGAGAAGAAGAACAAGAAGAACAAAAAAGGAGGAGGAGAGGAAGGAGAAAGAGATGAAGGGGAGGAGAAAGAAGAAGAGGAGGAGGAGGAAAGGAAGAGGAGAAAAACAAGAAGAACAAGAAAAAGGAGGAGGAGGTGTGAGAGGAAGAAGGAGGAGGAAGAGGAGAAAGAAGAAGAGGAGGAGAGGGAGAGGAAGAAGAGGAGGAAGAAGAAGAGAAGGAGGAGGAGAGGAAGAGGAAGAAGAAGAGGAGGAAGGTGAAGAGGAGGAGAAGAATAAGAAGAGAAGGAAAAGGAGATTTAAAATGTTGACAGTCACAGGGTAGGAATGGAGAATGCTGTCCTTTATTTGCCCTCTTCCAGCCTGTCCCTTGTCAAATTTAGCATTTTTTGGTCCTCTACCTGCTAAAATGATGCCATTTAGTTCCCCTGCTGGCTTCGTTGCATTGTAGGTCAAAGTCTCCATCTTAGTTGGCTCCTGCACATCGTAGCAGAAAGATCTATCTTTCATCTCTCTTCCCATAGTTAGACAACTCATCAGTGGAACAAGTGGCCTCCAGAAGCTGTGAATTCTCCAACGCTGGAGGTTTTGAAGAAGAGATCGGACAACCGTTCGTCTGAAACAGGATATGGTTTCCTGCCTGAGCAGGAGGTTGGACTAGAAGACCTCCAGGGTCCCTTTCAACCAGTGGTGGGATTCAATATTTTTTTTACTACTGGTTCTGTGGGCGTGGCTCAATGGGCGTGGCAGGGGAAGGATACTGTAAGATCTCCAGTCAGAGGTGGGATTTGCTGGTTCTTCGAACTACTCAAAATTCCCGCTACCGGTTCTCCAGAACTGGTCAGAACCTGATGAATACCTCCTCTGCTTCCAACTCCGTTATTCTGTTCTGTTATTCTGTTATACAAAATGTCTATGGATGGAAACCACATGTCGACAAGGACCCACAGACAAAGGGGCCCCTCCCTTGGGGGTCTGAACTGCAGGCTGTTACATGGCCAAAGCGGAGAGAGGCAACTTAAAATCCAGAATAGAACAGAATAGAATAACAGAGTTAGAAGGGACCTTGTAGGTCACCTAGTCCAACCCTGTCCTAGCAGAAGACCCTATACTATTTTGGACAAATGGCAGTCCAGTCTCTTCTTGAAAACCTCCAAGGATGAAACTCCCACAACTTTTGAAGGCAACTTCTGTTCCATCGATTGATTCTTCTCCCTGTCAGAAAGTTTCTCCTTATTTCCAGGTTGAATCCCTCCTGGATCATTTTCCATCCATGATTCCTTATCCTTCAGGTGCTTTGGAAAAGAGGTTGACCCCCCTCCTCTCTGTAGCAGCCCCTCCTCAAATATTGGAACATGGCTATCCTGTCTCCCCTGGTCCTTCTCTTCCCTAGACTAGCCATGCCCAGTTCCTATAGCTGTTCTTTATATTTAGAATAGAATAAGAGCTGGAAAGGACCTTATAGATCATCCATCCATTATTCCTTGTCAGAACATTCCTCCTTATTTCCAGGTTAAATCTCTCCTTGTTCAGTTTCCATCCATTATTCCTTGTCTGGCCTTCAGGTGCTTTAGAAAATAGCTTGACCCCCTTCCTCCTCTCTATGCAACCCCTCAAATATTGGAAGGCTGCTCTCCTGTCTCCCCTGGTCCTTCTCTTCCCTAGACTAGCCAAGCCCAGTTCCTGTAACTGTTCATCATATGTTTTAGCCTCTAGTCCCCCCTAATCATCCTGGTTGATTGAGAAAATGACTTGTGAAGCTACTTCCCTCCCAGCCGGTTTATTCATTGAAACAAAGCAACAGATAGCCGCTATTCTTCGGGGAAAAAAACGTCTAAGAATGATTTACACTCAGAACATATAGGAGCGCCTAAAAGTAAATATTGACATTGCTTTCAATTGTTTTTTCAGACTTTTCTTTTGGCATCCTTTCTCTTTTGGCTCCGGAAAGCCCTCTGTGAGAACTTTTACAACTTGGCAATCCTAAAACACAAAACAATCCTTCTGCTGCTTTTTTCGCTCTTCGGCTCATCGCAGCATCCTAATAACGCTGTTTGTTCCTTGAAGCCAAACCGGAAATTTTTTATAAAACATGAACTCGGTTTATTGACAATGGCAACAATATAAAAGGCGACGTTCAGCTTTGCCTGCCTCCAACAGCCTCCCTTGTTGCTTGGTTCAGTTTGGTGCCAAGTGTGTCCTCCATATAAGGCATGGTTTGCTTCGGTCTGCTTTGATGCCACTTGGGATTACATTATTCCTTAATGTGGAATAGATTTTATGAGTGGTTAGAGATAAGAGGTAGAAATTAGATGGAGAAAGAGTCATGCTATGTATGAATTAAACATGAACGTTGTCTATAAGTGTGCTAATGTTGTGGCCTGCCAGCGGCCAGCAGAGCTGGGGACAAACTTGGACAGTGAGGAGGTTGGGGACAAACATGGGCCAGTCCTGGAGTCTGAGGAAGGCTCTGTGTCAGAGGCAGAGATGGGGTCAGGGCCATCTGACAGTTATCAGCTGCCTTTGAAGCCAGAGATCAGTGGGGAAGAAGAACAGCTGGAGCCTGTTCCCAGTGTGCGCATGCACAGAGCTGCCAGAAGAAGGGAACAGTTAAGAAACAAGGGTTGCCTTGGGAGTAAAGCCACAGTTGGACGTTGAATGGCCCCTCCCATAGGGAATCAAAGAAGAGCGAAAGGGAAGTGGTGTTTGCAGGAGATAATTAGTTCGTTTAATTAGTGTGAAGATCTGTTCCTGACTTCTTGCCATGTAATTGCTGCTACAGTGTGGCGTTTGGAAGTTATCGGCCTGGCAACTCTCCAAGCCTGAGAAAGGTCTGTAGTTGTGAGATCTCATGAAAGGCTATTTGTCGGGACTTGGCTGGAGGGGAATTCATTTTAAACTAAATAAAAGGGGTTTTTTTATCAGGACGAGGAGTCGGCTTCATGATCTTGGGAATGTCTAGGTCAGAACAGCTAATATAATCAATAGGGTTATAAACAAGATGATCATATAATTATAAATTTGGTTAAAATTATTCTGTTGTACTATTACTATTGTTATTAGCATATATGTTACTATTTCTTCCCCCTCTCTCCTTCCTTCTGTAAAATACACTGCATTCAAAATATTTATATATAAATAAAAAAAACTTGATGGAAAAAAAAGGATTACATTTTGGGGGAGATGTCACACAGTGCATTTCCCAACCAGAAATTAATTAAATAGTAAGACAGGTTTTACAGCTAAATATGCATGTAATAGGCTCAACCTTGGCCCTGTTAAGAATTTTGGAGCTGATCCCATTTCTTCTCTGCCATCAGTTTTAAGCACAGCAAGTTAATCTGGATTAAATGTTGTTTATTGGGAGGTGGGCCAAGGTGGAAGACAACAGAAGACACCAAATCTGAATGAATGAGGCTTAAGAAGTCTTTAGTGCATTTCTTTTATCCATAATATATATTTTTTGAGTTCAAAAATGTTATTAGGATTATCATAATATAAAATTAATCTGAATTACAAGTTGGTTGTTGGGAGATGGGCTAAGGTAGAAGACAGTGGGGTTAGCAAACTTGAATGAGTGAGATTTAAGAAGTCATCCTTCATTTCTTTTATCCAGAATAATTATTTTTGGGTGAAAAAAATTCACTAGGATTATCATAATATAAAATTAATCTGAATTAAAAGTTGGTTGTTGGGAGATGGGCCAAATTAGAAGACAGCGGAAGACACTAAACCTAAATGTATGAATCTTAAGAAGTCTATTTCTTTTACCCAGGGTTCAAACTTTTTATTAGGATTATCATAATATAAAATTAATCTGAATTAAAAGTTGGTTGTTGGGAGACGGGCCAAGGTAGAAGATAGCGGAAGACACCAAACCTGAATGAATGAGGCTTAAGAAGTCTTCACTGCATTCTTATTACCCAGGATATACATTTTTAATTCAATAATTTTATTAGGATTATCATAATATAAAATACAAATGAAAATGAAGGGAGGAGGGAAATGGAAAAAGGAACGAGAGAGGAAGGAGAAGTTTAGGGTAAAGGAGGAAAGAAAACAAATGGGCTTGCAGGTTTTCTCAGGGCAGTAATATACAAAATAAGTTTATAAAATGTTTATCAATTATTTTATTATCAATCTTTGTGGGATAGAGGTACTACCTTTCTTAAGCGATAAAGAGGGAGATGAACTCTGTCCAGAGAATGCAGGAACCATTTCTGCTGTTTTTCCTTGTCTAAAATGAATCACCGATTTTCTCAGATAAGGCCTGTTATTTGTGCCTCGGTTGCTAAGGAGATGGCCACTGAAGCTGACTTTGACTAATACAGATAACAATGAACAGGCAGGGAAAGTGACTTTATATATGTATTTAATTGAATACAGAGAGAGAGAGAGAGAGAGAGAGAGACAGAGACAGAGACAGAGACAGAGACAGAGAGAAAGAGAGAGAGAGACAGAAAGAAAGAGATACAGAGAGAGAGAGAAAGAGACAGAGACAGAGAAAGAGACAGAGAAAGAGAGAAAGACACACACACACACACACAGAGAAAGAAACAGAGAAAGAGAGAAAAAGAGAGAGACAGAGGGAAAGACACACAGAGAGAAAGAGACATACAGAGAGAGAGAGAAAGAGAAGTAGAGAGAAAAGAGAGGGAGAAAGAGTGAAAAAGAGAGAAAGAGAGGGAGAGAGATAGAGAAAGAGAGTGAAAGAGAAAGAGACAGAGAGAAAAAGAGAGAGAGAGAGAGAATATATACAGGTAATTCACAACTTACAACAATTCATTTAGTGACCATTTGAATGGAATTGAAAAAACAAAGTGACTTATGACCATTTTTCACAAACCATTGGGGCCTCCCCAGGGTCACACGATCAAAATCAGGACGCTCGGCAACTGTCTCATATTTATGATGGTTGCTGTGTCCCAGAGTCACGCTGATCCCTTTTTGTGACCTTCTGACAAGCCAAGTCCACGGGGCGAAGCAGATTAGCTGAACAACCGCATTTATATTGACAACTGCAACGATTCACTTACAACAGTGGCAAGAAAGATAATCAAATGGGGACAAAACTGATTTCACAAGTGACTCACTTAACGACAGAAATGTTGGGCTCCAATTGTGGTCGTAACTCGAGGACTCCCTGGTAGGTATATATCCATGTATCTGGGTGTGTATTTAATATCGGTGGATTGTTTCCACAGCAACGCTTAGGATGAGTCAACGTTGCTACTTGAAGTCATGGTTGCTGTGAGTAATCTTGAGCAGGTTGAGCAATTGCAGGGGAAGAATTTTGCTATCTTCGGGCTAGACAGGAGATGATGGAGCAGCACTGATGATGTGATGACCCAAAGGGGCCTGGCACAAAGGCAATACAGTCAGATAATCAACAGGAGTCCCTTTATTATCTCCAACTTTGCCACCAATGTCCAGGTTACCTTCGGCTGGAGAAAAACTCTCCCAGGAACAGCCTTAGAAAATTCAATCCAAAACAAAGTACACACAAACAGTAACTTAAAGTCCAAACAAACCAAGCTGAAGTAATTAGCTTGACAGGGCAGGAGAAGGACTTTCAGACTTGAAACCACAGCAAAAATCACACAGTTGGAAAGACGCCAGGAACCCAGATAAGCCTTTAGGATACCAGATATAACTCATGATTTTCTCCCAACAATTTGCGGTGTGCAACCTCCCTTTTTAAACTCTGTGTTCCCAGCTGCAGCTAACGAAGGGAATCAGGGCCCTTTTCTCCCCCATAAGCCACGCCACCCATGTTGCTCCCTTCTCCGTTCCTCCCTGCATGCCCTAAGATGAAGAGGGGGATGGGCCTGGGTCTTCCTCTGAATTCCATCTCCCTTGTTCTCCCTCTCCCCTGCTCTGCCCAGCTGGACTTTGCCCTTCCCCAGTTCCCTCCACAGCGAATGGAGCCACACTCCCACTGCCTGTTAGCTGTTCGGCCTCCTCCTCCTCGGATTCAGACTCCGACAGGGGCAGGACAGGTGAAACGTCCAGCCAAGGAAGCTCTCTTGGTGCTGCCAGGCTGGCATTCCTAGCCATGAATTTATTTCCCACGCCGACATTGAGTTACCGAGGATTGTCCCGCTCGCCGTCAACTCAGACGTCTTGCTCAAGCCATTATGAATGAATGCAGTGGATACATTTGAGTTCATATGAGTCAGCCTCCTTCCAAGATTAGAGTCTAAATCTGACATGACAGCAGCGTTATGTCGTTCCTCTTTGATTTAGGGATCTCCGGCAAAAAAAAAAATGCAGCAACCACAACTTGGTCTTTTTCCGATACAAACTGTGGGGAAAGATGTAATTGCACTGGTGTTTTGTAGAAACAAACCTGATGTCACCCATCTTCCGGCAGTGATGATGTTATCTACTTGGGTAATGAAATGTCTGCCAGGAAACCAGGAAACCCAGCCAGCACCAAGGAGCCCACCGTCCTCCACCTCCTCCTCCCCCCTTCCTTTTCCCCTCCTCCTCCTCTCCACAATACCTTCTCCCTTCCAACACTGATGATGTTATCTTGTCAGGTAATGAAATGTCTTCAAGGAAAGCACCCATCTCAGAGAGAACGAAGGACCCCAGAGGTTTCCTCCTCTCCTCTTCCGGCTCCTCCTTCCCCTTCCGTTTCCCCTCCTCCTCCTCCTGCTTCTGTTCATTTTCCTTCTCCCCTTCTCCTCCTCTTGTTCCTCCTCCCGCTCCATTTCCCCTCCCCCTCCTGCCCCTTCTCCTCCTCCTCCCCTTTTCCTCTTCCTGTTCCTCCTTCCCTTCCCTTTCTCCTCCTCCTCTTCCTCCTCCTCCTCTCCACAATACCTTCTCACTTCTGACACTGATGATGTTACCTTGTCAGGTAATGAAATGTCTTCAAGGAAAGCATCCATCTCAGAGAGAATCAAGGACCTCATAGTCTTCCTCATCTCCTCCTCCTGCTCCTCCACCCCTCCTTCTCCTTCTCCTTCTCCTCCTCCTCCTCCTCCTCCTGCTCTTCCTCCTCCTCCTCCCCTTCTCCTTCTCCTTCTCCTTCTCCTCCTCCTCCTCCTGCTCCTGCTCCTCCTCCT
>NW_020716887.1:109082-125842 GCF_900518725.1 Notechis scutatus
GAAGAGAAGATAGAGAAGGTAAGAGAAGAGAGAAGAGAAGATAGGGGAGGGAAAGGAAGAGAAGAGAATTCTTTATTGGCCAACTGTGATTGGACGCACAAAGAATTTGTCTTCGGTGAATAAGTTCTCAGTCTACATAAAAGCTATAAGTGATAAATCATGATCATAATCATAATAAAAACACATTCATGCTAAGTCATAAGATGCAACACTCGGGGATAGTCATAGGATACTAAATAAGCAGCCAACACAAATCATACCAGGACACTAAATAAAACCATATCAATCGTAAAGACCTTTCAACATGCTTGGGTTTTGTTTGGTTTTGTTGCCTGTGCTGTTGTGGCTTGAAATATGAGCGCTTGTGGGAAAACCCATCCGATGGAGAAATAAAAGGTTTTCTTTGTGCACGCAAAGGCTCTTCGGTGCTTTCCCAAGGAATCAAATGCTGCCGTTTACTTGAGGCAAATCCCCCACCCATTCCGATCAACACCAGCAGTATTTTGAAAACACCGAAGATTAACAACTTGGAGGGAGGAAAAACAACAACCCAACATTGTTTTATCTACAGGTCTTCTGGGTCAGCTTCTTTTCACACTTAACTTTTCCCATTGCTATCTTTGGTACTAACAATGGGCCTGGATGGAAAAAGGTTCTGGATACCGCAGCAGCACCTTCGGGTTGGCAGAAGGAAAAATTGTGATCATCTATAAACATTGGACACTGTGGTGGCTCAGTGGCTCAGACGCGAAGCTTGTTGATCCGAAAGGCCGGCAGTTCAGTGATTCGAATCCCTAGCGCTGCGTCATGGAGTGAGCTCCCGTTACTTGTCCCAGATTCTGGCAACCTAGCAGTTCGAAAGCATGTTAAAAATGCAAGTAGAGACCCCTTTGGTGTGAAGGTAACAGAATTCCATGCGCCTTCAAAAGCGTTTAGTCCTGCTGGACACATGACCACGGAGACGTCTTCGGACAGCGCTGGCTCTTCGGCTTTGTAACTGTTCTGACCCAAACCTTGTTCCAAGTAAACAAATACCAAACAGAGATAAAAGCAAAACCTTTTAATGCTTCTCTGTGAATTCTGTGAATTCACGGTTAAAAGGCTATTGAACCTAATTGTCTCCGATAAGAATGAGCCTTGCTAAGGTTGTGCAAGGCTGCCAAGAACACTAGATAAAGTTGCCAGGAAATATTTCAAACACAAAGAGTCTCCAAACACAAACTAAGAGAATCTGAATGTCCACAAGGCTTGAGTGAAAAAACTTCTTTGCTTCCTGCAAAGAACTCCAGTTTCTCAGCTGGCTTTTATCTCTTAAGGGAGGGACCATCACCTTGCAGCCTTACTCCCGAGTTGCCCATGCTGCTGCAACTGCTCTTTCCTTCGAGCAGCCCTGCGCGCATGTACACTGGGCACAGGCTCCTCGGGGAACTCTTCATCACTGCTGCCAGCCTCCAAAATCTCTGAAGGCAGCACCCCACTCCCCGATAGTCCTGGCCCCATCCCTGCATCACACGCAGTCCCTCATCTGAGTCCTCGCTGTCCGAGACCTCAGCTGTCCGCACCTGCTGCCGGCGAACCACAACAGTAACAGAGATGAGCACTGCCCCCTAGAGCTGGAAACAACGAGCACGTATGTGCGAGGGGAACCTTTACCTTTTTTACCTTTACCAATGTTTGGTTTTGCTGGCAGGTGCTGTCTTTGGCGTTAGGTGGAAAACTTCCCTTTATAGGTGTTTTAAACACCTTCCCAATACAAGGAACAGGGGTTTGAGTGGAATTACAGTCCTCGACTTGCAACAGTTCATTTAGAGACAGTTTAAAGTTGCAACAGCACTGAAAAAAAAATGACTTAGGACCATTTTTCACACTTACGACTGTTGCGACATCACTGTGGCCACGCAATCCCAATTCCGAGTCTTGGCAACTGGCAAGTACTTATGACGGTTGAAGTGTCCTGGGGTCACATGATCCCCTTTGGCGACCTCCTTGACCAGTCAATGGGGAAGCCATTAACAAACTCACTTAACAACCGTGTCACTAACTTATGGCCTGCAGTGATTCACTTAACAACTCTGGCAGAAAAGGTCATAAAACAGAGCGAAATTCACTTAGTCAGTGTGGGAAGAGTCAATGGGAAGCCAGATTCACGTCACTAATTTAACAACTTCAGGGATTTCTCTTTAGTGTCATAACTTCACGCAAGTCCTTCCTAAATTATTTCTGCCCTACAACAACAGTGAGGTTGCATTTGGGTCTTTCTGGGGAGGGAAGAAGGTTCTTTGGTTCTTGTTGGTTTACAGACTTTGAACCTTCTCCATGTCTACGATGCCTTTCTTATTCTGGCTTCCCCAAGTTTTGGTTCAATTTGCCATGGGCAAGTCAGAGTTCGTGGGTGTGTTATGGGATGAATGCCAACCTGTCTTAAATCTAAGATTTACAAGACCACCATCCGCCCTGTTGCTGTTGTGGCCCACCAGATTCGGACAGTGAGGAGGTTGGGGAGGAACATGGGCCAGTCCTGGAGTCTGGGGAAGGCTCTGATGAGGGCTCTGCATCGGCAGCAGAGATTGGGCCAGGGCAGTCTGACAGTGATCAGCTGCCTTTGGAGTCAGAGATCAGCGGGGCGGAAGAATAGCTGGAGCCTGTTCCCAATGTGCACATGCGCAGAGCTGCCAGGAGAAGGGAACAGTTAAGGAACAAGGGTCGATTTGGGAGTAAAGGCTCAGGTGGACATTGAATGGCCCCTCCCATAGGGAACAAAGAGGAGTGAAAAGGGAGTGGTGTTTGCAGGAGACAATTCGTTCAATTCATTAGGGTGAAGATCTGTTCCTGACTTCTTGCTAAGTAATTGCTGCTACATAGTGGCATTTGGAAGATATCTGCCTGGCAGCTCTCCAAGCCTGATAAAGGTCTGCAGTTGTGAAATCTCTTGAAAGGCCGGGACTTTCCCGGAGAGGAATTCCCTTTAACCTAAATAAAAGGATTTTATCAGGACGAGGAATCGGCTTCATGATCTTGGGAAGCCTCGGTCAGAACAACCACCATCCGCCCTGTTGCACTGTAGGGCCCTGAATGCTGGGCAGCAACAACAGGGACCGAAAGCTTTCTCCATGCCATGGAAATACGAAGGCTCCGTTGGATATTGGGCACCTCCCTTCTCAACCACATCACAAAGGACATGTGGCACCAATTATAGAGAAGATGAGAGAAGGCCGACTCTGCTGGTATGGACATGTACAGAGAGCAGCACCTCCCACCGTGACCAAGACTTGCTTACCAACTAGAAGCCCATGGCCATCAACCTTGTGGGCATCCAAAACAGAGATGGTGAGACACCATCAACAAAGATGTGCAGGCTGTGGGCCTGTGCCCTGGAGACACAGCTGACTGTGCAAATTGGCGTTCAATGATCCGAAAAGCGGACCCTGCACTTGCGGGAATATACTAGGAGGAGGAGGAGGAGGAGGAGGAGGAGGAAGAGGAGAAGGAGGAGGAGGAAGAAGAGGAAGAAAAAGAAAAGGAAGAGGAGGAAGAAGGAGGAAGAGCGGGAAGAGGAAGACGAGGTGGAGGAGGAGGAGAAAGGAGGAGGAGAACAAGAAGAACAAGAAAAAGAGGAGGAGGAGAGGAAGTAGTAGTAGTAGTAGTCGTAGTAGTAGTCACAGTTCGTAGACCATGGAGGAAGTTGCTAGCATATCATTTCTTTTTGGAGACAGGTGTGTAGAACAATGTTTGCATCAAGATAAAAGCTGGGATGGGCTTCCCAGGGTGATCATAAATGTCCAAACCTGAAGACCATGAGGTTAAATACGGGAGTTGAGATCCACACCTCTTAAAATCGCCAAGGTTGGGAAATCCTGCATTTGGGAGTTTTAAGTTATTTAATTCTGGAGCAACCTGTTCCACGCAACAAGACTTCGATTGCTATCTCCTGCAGAGCAGGGATTAAAATTTATTATACAACTATGTTAACTATGACGCCCATCACTTTGCCTTCCACTGTGAAAAACCCAGCCTTTCCACTAACCACAGACTATATAGAATAACAGAATTGGAAGGGACCTTGGAGGTCTTCTAGTCCAACCCCCTGCTTAGGCAGGAAACCCTAAACCCACTTCAGACAAATGATTATCCAATCTCTTCTTAGAAATATATCATAGCGGGAGTATATTGCTGGAGGAGAAAGAGAGGAAATGGGGGGAAAAAAATACAAGGAGTGATTTCCTGTTAAGGATCCTTTGCTCATGACCAATCCATGTATTTTTTATCCCTGATTATGTTGGATGCACATAGTTAACAGAACATACCGAGGCAGACAAAATCAACAAGTCTTCCTTCCCCTTAATATGGCACAAAGGAATAAAATTTATGATTATATTTACATAGCTTAGTGGTATTGATCCACTGAGCTGATAGATTCCAAATTGCATAATAATAAGTGCTGCATTTTTTCTCTCTCCAGCTGATAAAAACAAAGCTCCAGAATTACCCAGACTCCCAAATGCCTTTAAAATGCTGCTAAATAGACTTGCAAGGGAGGTTAAATGGCATTTTTAACTACACAGTGCCACCCAGTGAATGGGGTCTGGAATTGAGTAGTCACAGGTCCACCTAAATTGGACCTTCTGCATTAAAGCCTACATCCAGGAGACCAAAACATGGTATATGTGTGTGTATATATATATAAATATAAATCATCCTCTCTGCTTTACGATGTTTTGGTCTCCTGTATATATATATATATATATGCGCGTGCGCACACACACACACAAAGCAAAGATAGAGTATAGAGGAGCAAGGATGCTTAAAATTGAAAATTAAATTAAAATTAAGCTACTGGTAAAAAAAGGATGGTCCTTCAAATGCAGGAAAACTTGGGCTGTTTACTGTTAACTTGTTCGGCAGTGCCTTGATTGGGGTATTGTGTACTTCCTGATTGTTGGTCTGGTGTTAACCTTGGTGTTAATCGCTGCTCATCTAGGTGTTGATTGCTGGTGGGGAGGTCATTCTGGGTCATTTTGTTCCTTTTTTGGCAAAATAAAGCCACATCGAGTTATAGAATAGAATAGAATAGAATAGAATAGAATAGAATAGAATAGAATAGAATAGACGGAATGGAATAGGAATGGAATAAGGAATAGAATAGAATAAGGAATGGAATAAGGAATAAAATAGAATAGAATAGAATTCTTTATTGGCCAAGTGTGATTGGATACACAAGGAATTTGTCTTTGGTGCATAAGCTCTCAGTGCACATAAAGGAAGAAATAAAATACAATCATCAAGAATCACAAGGTACAACACTTAGTGACAAGTCATAGGTTACTAATAAGCAATCAAATCATTCTAGGGAACAACTAAAACAATATAAATTGTAAAGATACAAGCAACATGGTTATAGTCATAAGTGGGAAGAGATAGGTAGCAGGAAGGATGAGAAGAACAATAGTAATACAGTCTTACTAAATCGTTTGACGGTGTTATGGGAATTAGTTGTTTAGCAGAGCAATCGCAAACACCAGATTCAGCAGAAGCATTTGAAGGTCAGAATAGAACCAGAAGAGGCCTTGGAGGTCATCTAGTCCAACCCGTACTCAAGCAGGAGACCTTACACCCTTTCAAATGGCTGTCCAGTCTCTTCTTAAAAGCCTCCAGGGATGAAGCAGCCACAACTTCTGAAGGCAAATTCTGTTCCACTGGTTAATTGTTCTCACTGTCAGGAAATTCCTCCTTAGTTCTCAGTTGTTTCTCTCCTTGATTAGTTTCCATCTGTGGCTTCTTGTCCTGCCTTGAGGTGCTTCAGAGAATAATTTCACCCCCTCTTCTTTTTTATGGCAGCCCCTCAAATACGGAATATTGCTATCAATATCTCCCCTACTCCCTTTTTTCACTAGCCATTCCCAAAATTGTTGGTTGCAAACAGTTTAAAAAAATTGGTTGGAAACAGTAACCATTGCTAGGAACTTTCTACTAACGAAGGTTCATCAACCTTCATCAGTAGTTCCCACGGTGTAGGATGTCCTCTCAGTTTTTAATAGAGATGAAGCCAATCTGAGTCCCAAAGTTTTCTCCATCTCGAACGTGTGAGTAGAACTTGTCGGGCTGACAGGAGGTGCAAAGGGTGAGGTTTTGCTCTGGGTCTGTTACGGAGTCGTCTTGAATATTCCTGGGTAGAACCCCTCCAGCTTCTAGGAGAACTCTGTTGCGGGGGAAGAAATTTTTATGTTGTAATTATTAGTCACCACAAAAAAAACAAATTATGATGAATCAGCACCGAGGATTTCTCAACGGGTGTGGGGAATGAATCATCAACATTTCTAGCAAGAATTGTTGTTGGGTTACTTTGCTGTGTTTATCTTTGATATTTAGAACCTTCAAGGTTATCAACATTATTAGAGGCTCCCAATTTTTAACATCTGAGGCCTCTAAAGTTATCTTAAGAGCAGAATAAAACCAACTTGCCTATTTGGAGAAAAAAAAAACAGAGAAAAATCATACACAGGGCCACGAAGGTATGAATTAGTGTAATTAATGTTATTTTATAGCAGAGCAGTCTTCCAATATTTGAGGGGCTGTCACAGAGAGAACCCCCAAAAATGGATGGAAACTCATCAAGGAGAGAAGCAACCTAGAACTAAGGAAAAATTTCCTGACAGTTAGAACAATTCACCGGTGTGACAACTTGCCTCCAGAAGTTGTGGCTGCTTCATCACTGGAGGCTTTTAAGAAGAGACTGAACAGCCACTTGTCTGGAATGGTTTCAAGTCTCTTACTCAAGGATGTGGTTGGATTAGAAGACCTCCAAGGTCCCTTCCAACTCTGTTATAAGGAAGCAAGGAAAGAAGGAAGGGAGGAAAGAAACAGAAAGAGGGAGAAAGGAAGGGAGAAGGAAGGAGAGGAGGAAGGAAGGAGAGGAGGAAGGAAGCAGAAGAAGGAAACTGTTAGGAATGTGAGTCACCTAACAGCTATTTGGGATGGAAATATATAAACCGGGATAGACATTTTAATACTGTCTCTTTAAGAGAATCCTAAAAGTGTAATTGGGTGTGGTTTCTCAAACGGCCATAAGATGGAGCCAGAAACCTGGGTTGTTTAGTCTTAGTCTCAGAAGAGAGTGTGTCTGAGTGAGTCTTTTTTTCCTTCTGTTGGAGAGTATTGCCGTTCTTCCTAATTGACTGATATTCATGGATTTGATGTAAGTCTGATACTGAACTGTTTTTGACACCGGACTTTGTTATTGGATTATCCCTGGATTGAAAACTGACTGATTTAACCTGTGAATGACTTTGGACTGCTTATCTTGAACTTTGCTTAAACCTTTCTGCAAGTAAAAAACCTACATTTACTGTACAGTGTATCTGTGTGCTGTGTGTGTATTATTCAAACACTTCTCTCAAATAAGCCTCCCTGTATGCGCTCATTCTCCTAATGGGGAATTACCTCAACCGAAACAAAGGGAGTGAAGGAAGGGAGCCTGAAAGAGGGAGGGGGAAGGAAGGAAGGAAGGAAACAAAGGAGGGAGGAAGGAACTTCCTGACTATGAGAACAATCAACCAGTGGAACCACTTCCCTCCAGAAGTTGTGGGTGCTCATCACTGGAGGTTTTTAAGAAGAGACTGGACAGCCATTGGTCTGGAATGGAATAGGATCTCCTCATTGAGCAGGGGATTTGACTAGAAGACCTCCAAAGGTCCCTTCCAACTCTGCTCTTCTGTTATTCTAAAGGGTCCACAAGGCCAGACTTACCGTGTTGCTCTCCGAATATCCACGTACGGGTTGGGCGATTCAAAACCTCTTACGCATGTTGGATCAATCTTGTAAAATTCTTTTGCCGATTCCTTGGGCAGCGTAAAGCAACAGGGCCCCACAGACGGTCCAAGAACTACGAGGATATCCTTTACGTTGCAACCATATTCTGTCACCATCGCGTTAACTACAGCCATCGAAACCCCTAGTAAGGTGCCTTGCCAGCCTGAAACACAGACAAATAATAATAAGGCGATTTGTACTTTTAGGATTTCAGTACAAGAGGTTGCAAAGTCACACTGCGAATCCTAAACTGTATACTGCAGAAACGTGCAAGGAGAGATAGTCTTTTGCAATTACAAACTGTTGTAGGTGTTGTGGTCTGCTGGAGGCCTGCGGAGACAGCAGCAGAGTTGGACGGCGGGGAGGAACATGGGCCAGTCCTGGAGTCTGGGGAGGGCTCAGATGAGGGATCTGCGTCCGACACAGAGATGGGGCCAGGGCCATCTGGGAGTTATATGCTGACTCCGGAGACTCCACAATCTGACAGCAGCGAGGCAGAGGAATAGCGGGAGCCTGTTCCCAGTGCATGCTTGCGCAGAGCTGCCAGAAGGCAAGAAGAGTTAAGACAAAAGGGGTGACACAGGAGTGAGACTTGGAGATGATTGGCCCCTCCCATAAGACATAAAGGAGGAGCAAAGTGAGTCGAGCCTTTGCAGGAAGCAACTTTGTTTCATTCTGGTCGGTTTAAACTCTGATGCTCCGTGTTGACTTTTTGCTCCGTTTGGCCTTGTACAGAGAATTTAGTCGATGGCAGCATTCCAAGGGAGATAAAGGTGGGTGCTTATCAGCCTTATCCCGAAGGACTTTGGCAGACTTCCATGGGACTTATTCACCAACTGTTTGGGACTCATTATGGGCTGTGAATGTATATAATTCACAGCCGTTGAAATAAAAAGGGGTTTTTTTGGGACTAAGTGTGTGATTGTGACTGCCTCCGGAAGTCTTGGTCAGAACATTAGGGTTCCCACGGTCACGTGATCAAAATTCAGTGTATAAAATTTGTGGCGTGTATTTAAGATAGCTGCGACGTCCCAGGATGGTGGAATCTCCATCTGCAATCTTCACCATCGGTTTTCAACAAGCAGAATCAATGCCTCCCCATTGGATTTGCTTAATGGCTCACTGAACAACTCGCAGCGATTCCCTTAACAACGGACGTACAATCAGGCATGACTTCACGAAAGCCACAGAACTTCTGATCCCAAAAGGCAGTCCTAAGTCAAGGACTGTGTCAGCGTTCAAGCAACCCTCCACTCCAACCAATAACTCCGAGATAGGCATCTTCTCAAAAGTTCTTTTTATTTTGGATAGTAAACTGGCACAACTGGGGAATCTCGAATCTGAAAGTTCCCGGTCTCCTTGGAATAAGTAAAAAACTACAAAATCCATCCGCTGCACCCATCATGGCATCACAGGCCCCAATAACCATCCGTCCCAACTTGAGACGGCCTCTCACCCAGGTGTAGAAATAACATGACCTTGACTTAGAAAAAGAATGTTATTATGTCTAACCACATACACTCCAAGAAATTCTCCCCTCCCATTTTCCCAGATTCAAGAATGTGGGAGCATGGGAGCATCTGATCTCAGTAGGGCTTCCAAAGCTGACAGACTGTCCATGCAAAGAAGAACAAGCCAACCTTTCTTACACAGCCGTCCTCGACTTACAACATGACCGCTCAAAGTTACAACGGCACTGAAAAAAGTGACCGTTTACACACTTATGACAGTTTCGGTGTCGCCAATTCGGACACTTCGCAACTGACTCATACTTACGACGGTTTGCCATGTCGGGGGATCACGTGATCTCCTTCGGCAATCTTCCAACAAGGAAAGTCAACGGGAAAAGTCAAATTCTCTTAATAGCGGTGTGACCAACTTAACACCTGCAGCGATTCACTTAACAACGGTGGCAAAAAATTATCACGACCACAATGGAGTGCAAAGTTTCGGTTGCTAAGGGAAACATTTGTTCAGTAAGTTTTGTCCCAATTTTATGATTTGGTTTGCTACCCTAATTGTGAAGGGAAGGACCAGCTCTAATCATCCTGCAGATTTTATCCATTTCACAGGTTTAAAACCAGTAATGCCTTTGTTTTTTTTAAAAAAAACTAAAACTAAAACCAGGATGATTCGGAATTTCAATTTATGTACAGATAACAGATAATCAGAGTTGGCAGGGACCTTGTAGGTCATCTAGTCCAACCCCCCCCCGCCCAAGTGGGAGACCCTACACTATTTCTGACAAATGGCAGTCCAATCTCTTCTTGAAAGTCTCAAGTGATGGCGCTTCCACAACTTCCGAGGGCAACTTCTGTTCCATTGCTTGATTGTTCTCACTGTCAGAAAATTCCTCCTTATTTCCAGGTGGAATCTCTCCTTGTTCACTTTCCATCCATGATTCCTTCTCTGGCCTTCGGGTGCCTTAGAAAACAGGTTGACCCCCTTCCTCTTCTCTGTGGCAGCCCCTCAAATATTGGAAGACGGCTCTCCTGTCTCCCCCGGTCCTTCTCTTCCCTAGACTAGCCAGGCCCAGTTCCTGCAACCATTTTTCATATGTTTTTATCTCCAGTCCCCTCATCATCCTGGTTGCTCTTCTCTGCACTTTTTCTAGAGTCTCAACATCTTTTTTTATAGTGTGGTGAACAAAACTGGATGCAGCACTCTAGGTGTGGTCTTACTAAGGCTTTATAGAGTGGGATTAGTACTTCCCTTGATCTTGAGTGTATCCCTCTGTTGATGCTACTTAGGATTGCATTGGCTTTTTTGGCTGCTGCTGCACATTGCTGGCTCCTATTTAGCTGGTTGTCCACTAAGACTCCAAGATCCCTCTCCCAGTTCCTGCTATTGAGCCTGGTTTCACTCCGTCTATTATAAGTGTCCTTTTGGTTTTTCTTGCCTAAGTGTAGGACTTTCCTTTTCTCTACATTTGAATTTAATGGAGGTGACTCAATCAGACTTTCAAAATTGGATGGGAACAGAATGTGCTAGCCCTCCACGGATTTCCCCAAACAAAGAACCAGGAAGTAATGACATAACACCGCAAGGGATTAGCCATTAATCTTCACAAGCTTAGCAATAAAAGCCTTTGAGGGCAGAGCAATCTTCGTTATGCAAGACTTTTTTTTTTTTTTTTTGGCAAAGCCACAATTACCTGAAGTCAGCATAGCTCGGAAGGAGCAAGCAAGCGACATAAGCATGTTTGTTTGCACTTCTTCAAACTCTTCCTCTTGCCTTCTGCCTAACAAAGCGTGTCCTGTTCTTTCTCACAGTTGTTTTAAGACAATGATCTAACTAGGTCACTGGTCACCAACCATTGGGCTGGGGAACCACTGGTGGTCCATGAGAAAATGTTGGTGGTCCACAGAAAAATGTCACCCCCAAAGCAATTAATCCAGGCTGTGCAAAAACACAAGGCTGTGCCGCCCACATGGGCCCCGGGAACACAAGGCTTGCGTCGCTTGCATTGCGAACACCACGAGGGAGTGAGGGGAGGGGGGAAAGGCCGGAGGGGGGGGGACTTGCCCCACTAGTCCCACGTGCCTGGCCTGGCCACCAGGCTGCTTCTTTCTGCGTCTTTCTTCTTCTGCTTTTGGCTGCATGCAAGGAAAGCAGCAAAAGTCTCTCTTTCTCTCTCCCAAACTCCACCAGAAATGAGTCTTTGGGACCCTACAAGGCTTCCTGCTCCAAGAAGCTGTGTCGGCAAAAGACTCATTTCTGGTGGAATTTGGGGTAGAGAAAGAAAGACTTCTGCTGCTTCTGCTGCTTTCCTTGCATGAAGCCAAAAGTCTCTCCCCTCTCTCTCCCCCCCTGAGAACGGAGCTGGAGACGGTATCCTGCGATCCCAAATAAAGAACAATTGATCGGTAGGAAAACGGGGTGGGGGATTTCTCTGCAGACTTTTGGAGGGATTTTCTCAGGGTGTGCAACCTGGGAGCTCCGAGTGGGAAGACAGAATGGAGCTGTCAGAGAGAGAGAGAGAGAGAGATGGTGGTGGAGCCTGGGCTGTCCGTCAGCCCTCAGATGGAGAGTCAACAGCCCCCAAGTCTGGAGGTGGCTGATGTGGAAGATGAGGACCACCTGGGTCCAGTGCCTGACTTGCGGATGTGCAGAAGGCAGAGGAGAGGAGAGCAGGGGAAATCTATGGGATGGTCCTCGGGACAGAAGAGCCACCTCTGCTAGCAAAGCCCTGCCCAGGCTCTGGGGATAAAAGGCAGGGGGCAGAGATGAATGGGTGTGGCTGACAACTATTCACCTCCCTGCCAGACGGACTTTTTGTCAACTAAAAAGATACTCCTTTGGTTTTTTTTTAGCTGCCAGAAAAAGGGAGCGGGGGAAAACAGTGCATTCCTTAAGTGCCTAGATAATCACCCTGGCAGCCCAAAGTTGTCGGAGCGCATGAATATTACTGGAGAGCCTGATTGATGACTCTTGGCTATGGATGTGTCCCATTGGAGAATATACATCCGGGGGTGGGGGGAAGACCAGGGTCAAGGGGGAAATGAGTGACGTACTTTAGTATCGGCTGCACCCAGCTATTGCCAACTTCTAATAAATCAATTTTAGCCTGCAGTGAGAGAGAGAGAGAGAAAATTTTCGCCAGGGCTGCTGGCGCTTGTAATAAAGGAAACATTTGTTTAACTACAGAGGGTTTGTTGTGTTTTGGGAGCCGGGTCAAAACAACAGGTATTTGGTTACCTGAATGGGCAGCTCCACAAACTTTCTTGACCGGGTCCGCAAACACAAGAGGAATGCAGTCTGCGCCGGGAGCAGCAACGACGATGCCTCTTTGGTTCGTTACAATCCCATCGTAGCTCTTTGGTTGGGGTTGTCCCATCACCCAGACGTCACTGGCGTGATTGACCTGTTCACACAGCAACAAGTGGGGGCCCTGTGAAATACCCTCTTTGGTTCCAAATATTCCCTTTGGGATATTCCTCCTCCTCCTCTTCCTCTCAGCAAACTCCTCCCTCCTTCTAGCTCTGATGATGTTACCTAGTTGGGTCATGAGACATCTGCAAGAAAACCATCAAGCTCAGAGAGCACCAAGGACCCCCAGTTCTCCTCCTCTTCCTCCTCCTTTTCCTCCTCTCCGCAAACTCCTTGCCCTTCTAGCTCTGATGATGTTACCTAGTTGGGTCATAAAAGGTCTTCAAGAAAACTATCTAGCTCGGAGACCACCAAGGACCCCCCCAGTTCAACCTAAGAAGGTTTCCCTGGACCTCACCTTGATGCTGTGATACATCTCTGGGTTGAACCCCGCAGCGTGGGCTAATCTTCGAAGGTTTTCCTTCACCACAGCTGGGGGGTCTCGACGCTTAGGGCTGCTGAAGAGATTTAAAGAGCTCAACGTTGATACATATGAAATGCCCCCAGTTCTCGTTGTGAATCCATGCAGGAAAATATGTCCTAAAAGAAAAGTTTTAAAGCACGAAAGGAAAAAAAAAAGCAGTTTATATTCAGGGCATAACAGGGGTGGGGTTCAAATTTTTTAACAACCGGGTTCAGTGGGCGTGGCTTAGTTGGTGGGCGTGGCTTGGTGGCCATGTGACTGGCTGGGCGTGGCCAACTCAATATCACTCACATCGAGGCATGCATCTCCTCGCCTGGCCTCTCATGACTGTGGGGATGCTGCAACAGTCATAAGTGTGAAAAAAGGTCATAAGTCACTTTTCTCAGTGCCATTGTAACTTTGGATGGTCACTCCACACAAGCAAAGTACCAGCAAAGGAGGGGAAAAAAACTCCAGAGAGGTTCCTGAGACAGGAAGTCTAGTCCTGCCAAGAATGTAATAAGGGTTAACGGAGAGGCAGTTTCTGTAAGCAACACCGGAATGTTTCCTTCCTGCCTTCCTTACAGGATTAGCCCAGTAATTTCTTCTAACAACCGGTTCTCCAAACTGCTTAGAATGTTAACAACCGGTTCTAGTGAATAGGTGCAAACTGGTAGAATCCCATCCCTGGGGCATAAGTTTTCTTACGTTTTTAAAATGCTTTTTAAAAAAAAAAAAAAAATCCTTACAGAGAACTCAATCTGATTAAAAATTCCAGCAAACAGACTCCAGTTTAAAAACTGCTCTCTTGTTTATTCAAAGTTTTCTTAAGGATTACAAAACAGATTAAAAATAGTTTATTAACAGTGTCTTTGGGCTCATTTTTTTTACTGTGTCACACATGCTTAAAATAAAATGACCTGATACATTAGCAATATCTGAGTTTCCTAAATTACCGATATTACTAGACAAGTATTGAAGGCTCCTGAATCTGCATTTAATAGTTTAACGTTATTTAGAAAGGATTATATAGTCGCAGGAAATCACATGAAACTACTGAATCAACAGCATATAAAGTTTTAAATAATTTTAAATTTCTATGATCCTACAACACAGTTATTTAACAATAAAAAAACCCTCCATGGATATGCAGCAAAGAATGTATTCTTAAATATTTTAATTTTAGAAATCTAATATTTCTGAAGAAACCAGACCTATATAATTTGGGCTTGTTCTACTGTTGCACTGAATATCAAATTGTTTACAGTGATATTAATTAATATTAAATTATCTGGTCTTGTGAAGACACATTTGGCCCGGAGTGTGTTGTTGAATTAAACAGGATTATATTGAACATTTGGATTTACTGAAGCACGAAGACTTTTGGATTTACTACTGTATATAGCTATAGTAAAAAGTTTACTGAAAATATCTGATTTGAAACTATGAAGTCAGATGTTTGCTTTCTACAAATAGAATAGAATAACAGAGTTGGAAGGGGGACCTTGGAGGTCTTCTAGTCCAACCCCCTGCCTAGGCAGGAAACCCTATACCATTTCAGACAAATGGTTATCCAACTTCTTTTAAAAAACTTCCAGTGTTGCAGCATGCACGACTTCTGGAGGCAAATGATTACTTACTTTGGTCTGCTCAATATTTCTCAGAGTTAGAAGGGATGATCTGGATGGTTAAGAATGGAATTTTTTGCTTTTATCTGTACAACTTTTTCAACATTTATTTTTCTACCCCTAAAATAAGCCCTAATTAAGATCCCACCCACTCCAGAGTGGACGGGTAAAAATTCAGTTAGGGTGGGGATGGAGGGTGGTGGAGCTGCCCTACTCCTTACCTTTGGACGGTTGTAGCCAGGCCTCACACCTCCCGACACCTTGCCAGCCCATTTCTTCTGCAGCCAGCGAGGCTGGCAAGGCCTTCCTGAAGGCCTCTGGAGCTGAGAGCAAAGCTCAGGATCGATCCAGATCTGTTATCGGCTGCAGAGGCCTTCAGGAAAGCCTTGCCAGACGCAGAAGTAGTAGTTCCTAAAGGCCTCTGACAGCAAAAAGGAGGCTGGGGGTGACACATGCAAGTGAGGTTAGTCAGTGGATGGCATCTCCCGAAAATAAGACCTGGTGCCCTTTTTGGGTGGCAAAAAAATATATATAGACAGGGTCTTATTTTGGGGGAAACACGGTACTTAATGCCCTCATTGCAACAATCACTTCCCAGTTCTGCTGAGTTGATTGTGGAGTAGGTTCTCAAGAAGCCTGAACCTCTAGCGCTGTTCTTTTTTTTTTTAGAATAGAGTTGGAAGGGACCTTAGAGGTTTTCTAGTCCAACCCTTTGCTCAAGCAGCAGATTCTATACCATCCCGGTCAAATGGCTGTCCAGTCGCTTCTTAAAAACCTCCAGTGATGGAGCACCTACAACTTCTGTAGGCAAGTTGTTCCACTGGTTAATTGTCCTCACCGTTAGGAAGTTTCTCCTTAGTTCCACGGTTGCTTCTCTCTTTGATTAGTTTCTAACCCTTGATTCTTGTCTTGCCTTCTGGTGTTTCGGAGAATAACTTGACCCCCTCTTCTTTGTTCCAGCCCCTCAAATATTGGAAGACTGCTATCCTGTTACCCCCTAATTCTTCTTTTCTTTAGACTAGCCAAAACTACTCTTTGTACAATGGCCTGCAGGGCTAGAAGTTAGTCAATGACATCCCCCGAAAATAAGACCTGGTATCTTTTTTTGGTGGCAAAAAATATATATAAGACAGGGTCTTATTTTCAGGATAACACAGTAAAGGTAGGATACAAAATGAAAGAATGAATGAATATTTCCCATGTTACCTGGGATTAATGAAGATTTGAGGATCATGAGGTCTCCTTTCAGGCTGGGAAGACTTTCCAAAAATTGGCTTATTTCTTTCTGGATCCTTTCCACCTCGGGATCTACGTGAGGCCCTGCTTTGCTCCTTGACTCCCAGGAGTTCTTCAAGCGCTCTTCTTTGGAGCTCATGGGCAGCTCTATCAACTCATACCGGTAGAGTGTGGTGAAGAGCTGCTCCATGTACTTCCTCACCAAGGATTTTCTCCCCCAGGATAACAGGACGGTGAACTTTTCCACACCATTTTCGTCCAGCTTCTGCTTCACGGTGTATAAGGTCGCAGCATAAGTTTCGGCGGCCATCACCTCAGCACAACGTATATCTTTTAAGGCTCTTTCAACCTGCTCTTTGTCCTTCCTTTCGTGGTCGGGGGTCCGGCAACACATGAAATACACCAACCCACTGAGACCTTTCGTGCGTGTACTTTCAGCCACCTCAAGTAATGAAAGTATAAGCTTGGAATTGGAAACCTCTGGCCCTAAGTGCCACATATCAATCAAGACCGCCGTCTTTGGACTCAGTGGCTGAGAGGCAGAGTGACCAGCCATCATCCCTACTCTTTTTTTAAAAAAAATATTTTAGAAAGCTGTCGTTGAGTTGTAATTATTTATTTTCTTGGTTTGCTCTTGGGTTTTCCTTTGGAAAGCTGTTTCAAGTTGTAAGATTGTTATTATTTTTTAAATTCCTCTGGTCCTCTTTCAGTTTTCTCCCCTTTTCAGGCCTTCTTTTGTTCGTTCCTTTTCTTTCTTTCTTTCTTTCTTTCTTTCTTTCTTTCTTTCTTTCTTTCTTTCTTTCTTTCTTTCTTTCTTT
>NW_020716887.1:144521-168032 GCF_900518725.1 Notechis scutatus
GAAAGCCAGCTGGGCAATTTTGGACCAATCCCTCTTTCTCAGGCCAACCCACCTCACCGGCTTGTTGTTCACGGGGAAAACAAGACGAGAAAGGTGTATTGGACATGTTCACCTCAAATGTTCGACTCCTTTTCAGCATTCACGGGTTTAAGCCCCGCCATGTTTTTTTCCTCTGTAGGCCCAGCTTCGGGATCTTGAGATCCAGAGGGACTCGGTTGTAGCCGAAAGAAAGGCCGTGGAAAGGCAAAGGTACTTCTCGGAGGAAGCCCTCGCCGCCGCCAGAGGCCACTGTGAAGATCTGGAGGCTCAAATCGCAGCCTCACACGGCGAGAACGTGAAGCTGACCCAGGAGGTTGAGGCTCTCCAAGAAGACTCAGAAACGAAGGTTTTAGGAAACCGGGCTTACTCCGAGAAAATGGCCGCCCACCGAAAGCGGTTTGAGGAAGCAGAAAGCAAATTGCCTTTTGTGGTGGAGCTGGCGAGAAAAAGGGCCACCGTCCAGCAGCTGATGGAGAAGAAGGAAGAGCTGTTGGCTTCTCTTCAAGAAGGAGAAGAAGAGGCTACGGTTGGCCAAGTCCAGGTCTGGGTTGTTGTCCTTTGCGATTATTTTGTCTTTCACTGGAAAAAAAGGTGATTTGTGACCGATTTTGATGATCCTGCCGCCATCGTAAGTATGAAAATCGGCCACAAATCACATTTTTCGGTGCCGTTGTGACTTCAAACGGTCAGTAAACGAAGATTCATGGGGTTAAAATTTGGACGCTTGACAATCGACTCATATTTATGATGGTTCCAGTGTCCCCTTTTGTGACCTTCTGACAGGACTAAAGCCAGATTCACTTAACAACCATGTTACTAACTTAATGACTACACGCTTTGTCCAATGAGAACTTTGGCCTTTAACAAGCTCGTCCAAAGTGACGTTTTTAACCTAACGCAAGTAAGTATTGTGTGTAAACACAGTCATTGTATATTGTGTACAATGATTCACTCAACAGCGGTGGCAAGAAATGTCATAAAATAGGGCAAAACTCACTTAACAACGGTCTTGCTTAGCGATAGAAATTTGGGACGCAATTGTGGTCATAAGCTGAGGGGCTACCTGTACTTAAGGTGCATTCCCTTGTAAAGTATTCTGCACAGGTGCAACTTGGTGAATTGTTCTTACTGTTGACGAGTGTTTCCCCCTAACATTCAGTAGAATCTGTCTTCATGCAACTTAAAATTATTATTTTATGTAAAGCCCTTCGTGCTCTTTGAGCTTGGTTGTTTTCTTGCAGACGTTTCATTACCCAACTAGGTAACATCATCAGTGCTAAAAAGGAGTGAGGATTGCAGAAAGAAGGAGGGGGAGGAGGGGGAGGAGGAGGAGGAGGAAAACTGTGGTGTCCTTGGTACCCTCTTAGGTGTTTGCTTACAGACATTTCATTATCCAACTATGTAACATCATCAGAAACTATTGTATAGTAGCTCGATACCCATGCTTCACTACAAAACTATGTAGTCGGGCTTAGTTTTTGGGGAGGAAAATAAGGGGGAAAAATTCTGCCTCTGCCTACCAGCATCCATCGGTATTCACCTGGCTAGCATCCTGTCATTGTGTGAGGAAAATTGAGGGCTGTTTGGAAACTGAAGCAGTATTTTCTGTGTGAGCAAGGAGACAGCAAGGAGCCTGGGCGTGGCTTAGCTCAACTGTTCTGTACTAAAGCTGCTTGGTGCTGTGAAACTGAAACTGAAACTCCTCTCCTCTGCTTGTGTTTTGCATTTGGAAGAGATTTCTTTTCAGGTGGGGAGGGGGAGTAGAACTCCTTAGCATCAGAGCGTGTTAATAATAATACTATAGGAAATACTCTAAATGCTCTGATGGTCATTTGGAAAAATCCTTTCTTAGTGAGCCCCTAGAAGCCAAGAGGAACATATGGGCCAAATTTCACATTTGTAGGCTTTACGGTTCTGGAGATTTTGTGATGATGCCTGAGGGGTATTTTGCTTCTATATATGTGGATTCTGAACAAGAGAAAATAAACGTGGGCTGTGTTTTTATCCGACACTTCTCTGGTTCTTTAGGAGCCCAATCTTCCTACTTATCTCCTTTTTCTCTTCCAGGTTTAAATAGATCCTTTTCAGCTTTGAGTAACAGCCTGTAGTTTCCAATTGGTGCTAATATAAGTGATCACTCCCATGTCAACAAATATGAACAGAAAAAAAATTAAAACCCTTCTAATTATCAACCCACATGAAAACATTTCTGCTTTCACATCATGTCTTCTTCCCAAATATTATCCGATTTATTTTACCGTGTCTCTGTATATGTGTAGGGTCTCCTGCTTAGGCGGCGGCGGGGGGGGGGGGGTGGACTAGATGACCTGCAAGGTCCCTTCCAACTCTGATTATCTGAAGTTCCCTTTTTTGCATCCCCTGCCACAGGATGAAATCTCTTGTCTGCAAAGTGAAATGACGGTTTTGAAAGAGGCCGTTGGTGAGAAGGAGAACGCCGTTCGAGATGAAAAAAGCAGACAGGCTACGCTTCAGAAAGAAATTGAGGTGAGTTTTCATCTCTACAATTATTGAATCTCATCTATCTTTTCTTTTTTTTTAAAAGTGCTCTTAAATGTATGCATTTTGG
Organism: Notechis scutatus; assembly: GCF_900518725.1. Next base: position 147,148 of record NW_020716887.1, read on the forward strand.
AATAACAATGTTTTTTAAAATGCATCCCTAAAATGCCAGCGTCTTTATCGCAGAAGAATAAAAGTAGCTACTTCATTTTATCCCAGTATGAAATTATAAAATCTTTCACGTTAGGTTCTGAGAAAATACAACGGCTGCCACTTTAAACATAATTTAAAGTGCTGAAATTCGCACTCGGTACTCAAAGGCACCTTTTCAAATCTGTCTCAGCTGTGAAGATCTCCAAAATCTTTCAAAGGAAGCCAAAAGATCTACTTCTCTCGCACATAAACCAAATTTTCTCCTCTCCTGTTTCCACGCAGTACCATTTACTCAATCACTAATTCCGTACGGCTTCATTTTCCCCCACAGTGTTCAGAAAAAAATGGGTAAAGTTGAATCTCTTTAGCAGGCTTTTCAATGGAAGCCATGTTAGGCTGAATTTATTATTTAAATCTGCTCGGCTGAGGGTGTTATTTCTACAACAGTTTTCACAGCTAAATGGATAATTCACTTGCATTGAAAGAGACAGTGTGAATCCAAGAAACATCTATCATCATAGCATCTAAACAATAAATGTATTTTGACCTAGAAGTGTCAGATTAGAAATGGCAGTAGAGGGAGAATTTTTCAGATTTATATACTTCTGTAGCACAGTGACCCAAAACTGAGAAAGGCCATACTTGGAAAGCTGGATTCAGGTTTGGTCACCACACACACACACCACACCAGGATACTGAAAAGATGTGGAGACTCTGGAATGAGTGCAGAGAAGAGTAACAAAGAGGATTAGGGAACTGGAGGCTGAAACATACAGTATAAAGAACGGTTGCAGGAACTGGGTATGTGTAGTTTGATGAAAGGGAGGACTAGGGGAGACAGGATAGCAGTCTTCCAATATCTCAGGGGCTGCCCCAAAGAAGAGGGAGTCAAGCTATTCTCCAAAGCACCTGAAGGTAGAGCAAGAAGCAACGAGTGGAAACCAATCAAGGAGAGAAGCAACTGAGAACTAAGGAGGAATTTCCTGACAGTGAGCAGAATTAACCAGTGGAACGACCTGCCTCCAGAAGTTGTAAATGCTACAACACTGGAAGTTTTAAAGAAGAGATTGGACAACCATTTGTCTGAAGTTGTGTAGAGTTTCCTGCCTAAGCAGTGGGTTGGACTAGAAGACCTCCAAGGTCCCTTCCAACTCTGTCATTTTGTATTCTGATGGATAAAATCTAGTGCTATTTTCACGGGATGTTTTAGTTTTATGGATACTTATAAAGAGACATTTTCTGTTGAATGTTATGATCTACTATTATCTGCGTTTTGTGCTGAACAGATGCCCTGTATTATTTTTCTGTTCTTTTAATTTTTTTTGTACTTCTAAGTAGATATGCCCTGGATTGCATATCTGGATACATTTCAGACGTGAGATTTAGTTCCATTTTAATTCTAATTTTAATTCCTTCCCAAACTATTCAGCGCCTATTTACTCGGCAATAAGTCGCGCTGCCCTCGTCGAGTTTATTCTAACACCTTCCACAGGAAAGGCCAACCTTTCCTGCTGCAATCTGCACATTTTTTTTGAAACCCCCCTGTACTGCTCTAATCTTTCTCAGGCCTTTCTCAGTGCTGTCCTTTTATTCTTGCCGTTAACAGCTGCAGCGCAAGAGATCCGAAGCAGTTCTCAAACGGCTGCGTTGCCAAGTTAACAACCTGGAGTTGGAGAGAAGGCAGTGGCGTTTGAAAATGCAACATCTGGAAGGAGAAGCAGAAGAATTACGAAAACGGTTGCAAGCCACCGATGAGTAAACTCCCGCCAAGGAGATAAACTCCTCCTTTTCGGGAATTCACGTTCCTCGTTTTCGTTCATCAAACTTCTGGCTGCGTTAGCTTTGCAGTTGTGTTGTTGTCATTTTTTCCCTGGCTGTTCTCCTATCATCACTAAGGGTATTTATTACCGATGCAAAAGTGAATTTGTGACACCTAAATGTTGAAGAAAGGTGTAGCAGCCAATTGCTTTTTGATTTGCTGCTGTACCCATGTTTAGTCTTTACTCCCTGCGGGTTAGACCTTGGAAGGGCGAGCTAAGGAGGATCCAGTTGATGCCATGTTAATTTTTATGACACCCTCAATGAGGCCTTGTTCAGTACTGGGACTTCCAAAGGTCAGAAAGTTTAATCATTTAATAAGATGAAATGTGTTTGGATCAACCAGCAGGTTGGAAAACACGACTTCACGCATTGCGGTTTGAAGCACGCTAGCAGCACCTTTGCAAAAAAAAAAAACTAATTAAAGACAGGGGGTATAATTATATTTTAATGAGCCCATGAGTTCCTTTATATCTTCAGTGCTTTCTGGAGGCCAGTAAATACTTAGTGTTATAGAGCGGAAAGGAAAGATGGATTGGTTAGGAGTTGCATACCTTTTAATGCAGAAAAAGCAGGTTCAGAAACACTCAATTCTGTGGTGGGTTTCAAAAAATTTTTTCCTACCGATTTGGTGTGAGCAGGTGCTTGATCCTTGGAGCAACTGGTTCGGCTGAACTGGGCCAAACCGGTAGAATACCACCACTGACTCAATCGGTCCTTTGGATAAGGTAGGTCCTCCAGAAAATTCAAAACAAGATAAAACCAAAAAGGAGAGTGCCTTTTCTTTTAAAAAAGAAAGCATGGTTATTCTAGTAAAACTAAATCCTTTCCTTTTCCCCTTTCCTTTTCAAAGTCCACATCCATTTGACCATCTTTGATATTGCAAAGAAATATGGATTATACTTTTCACGCTCGAATAAGTTCTCAATTAAAACATTGTTTCTTTTGCATAGGTTCTTTCGTTCTTGGTTACGCCATTCATTCCCCATTGGTTTTAGTGGTCATAATTAGGAATACCACAGTTGAGAAAGCCATTTCTCTTAGACTCTAATTCCTTTCCATCACACACACACACACACACACACACACACACACACACCATTATTCTGGCGTGTGTTTTTCCTATTTTAAATGTTACGGAGTTTAGTGGTTTAAGAAAGTGCAAGGGAATTGCATTGCCGATGTAGGGGTGATCGGAGTCCGAGAGCTCAGGAGGCAAAGAATTCTGGCATCGACGGATGAGAAGAAACTGGTGGTGTGGATGTTTGTCATTTAATGACCCCATAATCCCTTACGGGGTGGAATCGAGGGAACTGAATGGAGCAGAGTATTTCCTGGCTGGATGCCCTTCCTGTTACCAGTACGGAGTTATATATTCAGCAGATAAATTCTCACCGTGCCCAGAGCGAGAAATATCTGCCTCTTAACTAGGATCGAATTCACAGCCTCCTGATTGGGAGGCGAGAGTTCCACTTCTAGTCTACCACACCACTAAAACTGGCTGCGTGGATGGGCGTGGTCACTTATGGGAAGAAGGGAAGGGATGAAAAATATAAATTGTTCTATCGGTGGATTCCGAAGGGCAGAAAGATCCTGCCAGGAAAGATGATTGTGGATGGAAGAAGGAGAAAAGAGGAGACCCAGAGGAAATCCCCTCATGTGCTATGCACAGGGCCCATTTTATGGGACCTCAGGAAGATGAGGTAAGACCAAAAGAGATCTATTCCATGGTCCCTTTGCTTCACTGCCTTTGGTAAGAAAATCAGAACCTGCTAGTCTCTTTTCCAATCATCAACTTTTATAGAAGCCGTCAGCATTTGTGGGCAACAGAGCCAGAATAATAAGAGTGGAAGGGGCCTTAGATGTCTTCTAGTCCAGCCCATGGCAGGAGATTCACAGAGAACCTAGCCAGAGAATGCCTAGGTTGATACAAAATTTGAACTGGGATGACATCTATTTACCTCCTTTTCCTTTCCACCCCACCTCGTCCTAATTTAAACCCTTTTGCCTTTTAATAAAATCGTTAGTCCCAAAAAAGGGGACACCAGATATTTCTTTTTTTTAACCATAATTTGGAGAGGAGCAGAATTAAGGAGCAGAATTTCTCCCAAATAATGAGTCATGAAGATACAGCAATTTTTATTTTATCCTTGGTTTGTGTTTGTGTGTATGTACATAAACACACACAAACACAAACCAAGGTTAAAATAAAAGTTTTATATGCATGCATATATCCAAATATGGTTTGATGGCGCCCCCTCGTGGCAGCATCTTGTCTTTGCTTGATGCTCATAGGGAGCAAAACACGGGCATTTTCTCAATACCTAAAGAGAAATCGAGGCAGCTTTATTCCCTTGTCCAAAGAGAATAAGAATTATGTCCACATAATTCAAACCATCATGTGGCCTTCTGTAAAAAAACCCGCCCTAATTTAAAATAACTCATGGGAAGCTAATAACCTGCCTTTGTCATTATGTCTCGCCATGGCCAATTGATGAATCACTTAATTAGCTAATTAACTAATAACAGCAGTTGGGTGAGTAAACAAGGGGGACAATCTGTCTAGAAGAAGGTGATGGTCACCTACCCAAGATGGTTTAGTGGAGAAGAAGAAAGGAAGAAGGAGGAGGAGGAGGAGGAGGAGGAGGATGTCTATAATGCAAATGCCGACCAACAAAACTGCTGGACTACAGAGACCAAGAAAGATGTCATAGCCCAGTGATCCCCAACCTTTTTTACGCCGCGGCCCGGTACCGACATCAGCTGGGCGCCGCCATCTTGTTTTGATGAAAAAGTGATTCCGGTGAGCTTTCTACCCGGAAAAGCTCACCGGAAGCACTTTTTCATCAAAACAAGATGGTGGCGCCCAGCAAGCCAGCAGCCCGGTAGGACTTGTTCCACGGACCGGGACCGGTCCGCGGACCGGTGGTTGGGGACCCCTGTCATAGCCAACCGAAGCATTGACACCCAGAAATTGGCCAGAGGGAAGAAAAACAGCTGAATTTTGTAGTCATCATCTGATAATCCATATAGACCAGGGGTCTCCAAACTTGGCAACTTTAAGACTGGTGGACTTCAACTCCCAGAAGCAGAGCTGGCTGGAGAATTCTGGGAGTTGAAGTCCACCAGTCTTAAAGTTGCCAAGTTTGAGGACCTTTGATATAGAGCTTACAATGTGGCAGTCAGCTCTGCTGGGAAAACCTGTCACAACTCTTGTCAACTGCCCCACATTTTAGACTTAGCTGTTGGAGAAAAATTGTTGGAGCAGCATCCAAGAGACCATTTAGAGAGCTTGTTCCCCTTTTCAAAATATTGGAACTTGAGCCATCATTCCCATTCTTTTAATATCATCTGCCAATAAATCCACGCAAGATTTTCCTAAAGCTGCTGGACCCAAATTCAGGACTTTTGATGTTATTCTATATATCGGTGGAAAGAAAGATTACCTTATGCACACAAAAAAGGACACTTTGATTGGCTGCCAAAGGTGACATGCCTCTGAGGGAGTCTGACTCCGAGGGAGAGACGGAACAGCTGACAAGGAGTGAGAGTGTAGCTCCGGTGGTTGTGGAGGAAACTGGGGAAGGGTACAGTCCAGTTGGGCATTCAGAGGAAGACCCAGCCCCTCTTCATCCTAGGGCATGCAGGGAGGAGCGGATAAGGGAGCAATGTGACTGGCATGGTCTACGGGGGAGGAAGGGGCCCTGATCCCCTTCATTGGCTGCAGCTGGAAGGACTGGTTAAAAGGACAAACTCTGCATGGTCCAGTGCTGGAAGCAAAGCGTGCATTATTCTTGTCGGAGCTTATTGGTGTTTTAGCTTCCTCTTAATTGTGGTTGCTGCTATTATCTGGTAGAAGTCTGCAATTAGTCATCCCTGGCTGCCGTAGTAATTCCTTCAGCTGCCATCAATACATGTACGATTAGATAAATTAAATCCTTCCTATATCCTTCTGGTATTATTCCTAGGAGAAAAAATTCCGGCTTAAATGGAATACATGCTCCCACCATTTGTTCCACCCATGTCTGAATATTAGTCTCCAATATATATATTTTTTGCAACATTGCAAGTCCACCACATGTGAAAGAATGTGCGTGATACACCTTTGCACTTCCGACATTTTGGAGATACGTTTTTGAACATTTTAGTAAGCCTTGCTAGCGGAAAATGCCACCCGTAAAACATTCTCTCTCCTTTCTTGTTGAACCCAGGAAGGTTTTTTGTGTGTGCAGATTTGTGTGTCTCCGTGAAATGGGAAGGAACTGAAAACCTTGAAGCGCTGCAGAAATCTTGGACAATTCAGGAACCACAATTATCAAAGGACATCTGAAGCTAGCCAATATCCGATAAACGGATCCCATCATCAAGGCTCAGTCTGGCCAGTATAGATAATCCTCGACTTACAACTTACGACCCATTTAGTGACCATTCGAAGTTACAAGGACACTGAAAAAAAGGGACCGAGCACCATTTTTCACACTTACGACCTCTGCGGCATCCCCACAATCAGGTGAACCAAATCCAGAGGCTTGGCAACTGTCATGTACTTGTGTCGGTTGCAGAGTCCCGAGGTCAGGGATCCAATTTTGCAACCTTCAGATGAGCGAAGTCAAGGGGGAGGAAGGCGGTTTCGCTTAACAACCGTGGGCCTGACCTATTAATGGTGGCGATTCGCTTAACAACCGTGGCAAGTAAGGTCATGAAATGGGGGCCAAATACACTCACCGCCTGCCTTGTTTAACCACAGACATTTGGATAGGAGTCCCATACACGGGGCGACCTATAGAAAGGCTCCAATGTCTCCAGTCCGGCCAGTGGCTTAAGGTTCCCCCCACCCATAAGCTTTAAAACGGAGCCTGTTTTCAAAATTGTCTTCCTGTTCTCTCAGTTGCAAAGCAGCAGATGGGAAAATGGAGAAGTTTTTTGTTCAGCAATAAAAACTACAAACTGGCAGGGGGTGGATTGCAATTGGAGCTGCACCCTCCTATCTCTCCTCCTCCTCCTCCTCCTCCTCCTCCTCCTCCTCCTCCTCTTCCCTCTTCCTCCTCCTCCCTCTTCTCCTCCACCTCCTTATTCCTCCTCCTCTTATCTCTCCTCCTCCTTGTCTTCTTCCTCTTCCTCCTCCCTCTGCTCTTCCTTATTATTACTCTTCCTCCTCCTCCTCCCTCTCCTCCACCTCCTTATTCCTCCCCCTCCTTTCCTCCTCCTCCCCTCCTCCCCTCCTCTTCCTCCTCCTCCTCCCCCTCCCCTTCCTCCTTATTCCTCCTCCTCTCCTCTTCCTCTTCCTCTTCCTCTTCCTCCTCCCTCTGCTCTTCCTCCTTATTCCTCCTCTTCATCCTCCTCTCCTCCTCCCACCTCTCCTCCTCCCTCTCCTCCTTCTCATTTCTCCTCCTCTTCCTCCTCCTCTCCTCCTCCTCCTCTTCTTCCTCCTCCCTCTGCTCTTCCTCCTTATTCCTACTCTTCCTCTTCCTCCTCCCTCTCCTCCTTATTCCTCTTCCTCCTTTCCTTCCCCCTCTCCTCCTCCTTATTTCCTCCTCCTCTTTCCTCTCCTCCTCCTTCTTATTCCTCCTCTCCTCCTCCTCCCTCTCCTCTTCCTCCTAATTCCTCCTCTTCCCCTTCCTCTCCTCCTCTCCCTCCTCCTCTCCTCCTCTTCCTCTTCCCTCTCCTCCTCCTCCTCCTCCCTATCTCTCCCCATATGTTGCTAGCAAACAGATAGTTTTCCGGAAGCGTCACATTCTGGAAGCTCTCAGGAAGAGACTGGACTGCCACCTGTCAGAAATGGTGTAGGGTCCCCTGCTTGGGCTGGGGCGGCAGGGGGTTGGACTAGATGACCTACAAGGTCCCTTCCAACTCTGTTCACCCAACTATTTATCTGATTGGCGCTGTCTGGATCCGTGATCTCTTAAGGCCTTGATGATGAGGAGAGCTAAATGCATTTTTAAAAGGGCTCCTAGTTCAGGAGAAGAAACGGTTTTCATTAACCGCCCTGCAGGAGGAAAGGTTTAAGCGCCTCTCCTCGCCTCCGGCATTTTATTAATTATGACGCCTCCAGCAGATGCTTTGTAAATGAATATGCAGGCTGCAAAGAGCCGTTTAACCTCCTATCTAATTTGGCCTGATGGAAAGCAAAAAAAAAAAAAAAAAAAAAACCCCCCAAAAAAACCCCCAACCGTCTGACCCAGCAATTGAGGTTTGGAGAGGAAACAGCCAGCAGGGGGCAGCATTTCTCCCCTTATGAATTTTTCCCCCCAAAAATGACTTTTTCTTAAATCCTTGGGAACCTTAAACCCTCCATCAAGGAAGAAAGGTGATTGCAACTTAGCCTAGGGGGTCGAATTTAAGAGCCATTTTCGGAGCTATTCGTCATGCACCCTGCATTTAAACACGGCAGTAGGTTTGTTTTTTATAATAATTTTTTTTATTACTTTTATATTTTAAAAACATCTCTTTCAGTGAACAACGTGGTTCCAGATTTTTACACTTTAATACAAACATGACGTTAGTACATATTTATCTTTCACGCTCAATTCTATATCGTATCATTACTTCCACCTTCCAGTAAATTTTCTCCATTATTCTTATTTTCTTTACACTTATTAAATCCATTCTCAATTTGTATCTTAACTTAATTCCCTTTTCTATAAATGTTCTCATATCTTATTCTATAGTCTCACATTCTTATTTTTTTTTTTAAAAATCTAAATTCATTATACCTTTATACTTTTATCTGTCACATTTGCAATTTTATCACATACTTTTATTTCATTATTCAATCAATTCCATCTGAAATCTAATAATTCCCCAAAATCTCCCCCTTTAATTACCAATTAGAGTGTGCCACCCTTTTATCTTATACATCCCTCAATTTATTCCCCTTTAATCCATAATCAAAATTTATCATAACATAATCACTATGTAATTATCACATTCTAGTTTAATCAGAATAATCTAACTACTATACGTCACATGTGCATATATATATTTTAAGCAAGATTCCGCATTTTCCCGCAATTTCTTTCTAAATCATTTATTATTTCAAATATACTGATCTATTCAGTTAATGATAGAAACTGATATTAGTCTTTTCACTAGGATCTTCATAATTCATTTTAACTATATTCTTTGTTTTAGTATCTATATATATATAAATGAACAATAATCCTTAAAAAAACAGCCAATTAAAGAAAAAAGAAAATATATCAGTTTCATTCATATTTAAAAGCTACATTCTTAGGTATTACAACACGTTCTCTTGCAGAATCCCTTTTCTTTCATCTTTATCTACCCATTGCCTCTATGTCTCCTGACTAAACAATTTTATTGTAAAACGACAGTGTTTATTATGAGCTGATCGAACGCCTGGAGACTAAACCTGTATGAAGAAAGGCTGCAAGTTTCGGGTCTGGCTAGTCTAAAATGGCTAAGACGTGGAGCTTGTCTATCAGAAAGGTCGGCAGGTCGGCGGTTCGAATCCTGAGCGCGGTGAGTGAGCTCCTGTTCCTTGTCCCAGCTTCTGCCAACCTAGCAGTTTGAAAGCATCTAAAAAAATGCAAGTAGAAAAATAGGGACCCCTTTGGTGAAAAGGAAACAGCGTTTCATGTGCCTTTGAAGGCATTTACTCATGCCGGCCACATGACCACGGAGACGTCTTCGGACAGCGCTGGCTCTTTGGCTTTGTAACAGAGATGAGCACCGCCCCCTAGAGGTGGAAATGACTAACACATATGTGCAAGGGGAACCTTTACCTTTTAGTCTAAAGGAAAGAAGAATTAGGGGTGACATGATAGCAGTATTCCAGTATTTGAGGGGCTTCCATATAGAAAAAAGAGGTCAACTTACTTCCCAAAGCACCAGAGGATGCAGGACAAGAAGTAATGGATGGGAACATGAATCAAGGAGAGAAGCAACCTGGAATTAAGGAGAAACTTTCTAACAGGGAGGACAATTGACCAGTGGAACTGCTTGCCACCAGAAGTTGTGAGTGCTCCAATACTGGAGGTTTTCAAGAAGAGACTGGACAGCCATTTGACCGGAATGGTATAGAATCTGTCTAAAATGGCATAGAGTTTTCTGCTTGAGCAATGGGTTGGACTAGAAGACCTCCAAGGTCCCTCCCACTCTTTAGGATAAAGCCAATCAGGGAAGAGACACACCCAGACTTGCAAGATTGCGTAATGGGTCATCTGATAATAAAATAAACTTATAATAAAAATAGCCTTAGCATTCATAACTTTGGATTGATCTTCCTGGAAGCGTTGACAAGTGTTGGGAATGTTACAAGATGTAATATATCTTGCAATAGGGCTCCTTTGATTTTAGGTGACAAATGTATAATTGCTTTTGTGTGTGTGTGTGTGTGTGTGTGGTTGAGTTAATATGCCATGCCTGCATAGGAGTGAGGTCATTTTAACTAATTTCCCCCAAAGTCACGGCTGTTTCCTTTTGATGTCCCTGAAGGATATTTGCATTTATATGAGACTGGCCTGCAGGATGCTGCCACACCAACCACCAACCTCTGTAAAATGTGCTTATATAGTTTGGGACTTGGTCAAAAATCTTGGCTTTCACCCACACAGGTGATGATGAAATCCCACCACCCAGTTAGACATTTAACCTTTCCCCCCACCAAAGGTAGATGACATTGAGTGAGATTGAAATATATTTTGGGTCTTTTGGGACCATCAGTTCAAATGCGTTGTTGTTGGGAACGTAATGACTCCAGGCTGATTACTTGCTTGACTCTGCCCCCAGGCTCTGCCTCACCTTCTCCTATATTATGCTAGACATAAGTTTTATGTACTTCGTTAATTCTCATTGGTTTTCAATGCTTCCCTCTTTCTTCTCCATCAGTGGGGAGGATCTTTGATGCTTCCCATTAGTTTATCTTTAGAAGATGATGCTGGTGGAATTATTGCTATTATAGGACCAGTTATTTTGGCTATTATAGATAGTGTGGTGTCCTAGCATTATTTTGATTATTTTCATTTACACAACTTTCTTTTCTTCCTCTTCCTCTCCTCCTCCTTCCTCTGCTTCCCCTTTCCCTCCTCCACCTCTTCCTCTCCTCCTCCTCCTCCTTCTTCCTCTTCCTCCTTCCTCCTCTTCCTCTCCTCCTCTTCCTCCTCTTCCTCTTCCTCTCCTCTTCCTCCTTCCTCTGCTTCCCCTTCCCCTCCTCCTCCTCCTCCTTCCTCTCCTCCCCCTCCCCCTTCTTCCCCTTCCTCCTTCCTCCTCCTCCTCCTCATCTCCTCCTCTTCCTCCTCCTCCTCTGCTCCCCCTCCCCCTCTTCCCCTCCTCCTCCTTCTCCTCCCTTGAAACATGGAGCAAACAGTAGGCTCCTCAGCTATTTAGCAGCCTTTAGGATGGATGATTTATGGTGCTATCTTATGAGTTTGCACAGGAAAACTTTATCCACTCCTCCAAAGAGGCAAAGAGAGTGATTACCCCCTTTCAAGAGAAAGCTTGTTGTAGACACCCGCACGTGTGTAACGAACACAACTTAAATCACGACCGTTCAAATGTACTCTTGACAAGCTGTCAAGATAACAAGCTAATTATGGCTGCCAAGCCGTGTCTAAGAGCAGCTACGGATAGAAGAGAAGCAGGTGGATTCAAAACAACTACTCAACGTGAAGAAAAGTGGAGGGGAACAATGATCTCACTCCCCCTTACTCCCCCCCCTCCAAAAGCAGGTGGGAGTTTATGGACGTCCAAAAGTCAGAGATTTGCACACACCACTTAAAAGGAAGACAGGAAAGAGTACAACACTCCTCTGCTCGCAACAGAATACCCTACACCACCAGGCTGGAGATTTGGGGCTTGAGGAACCTTGAACTACACCGCCTATGGTTGGGCTTAAGTGTAGTACACAAAATTATCAGCTACAATGTCCTACCAGTCAATGACTACTTCAATACAAGAGCACACAACAGAAACTAGAAAACCTTGAATTACGCCGTCTTCGGTCTGATCTAAGTATGGTATATAAAATCATACATTGCAATGTCCTACCTGTCAATGAATACTTCAGCTTCAACCATAACAACACAAGAGCAAACAATAGATACAAAGTCAAGGTTAACCGCACCAAACTTGATTGCAGGAAATACGACTTCAGCAACAGAGTGGTCAATGTCTGGAATACTCTACCCGACTCTGTGGTTTCTTCCCCAAACCCCAAAAACTTTAACCTTAGACTGTCTACCATTGACCTCACCCCTTTCCTAAGAGGTCTGTAGGGGGCGTGCATAAGCGCACCAACATGCCTACCGTCCCTGTCCTATTGTTTCTTTTATATATATATTTATTTTTCTTATATGTATCCATGTATTCATAACTATTTTTTTACTTATACCTATTATTTTGTAAGCAATTGACAAATCAAAATAAATAAATAAATAAAAAAAACCCAAACTCAATGTAAACCGCTCCAAACTTGATTGCAGAAAGTACGACTTCAACAACAGAGTAGTCAATGCCTGGAATGCACTACCTGACTCTGTTGTTACATCCTCAAACCCCCCATTCCTTTAACTTCAAACTATCCACTGTTGACCTCACTCCATTCCTAAGAGGCCTGTAAGGGGCGTGCATAAGTGCACCATTGTGCCTACCGTCCCTGTCCTATTGTCCCCTTTTAATCGTACCTATTTTCTGTATTCTTACTTATGTTTATACTTATATCTATTATTTTGTAAGCAATTGACAAATCAAATCAATAAATAAATAAAACAAGGAAGGAAAGAAAGAAGGAAGGAAGGGGGAAGGAAGGAGAACAGGGAAGGGGAAGGAAGGAAGGGGAGAAAAGAATGGAGGGAGGAGAGAAAAAGGGAAAAAGCAGGAGGAAGGAAGGAAGGAAGGAGAGGAAGGGAGAGAATATCCATTCCTAAGAGGTCTGTAAGGGGCGTGCATATGTCAACAATCGTGCCTACCATCCCTGTCCTATTGTCCCCATTTATTTATACCTATTTCCTGTATTCTTACTCATGTTTATACTTATACCTATTATCTTATAAGCGATTGATAAATCAAATTAAAAAAATGGGGAGGACACAGGAACCTTGCTACAGAGAATTATCTACTAATGGATCCCCTTTCCAAAGAGTTTGACTTTCAAGATACAGGCCACATGCATGCAAAAATAATGCATGGATTCTAAAAAACGGTCCCTGTTTTGACTTGTTTTGACTTTCTTCCCCAATGGACATCACTGCTAGCAGCTGAAATATTTCCCAACGTGCAACAATATCGATGACAGTGGATTCTTTCTCAAATGTTTACATTTTTTTTGCCTTTCCGTGAAGGAGCAAAAACTGGTGGAAGGACGAGGAAGGGGCTTCTCCTCCAATTCATAGAATACGGTAGAGAATACGGTAGAGAATACGGCGTAGAGCTGGAAGGGACCTTGGAGGTCTTCTAGTCCAACCATTTGCCCAAGGCAGGAGATTTATACCATCCAGGACAAATAGTTGTCCAATGTTGAAAACTTGAGCAATGGAGCACCTGCAACTCTAAGAGGCAAGCTGTTGCATTGGTGAACCGTTGGATAATTGTTGACTAATCCTCTTGGATAAACATTTCAGCTCCCTTTTTACACGGTCAACCTTCTGTTGGGTGAAACTGTTGCATCTCACAAGGTTCAGGGTGTCCGTCTACATTGGAAAGATACGAGCCACTCTTTTGAAGAGAGAAAAGTGCACATTCCTCCAGAATTGTCCAGAAGGCCAGACAAGGAATTAATGGATGGAAACTGATTGAGGAGAGATTCAACTTAGAAATAAAAAGGAACCATCAACCCATTGAACAGAAGTTGCCTTTAGAAGTTGTGGGAGCTTCATCCCTGGAGGCTTTCAAGACATTTTTTTCTAGTCTAGGGAAGAGAAGGACCAAGGGAGACATAATAACAGTGGTCCAATATTTGAGAGGCTGCCGCAGAGAGGAGGGAGGTCAACCTGTTTTCTAAAGCACCTGAAGGCCAGACAAGGAATAATGGATGGAAATTGAACCAAGGAGAGATTCAACCTAGAAATAAGAAGAAACAGTGAGAACCACCAACCCATGGAACAGAAGTTGCCTTTGGAGGTTGCGGGAGCTTCATCCCTGGAGGCTTTCAAGAAGAGACAGGACTGTCATCTGTCAGAAATGGTGTAGGGTCTCCTGCTTGGGCAGGGGGTTGGACTAGATCGGTGGTCGCCAACCAGTGGGGCGGGGACCACTAGTGGTCCGCAAGAAAATTTTGGTGGTCCGCAGAGAAATGTCACTCCCAAAGCACTTAATCCAGGCTGCGTGGGAACACAAGCCTGCGCCGCCCACGTGGCCCACAGGAACACAAGGCTTGCGTCGTTTGCATTGCGAACAACATGAGGTAGTGAGGGGAGGGGGAAAGGGTAGAGAGGAGGAACTTGCCCCACTGGCCCCACATGCCTGGCCTGGCCACTGGGCTGCTTCTTTCCATTTCTTTCTTCTTCTGCTTTTGGCTGCATGCAAGGAAAGCAGCAAAAGTCTTTCTTTCTCTCCCCCAAACTCCACCAGAAACGAGTCTTTGGAACCCTGCAAGGCCTCCTGCTCTAAGAGGCTGCGCCGGCATGACTAGTCTCACAAAGACTCATTTCTGGTGGAGTTTGGGGGAGAGAAAGAAAGACTCCTGCTGCTTCTGCTGTTTTCCTTGCATGAAGCCAAAAGTCTCTCCCTCTCTCTCCCTCTCCCCCTGAGAACAGAGCTGGAGATGGCATCCTGCGATCCCAAATAAAGAACGATCAATCGGTAGGAAAACAGGGTGGGGGATTTTCCTGCAGGCTTTTGGGGGGATTTTCCCAGGGTCTCTGCTTCACAGGATTTAAAATTATGAGTTTGGTGATCCCTGAGGTCCAAAAGATTGGTGACCCCTGAACTAGATGACCTACAAAGTCCCTTCCAACCAGTGGTGGGATTCAAAAACTTTTACTACCGGTTCTGTGGGTGTGGCTTGGTGGCATGGCAGGGGAAGGATACTGTAAAATCTCTAGTCAGAGGTGGGATTTGCCGGTTCTCCAAACTATTCAAAATTTCCGCTACCGGTTCTCCAGAACTGGTCAGAACCTGCTGAATACCCACCTCTGCTTCCAACTCTGTTATTCTGTTCATTCTGGACAGAGAAGACCGCTGGTTTGAACAAAAGGTCAAAGAAATCATCTGTTCAGAACAGTCGTTCTGGGAGGGACACAACACCACAAGTATCCTGTCCACAACACAGTCTTTTCAGCAGTTCCAAAAAGGCTCCCCACCCATTTGGTACATCCCAACCTGTAGAGCAGTGACAAAATAATCCATTTGATTTTCCAGCAATATTTAGACAGGAAGAAAGCAACTGACGGTCTGGACAGAGAAGAAGGAGTAGTGGATCCTTTGTTTCCAACGCCTAGTAGTTTATTTCTTATTTCTTCCAGAGTGCAAGCAGTTAAACTCACACATGCCTGAAGTAGTGAATGAGTTTTCTATGCTCCAGCCTTTACAGAGATGTCCTTGAATTGCCAGCATAATTTGTGTCAGTATGGTTTGGTTGTCACCACACAAACAGAAGCAGTGACACTTACATTTGCCACACTCAACGAAGAGTAGAAACACATACACACACAACACCCCCCCCCCAAACCAGGATGGCTTAAATCAGCCACTCAAACAGCACCAAGGTTGCACTGGGGCACGTATGAGTGTGCTAGAAATGTGCTAGAATATTATATATATTTATAAATTTATTTATTTGTAATCTGCGGTTCCGTTTTACCTTCTAATTCTTTTTTCTGGCAATCTGTTAGGTTTTTAGCTAATATCTTAGTTTTATTTTTGTTAATTTTAAGACCCGCCACCTTGCCAAATTTCTCTATTTCTTCTAGTAGTATCACCCCTGACTCAATCGGATTTTCTGCAAAGAACACCAGATCGTCTGCGAAAGCCTGTGTTTCGAATTCTTCCTTTTTTATCTAAATTCCTGTGATTTCTTTATTATTCCTAATCAGCACTAATAAACTTTCTATTGCAAGGATAAAAATCAGAAATGTGCTACAAAAGGGCATACAAAACCTTTGCCAGACCAATTCTCGAATACAGTTTGTCTGCCTGGAACCCGCACTGTATATCGGACATTAACATGATTGAGCAGGTTCAAAGGAATTTCTCGAGAAAAGTTCTCCACTCCTCTACTCACAATAGTATTCCCTATGCTTCTAGGCTTGAAATTTTGAGCTTGGACAATCTGGAATTGTGCCACCTGCGGTCCAATCTAAGCATAGTACACAAAATTGTCTTCTACAAGGTCTTGCCTGTCAATGACTTCTTCAGCGTCAACCACGGGCAAACAACCGGTACAAACTCAAGGTAAACCACTCCAAACTCGATGGCAGAAAATATGACTTCAGCCACAGGTAACAGATAATCAGAGTTGGGAGGGACCTTGTAGGTCATCTAGTCCAACCCCACCCTCTGCCCAAGCAGGAGACCCTACACCATTTCTGACAAATGGCAGTCCAATCTCTTCCTGAAAGTCTCAAGTGATCGCACTCCCAACAGAGTGGTCAACGCCTGGAAAGCCCTATCCAACTCTGTGGTTACAGCCTCAACCCCTCGCAGCTTCAACCTCAAACTGTCTACTGTGGATGTCTTCACCCCATTCCTAAGAGGTCCTTAAAGGGGGCGTGCATAAGCTACCATCCCTGTCTTACTTCTCCATTTATCTGTATTTACTCCCTTTGTTCTTTCCCCCCTAATTTTATATTATATTTATTTGTAAGTAACTCACATTACCTTTTAGAAAATGTATTAAACAATTATTAGGCTGGTTACATGTACTTCACTAGCACTTTTAGCAGCATCTCTTTTATTATTATTATTAATAGTAATAATTTTATTGTACTTTTTTCTTTTTACAAAACTCAATCATCTTTAACAGTACATATAGCTCTCCTTGATGATGAATCACAGTAAATACAATTAATAATAAACACAACTAAGCAAATAAACCAAGTGTTATAAATATTCTACTGTATGTGATATTACTATATGATGTTAATATAGCTTAATGCATATATAAATATGTATACAATTCTAATTCTAATTGTTCTATATGTAAGTATATATCCATAAGTATATAAATGAATAGTGTAAATATATGTAAATATAAATATATCAAGCCTAATTTCAAAAACTGTAAGTACAAGTTTGTTAAATAAATCTTACTATTATCTATATTTCACAGTCCCATATATTTCTAATTATTCATATACATATACTCCCTTTGTTCTTGTTTATGTTCATACTTAAACTTGTTATCTTGTACATGTTTGACAGACAGGCAAATAAATAAATTTTAAAAAAGTACAAGAAATAACTACTCAGTAGTTTAAAAAATGGGGCTGGAATCTGACCTGCATCTGACATGCAGCTGGGACAGCAGTTCTTGACTTACAACAGTTCGTTTAGTGGCCAACCGAAGTTACAACGGCACCTAAAAATACAATTAAAGCTGAACTAATTTTCACAGATGAAAAAGGAAAAATATTAATGATGGAAATAATTGATAATAATGTAAAGATACTCTTAGTAGCAATATATGCCCCAAATGAAAAACAAGAAGAATTTTATAAAAATCTACACAAGAAAATCATTGAATTGGAATATGACAATATATGCCTTATGGGAGACTTTAATGGAACAGTAGATGTAAACTTGGACTATACAACACAGAAAATTAATAGACAAAATAGAAAGACATTGCCAAAATCCTTCTTCAAAATGGTAGAGGAACTAAGCATTAAAGATGTTTGAAGAGAGAGAAGCATAAGAAATAGACAATACAAAGTTACAATGGCACTGAAAAATGTGACTTATGACCCTTTTTCACACTTAACGATGGTTGCCGCATCCCCGCGGTCACATGATCAAAAACTAGGAAGCTTGGCAACTGGCATGTACTTATGATGGTTGCAGTGCCCCTTTTGTGATCTTCTGACCAGCGATGTCCACCGGGAAGCCGGATTCACTGAACAACCTAGTGACCTTAACAGCTGTGGTGATTTGCTTAACAATGGTGGCAAGAAAGGTCGTAAAATGGGGCAAAATTCCACTGAACCACTGCCTCGCTTAGCAAACAGAGGTTTTGGCCTCAATTGCGGTCATAAGTCAAGGACTATCAGTATTGGTTACTGAAATACTTGGGATGCAAAAGGGGAATCACATGATGATGGGATACTGCAACCGTCATAAATACGAGTTGGTTGGGAAGGGTCCGAATTTTGATGAGCTTCTGGCTTCTGGCGTGCCACCTGGTCTTCCGGTTTCTGGCATGCATGTGCATGCATGAAGACCAGCTGGCCGGCACGCATGCATGCACTGGAACCAGGGGTGGTGAATTCAGCCGGTTCTGACCAGTTCTGGAGAACCGGTAGTGGAAATTTTGAGTAGTTGGGAGAACTGGCCAATCCCACCTCTGACTGGCCCCACCAACCACATCTCTTCTCTGCCTCCCATTGAGTCCCAGCTGATCATCTGGGTCTCCTTTGGTTGCCCTGCACAGGAGAACGGAGCTGGAAAGCAGGTTAGTGGGGGTGGGGAGAGGGAATGGGGATTTTGCAGTAACCTTCCCCAAGGAATGGGGTGTCAGGATTCTGGCAGTTCCCCCATTTAAATCCTGAGTCTTGAGCCAAACTTCCAAAACTTCCAAAGGATTTATTGGGAGTTAACATGTCCGGCACTGCCTGGGTGTAGCTGACTCTGAGGCATATCATTCATTGTCACCCTTGACCCCGGTTTTCCCCCTCCACCCCCTGGGTGTGTCATAAATTATATTCTCCAACGAGATCCATCCATAGCCCAGAGCCATCAATCATGCTCTCCAGTTAGAATTTTGTCTAGCAGAAACTTCAGTCACCTAAGTTACTATCTCTGAAAAACTATTTGTGGAATGCACTTTCGGTTTGCAAGCTGCCGCACTGCTCTTTCAAACCCCTTTCCCCCCTCCCTTTCTGTTGGCCACTCTAAAAGGACCATAGAAATATTTTATGAGATAACATGGGGATTTTACAGTATCCTTTCCCTGCAACACCCACCAAACCACGCCACACCCACCAAGCCATACCCACAGAACCAGTAGTAAATTTTTTTTTGAATCCCATCCAGAACCCAAAAGAACAATGGGTGATGGATGGATGGTGTGCCCAGAGAGTTGGCTCTGTGTGCCACTTCCGGCATGCATGCCATAGGCATCATGGATATAGGGGCTCCTGCTTGAGCAGGGGGTGGACTATAGTGGAGTGGTTGCCAACCAGTGGGCTGGGGCCGGGGACCACTGGTGGTCTGTGAGAATATTTTGGTGGTCCGCAGAGAAATGTCACCCCCAAAGCAATTAATCTAGGCTGCCCAGGAACACAAGGCTGCGCCGCCCACATGGCGGGGGGGGACTTGCCCCACTCACCCCCAGCGCCTGGCCTGGCCTAGCCGCCGGGCTGCTTCTTTCTGCTTCTTTCTTCTTCTGCGTTTGGCTGCACGCAAGGAAAGCAGCAAAAGTCTTTCTTTCTCTCCCCCAAACTCTGCCAGAAATGAGTCTTTGAGACCCTGCAAGGCCTCCTGCTCCAAGAGGCTGCACTGGCACAAAAGACTCATTTCTGGCAGAGTTTGGGGGAGAGAAAGAAAGACTTCTGCTGCGTCTGCTGCTTTCCTTGCATGAAGCCAAAAGTCTCTCCCTCTGTCTCTCTCTCTCTCCCCCCCTGAGAACAGAGTTGGAGACGGTATCCTGCGATCCCAAATAAAGAACGATCACTAGGAAAACAGGGTGGAGGATTTTCCTGCAGACTTTTTTGGGGGGATTTTCTCCAGGTCTCTGGTCCGCGGGATTTAAAATGATGAGTTTGGTGGTCCCTGAGGTCCAAAAGGTTGGCGATCCCTGGACTAGAAGACCTCAAAAGGTCCCTTCCAGCTCTATCCCAATGGATTGATTGGCTGGAGGCCTCCAGACGGGAGGGAGCCAGGGCAGTCTCTGCTCGGAGCCTCCACTTACCACCTCCGTCCTTCTTCTCCCTTATTTGTCCTTGCCAAAGCTGGCCGGGCTTCCAGCTTCCTATCCCTCAGTTGCTCATCTATAATTTAAGCCGTGATTTACTCCGTAACAACCTGCCGAAGCTGGAGGATTTGTTCCCTTGCTTAGCAGCTAATGAAACCTTGTTCCTTAGTTGCTGCCTGACGCTGTTCCAGGACGTTGGCTGGATGAGAGCGAGAGAGAGCGAGAGAGCGAGAGAGCGTGGGCTTCCTTTCCCCCATGGGGGTTGTTGAGGGGGGGGGGGGGCAGCAAGACACAAAAAGGGATCGCACAACAACTCTCCAGCCCTGGTGCTCCAGCTGGAGGGATCCCTGGCAGAATCAGGGGGCCTCACTGCACCCCTTCAGGGGATGAACTGGAAGGAAGGACATCCGTCTGAATATATCCTTGCTGGAATTAGCAGCTTCCGACTCTCCTTTGCCTGAGCAGAAGGAGTGAAGGAAACGCGTTTTGGGTGAGGAGCCTCAGCCCACATCTCTGCAGGCTCTTTCTCCCTGACTTGGGCAGCCAAACCCAGGTCTGTGAGGAGTCTTTATCCTCTCCAGGTCTTGAGTAACTGCAACTGCTAAGGATAAGAGGGGCTCCTTGGTGCTCTCTGAGCTTGGTTGGAGGAGGAGGAGGAGGAGGAGGAGGAGGAGGAGGAGGAGGAGGAGGAGGAGGAGGAGAATGTGTGGTTCTTGAGCTTGGTTGCTTTCTTGTAGACATTTCATGACCCAATTAGGGAACATTATCAGAAAGGAGTGGGGTTTGTGGAGAGGAGAAGGAGGAAGAGGAGGAGGGGGAGACATAATAACCTCTCTCCCCCTCTCTCCCTCCCCCTCCCTCCCTCTCCCTCCCTCCCTCTCCCCCTCCCTCCTTTCCTCTCTCCCACCTTCCCTCTCTCTCTCCCTTCTCTCCCTCCTCTCCATCTCTCTCCTCCCTCTCCCCTCCCTCCTTCCCCCTCTCATTCATACACACACACACACACACACACACACACACACACA
>NW_020716887.1:172549-185548 GCF_900518725.1 Notechis scutatus
ATAGAATAGAATAGAATAGAATAGAATAGAATAGAATAGAATAGAATTCTTTATTGGCCAAGTGTGATTCGCCACACAAGGAATTTGTCTTCAGTGCAAATGCTCTCAGTGTACATAAAAGAAAAGATACATTCGTCAAGAATCATAAGATAAAACACTTAATAGTCATAGGATACAATAAGCAATCAAATCATACTAGGAAACAGTCAATATAAACTGTAAGGATACAAGTGACAAAGTTACAGCCATACAGTCACAAGTGGGAGAGGATGGGCGATAAGGAGTGATGAGAACATTAATAATAGTAGTGCAGACTTAGTAAATAGTTGAACAGTGCTGAGGGAATTAGTTGTTTAGCAGAGTGATGGCATGGGGGGGAAACTGTTCTTGTGTCTAGGTGTTCTGGTGTGCTCTATAGCATCGTTTTGAGGGAAGGAGTTGAAACAGTTTATGTCCAGCATGTGAGGAGTCCGTAGATATTTTCACAGCCCTCTTTTTGACTCTTGCAGTATGCAGGTCCTCAGTGGAAGGCAGATTGGTAGCACACACACCAGAACAACTTGGCACAAGGACATCACTCTGCTAAACAAATAATTCCCTCAACACTGTCCAACTATTTACAAAGCCTGCATTATTATTACCATTAATTTTCTCATCACTCCTTATTACTCATCCCCTCCCACTTGTGACTGTATGACTGTAACTTCGTTGCTTGTATCCTTACAATTTATATTGATTTGATTGCTTATTTGTACTCTGTGACTATCATTAAGTGTTGTACCTGATGATTCTTGACGAATGTATCTTTTCTTTTTATGTACACTGAGAGCACATGCACCAAGACATATTCCTTGTGTGTCTAATCACACTTGGCCAATAAAGAATTATCACTGATGATAATGTTGCAATCCATGCACTCATGTCCGACCCTTGGCGATTCTAGGGGCCAGGTCTCTCCATATCTCCTGATCTTGCACTGATTCTTTGAGTCATTCTGTGTCAGCTTTTTTTTAAAAAAAATATTTTTAATTATTTTTTTAATTATACACCCATATTATGTGTGAACAGAGTTGGTTCCGGGTATCATGCATATTAATCAAAATCACATTAACAGCGTTAGTCATCTCTATCACATTTTATCCAATTTAACTCATTAAGTTTTTCAAATGTAGAGAAGCAAAAAATTCCTAACGCTTCATCTTTATCTTCATCTATATCTTTCTTATTCAATTTAACATTTCTCTATTATATATAAACAAATTTAACTGAGTTTCATTCCATATTTGATCCAATTCATGGCAACACTGTTAGTAATCTCTCTCAGATTTGTCAAATTTATGTAATCCTCCTTATTTTATCCATTTTTATCCATTTTTTCATATTAATTCACAATAAAGGTATGCAGAAATTTGACTAAGTATCATTCATATTAATCCAATTCACGCTAACATGGCCTGTGTCAGCTTTGATGGTGTCCCACTACCTTATATAATCCTATGCATTCTTCTAATTTTGGGTAGATAGAACAGAACAGAATTCTTTATTGGCCAAGTGTGATTGGACACACAAGGAATTTGTCTTGGTGCAAATGCTCTCAGTGTACATAAAAGGAAAGATACATCTCAAGAGTCAAGAATCATCAGGTACAACACTTAGTCATAGGGTACAATAAGCAATCAAGTCATACTAGAAACAGTCAATAAAAATCATTAGGATACAAGCAATAAAGTTACAGTCATACAGTCACAGGTGAGAGGGGATAGGTGATAAGGAGTGATGAGAAGATTAATAGTAATAGTAGTGCAGACTTTGTAATAGTTGGACAGTGTTGGGGGAATTATTTGTTTACCAGAGTGATGGCATTCAGGGAAAAGCTGTCCTTGTGTTTAGTTGTTCTGGTGTGCAGGGCTCTATAGCATCGTTTTGAGGGAAGGAGTTGAAACAGTTTATGTCCGGGATGTGAAGTGTCTGTAGATATTTTCACAGCCCTCTTTTTGACTCAGGGTGCAGGATGCAGGTCCTCCATGGAAGGCAGGTTGGTAGCCATTGCTTTTTCTGCAGTCCTAATTACTCTCTGGAGTCTGTGTCTGTCCTGTTGGGTTGCAGAGCCAAAACAGACAGTTATAGAGGTGCAGATGACAGGCTCAATAATTCCTCTGTAGAACTGGATCAGCAGCTCCTAGCAGGGATTGTAAACAATTTTTGTTTTTTTGTTTTAAAAGATGTATAAATGTAGCAAGAAACCTCAAAAGTCTTCTATCCACCATGGTGCTGGTTCAGCAGAGCAAACTGGCATTCTGGCAGGTTCTGTAAAAGTGTGTTACTCCAGCAAAATATGTCTTATCATGTTGGCAATGTTGCCTTTTTGCAAGCTAGACTCAATGAAAGGCTGGAGTAGTAGATATAGTACCAGGCTAGCAACCAGAAGCCCGTTGAGTCCCGCTTAGACACAAAGTCAACTGGG
Organism: Notechis scutatus; assembly: GCF_900518725.1. The sequence goes on from NW_020716887.1 coordinate 175,014, forward strand.
TGCTCTTGGTCCAGTCACTCTCTCTCAGCCCCTAGGAAGGAGGCAATGACAAACCACTTCTGAAATTCAGGCCAAGAAAACCACGAGCGATGCTGGCTTGAAGACACAAATGAACAAGCAATGTTGGAAAACAGGAGTCTGTTAGGAATCCTATGGAGTACTGGAGTATTTTGGAGTACTGGTTAAGGCACCAGGCTTAGTCATGAGGTCAGCTGGGGTCTGAAAAGGCAGAGACAGTGGGATCTCAATGGCTTCAGAAATTACATCTGCCTCATCAACCACTCCATGGAGTTACTAATTGGGGTCCATGTTGGTTTGGTTTGGGTCTTCTAGGAAGGAGGCCCAGATGTAGAAGTGTGCGATTTTACAATGTGTGTCTTGTCATGGTGGTGAAAGATGAAGGATCTCCAGGAAGGAAGTCCATTCCAAAGGATGATGGAGACCCAAATGCTTGAGTGGACACTACAAGTTGAAACGTTCTATTTTGATCTGGGGAAGAAAACTATTTAAACCACCGGTATGATATGTCAACCTTGCCTCCAGCACGATAAACCTTAGGTACGTCTTCGGTACGCCTGTGAAGGAGAGTGATAAACTCAACATCTAGAAGGCAGGGCTAATGAATCTCTGGAAATCTCTTGGAATCCTGGAAATAGCTTGCTCCAATAGAGGAGGGTATTTGTAGCTCAGGGTTGAAAGGATGGATCCTTTCTGAGCTTGGTGGTTTTCTTGAAATGTTTCATTACCCAAACTAGGCAACATCATCAGTGCTGGAATGGTGCCCTAATTAGCACTAATGTTACCTAGATGGGCCCTGAAACATCTGCAAGAAAAAAAAAAGCAAGTTCAGAGAGCGCCAGGGATCACATAGGTATTGTAGTCCTCCACACACAACCCCCACTCCCTCCTAGCACTGATGATATTCCCTAGTTGGGAAATGAAACATCTGCAAGAAAACCACCCAGTTCAGAGAATATCAGGGACCCCAAAGTTGTCCTCCTCCTCCTCCTCCTCCTCCTCCTCCTCCTCCTCCCTCCTCCACCTCCCAAAACCCACTGCCTTCTAGCATTGATGATGTTACCTAGTTGGGCAATGAAATGTCTGCAAAAAAACCTCACCCATTTCAGAGAATATCAGGGGCCCCAAAGTCCTCCTCCTCCCAAAACCCACTCCCGTCTACCAGTCGCACTGATGATGTTACCTAATTTGGGCCATGAAATATTCTGCAAGAAAACAACTCTGAGAGGAGCACCAGGGCCACCTCAAATTTCTTGCTATTATGGTTATTGTGTGGTAATGCTCTTTCCTTCACCACTATTTCTTGCTTTCAGTTGTCACCCAGAGGCACTTTTACAGGTGCATTTCAATTCCTTTTCGACGTTTTCTTAAAAGACGACGGAGTGCAATCCACAGAATTCCAGAGAAGTGCAAATCTAGAAATTCAGGACCATGGAGAGGGACCAAGTACCGGCCCAGACAGTTCCTGGGTTGGGATTTAGGCTAATAAAGAAAACAACCAACTTTTCCCAGGTTTTTTTCTTTTTTCTTTTGGTACACTGTATTTAAACGACAAAGGTTTTCATTCCACGATCAGAAGATCAGCGATGTGGAGATCTGCCTTTCTCAGGGCTTAACAAAATCCAATTTAGTCGGGTCTAACTGTGCTGAGTTGTTCAGCTCCAGTGGGGATTTTTTTTTTTTTTTTTTTGCCAAGGCAAAAATTGCAAAGATTCTGGATTCAGTGTCCCTTCCTTAATCTTATCTGTAGGACGCCTTCTTTTAAACGTCTGTCGATCGGAACTGGTTGGAATTTCTCGGAAATAAAGGAAGAAGGAGTTTTTTTTCTACCGCCAAATTGCATCTGTTGCTTGGAGGGTAGAATTCACTGCGTGCAACAGACCGGGGGGCCTTCAGCACAGGAAATACTAATCGGCGACTGTCAACACAAAAGAAGGGAGAGTAAAGATTTTCTGGCGTAAGGTAGGGAACCCAGAGCCCTCTCTGTCGGATAAGGTAGCGCTGTTTGCTTTTCTGGGCCTCCTAATTGCTTTGAGCGGTTCTAGGAAATATCGCGTGTGGTTTAATCAATTGCTCCGGCTGGCGTCCGATGGTTGCTTCCCTCCTTCCACCTGCAGACTTTCTAGAAAGAATGATTGCCAGGAACTTTGTACAAAAGCGGCTGGTGAGAAGATGAGGTCATGTCACCTTTTGTAACCAGAAAGCGGGGATGGTGAAATTCCCTGCGCCCAAGCGCTGAGGTGGTCTTCAAACCTCTGCATTAAAATTAGCAACCGTTGGGAATCGGAGTTGGGTAGAAAGGGAGGTGTGTTTATTTACTCTCTGCTGGAGTAAACCTTGCCCCTTTGTCCTACTGGGGCAGTCACAATCTAATTTCTTTTCTTTTCTTTCTTTTTTTTGCCATTTCTTTTACGTTTCAAAATTTTTACTAGCTTTATCCAAATGTGACGTCAACTACAAAAATGCAAGAAGAAAATAATGGGAAAAGAAGGGAAGGGAAACGTATACAGGAAAGGGGGGAAAAAGAAAGAAAAAAATGTTGACTTCCAAATCCTTTTGGTGCAGTAGAATGAGATAATAGCATCAAATCTCAGCTTTTTTATTTTTTTATTTTTGTGTAATAACTAGCTCAATACCTGTGCTTCACTATGAAAGTATGTGGTCGGGCTTAGTTTTTGGGGAGGAAAGTAAGAGGAAAAAAATTCTGCCTCTGCCTACCAGCATCCATCGGTATTCATCTGGCTAGCGTTCTGTCAGTGTGTGAGAGAGTTGAGGGCTGTTTGGAAACTGAAACAGTATTTGCTGTGTGAGCAAAAAGGAGACAGCAAGGACCCTGGGCGTGGCTTAGCTCAACTGTTCTGTAATAAAGCTGGATGCTGCTGTGAAACTAAAAATGAAACTGAACCTCCTCTCTTCTGCTTGTGTTTTGCATTTGGAAGAGATTTCTTTTCAGGTGGGAGGGGGAGTGGAACTCCTTAGTATCAGAGCCTGTTAATAATAATAATACAGGAAATACTAATGCTCTGATGGTCATTTCAAAAAATCATTTCTTAGTGAGCCCCTAAAAGCCAAGAGGAACATACGGGCCCAATTTCAAGTTTGTAGGGTTTACGGTTCTGGAAATTTTGTGATGATGCGTGAGGTATTTCACTTTTATATATATAAGAAATAAGATATATACTAGCCATTTCTATAACAACAAACCTATCAGCAAAACCCAAAATCAAAGTTTTGTTTTTTCTCTACCTCAAGCACAAAGTCCAAAAGCGGTTTCCAGATAGAAACATAATTTATTACGTTCCTTTTTTTTTTTTTCAAAATCAGAGCAATCAATTTGGCCACCTCTGCTAACTCTATTCCGCTTTTGCAGCCATTTGTCCATTATGGGGATCAAAATGTCCTTCCATCTTTTTGCCATTTCTTGAATGGAAGGGGTTGTATAATCCTATTTCTCCCCCCCGGAATCCTACAATGTCTCCCTGAGTACTGGCCCCCTTGCTCCAGCCTCTCCGTCTCTTAGTTTCCATCCAGAATTTTGTTCCTGGTTCTCTTCCAGCGGTGAGATTCAAAAATTTTTTTTTACTACCGGTTCTGTGGCCGTGGCTTGGTGGGTGTGGCATGGCTTGGTGGTCATGGCAGAGGAAAGATTCTGTAAAATCTCCACCCGACTAACCTGCTTTCATTGAAGGCTTTCTTAATGAATTGGTTCCAGCAACGGAAGATTTTGATCTTGGATTGCACAGTATTTTTATCGATCGTTTTAATGATTATTTTCATTTTCTTATACCTGAGCTGGCCAAGTGTATCTTGGCACTGGATTGGCAGTGTAGGTAGACCCCTTCTTCTCAAATTTCTTCTCGTAAGGATGGGATTGCAACATCCACAGTGGTTGCGATGCTTTGTGAGTGAGAGGGATCTTGGAGTCCTGGTGGAAAGTCACTGAAATATGAGCCAGCGAGTGTGCTGCAGCTGCCAAAGAAGCCAACACAATTCTAGGCTGCAGTAATAGAGGGATAGAATCAAGGTCACACAAAGGATTAATACCAGGGGTGGTTCTGTAGAACCGGTAGTGCGCGCAAAACGTAAGTACCAAACTGGTAGTAACACTGGTTGAATCCCCTCCCTGGTTAATGACACTTTATAATGCCTTGGTAAGGCCACATTTGGAATATTGCATGTAGGTTTGGTCCCCATACTATAAAAAAAGATGTTGAGACTCTAGAAAAAAATTCAGGAAGAGCAATCAGGATGATTCGAGGACTGGAGGCTAAAACATATGATGAACGGTTGCAGGAATGGCTAGTCTAGGGAAGAGGAGACAGGATAGCAGTCTTCCAATATTTGAGGGGCTGCCCCAGAGAGAAGGAAGGGGTCAAACTATTCTCCAAAGCCCCCAAAGGCCAGACAAGAAACAATGGATGGAAACTGACCAAGGAGAGATTCAACCTGGAAATAAGGAGGAATTTTCTGACAGCGAGAACAATCAACCCATGGAACAGAAGTTGCCTTTGGAAGTTGTGGGAGCTTCATCCCTGGAAGCTGTCAAGAAGAGGCTGGATTCCCATCTGTCAGAAATGGTGTAGGGTCTCTTGCTTGGGCGGGGGTGAGGGGTGGGGCGATTGGACTAGAAGACCTCCAAGGACCCTTCCAACTCTGTTATTCCATTTTCTGGCATCCTACCCTTTAGTGATTTTGGATGCGAGCTCTCAAAATCCATCACTCTGCCTGGGATTAATGAGAGTTGAAGCCAGAACATCTGGAGGACATCAGGGTTTGGTGGTCCGTTCTGCTGATTTCCATTCTCTTGTTTAACAGCCAACCGTCTGCGGCCATGAAGAATGATGAATTTCCAATGAAGTGTCCCTCCGAGGTGTGTTTTTCCCCCATTAGTTTTCTTGGCCTTCCACAACCCTTGGCGTTCTTCCATGCTTTGCTGCTCTTTGTCTCTTCCATTGGCGGCATATAGCATAGCAGGTTCAAACCGAGGGTGGCCAGGAAACTGAAATATGCCACGGGACACCCACCGTCTGTCCTGTTTTTAAAGAGGGGGGTTGGCGGGGCCAGTTAGAGGTGGGATTGGCTGGTTCTCCAAACTACTCAACATTTCTGCTACTGGTTCTCCAGAAATGGTCAGGACCGGCTAAATACCACCTCTGCCTCATTGTTCTCTGAGGAGAGGCAAGTGGCTAGTGAACACTAAGACTTGGGACCCCGTCCTATACTCTATACACCCTCTACTCACTCTCTAAGCAAAGTTTCTGTTAGGTTATCAGAGAAGAAGGGCAGGACTACCCTGTTTCTCCAACAATACCGCCTCCCCCAATAGGAAGTCCCAGCATGTTTTATAGGCATGAAATGAAATTAAGCCCCTCCCCCCCCCAAATTAAGGCCTATATTAAAACATGCGAAATGGGGGGGAAATGGCGGGGGGGCTTGCCGTTAGGAAGTACTTTTGTTGCACACCTGGATATGGTGCTGCCTGCGTTGACCCCGATACAAAGTGCCCCACCAACGCCGAGGTCAACATCCAAGCTGTCGCCGCCCGCCCGAAGATGCAAGGGGGGTGGGAATTAAGTCACCCCCGAAAAGATGGCCTAGCCATTTTTTCGGGGCTCGAAAAAAAATAAGACCCGGCCTTATTATATGAGAAACACGGTAATAGTTCTACAGCTTTTTTGAACTCTCTTATCATCTGCAGGTTGAATGCAGCTGTTTTTTTCCTCCCTCAGCTTTATAGAAACATCTTGGCAGCTTTTGTGAAGGCTTGGAGATTGTTTGGCTTTCATTTCTCTGCTTGCTGGGAAAATCTTGGCTCTTTCTCACCCAGTTTTCCATAGGGACCTATGAGGAATCCCTGAAAGGACGACTTCTTCATTATTGCTTCCAAAACACAGCCTTGATCTTTAAAAGTCAGGAGTATCTGGGCCTCAAAATCCAGTCCAATCTAGGAAACACCCACAGGGTTTGTGTATCTGACCACACTTTTGCAACCCAGTTCAGATCCAATGGCCCCTTTAAAAGGGCTTAACATTTTATGCAGCATAGAGCTGAAGAAAGACTAAGCAATCTTAAGGGTGTTTTCCTGTGAACACGTGACATCTTTAGTCGTAGCCCTCTAGGTTATACTCAGATAAAACATCAAGATTCAGAAGGATCTTGGCAGAGTTGAACCCTGGGCCCTGTCCAACTGGCTGCAGTTCAGTGTGGTGAGAAAAGGTAAAGGTAAAGTTTCCTCTCCTTGCACATCCGTGCTAGTCGTTTCTGGCTCCTGGGGGCGGTGCTCATCTCCGTTTCAAAGCCGAAGAGCCAGCGCTGTCCAAAGACGTCTCCGTGGTCATGTGGCCGGCATGACTAAAAGCCGAAGATGCACGGAACGCTGTTACCTTCTCACCAAGGGGTCCCTATTTTTCTCCTTGCATTTTTACATGCTTTCGAACTGCTAGGTTGGCAGGAGCTGGAAGAAGTAACAGGAGCTCACTCCATGATGCGGCGCTAGGGATTCGAACCGCCGAACTGCCGACCTTCCTGATCGACAAGCTCAGCGTCTTAGCCACTGAGCCACTGTGTCCCTGAGAAAAGTTAAGATCCTACAAAAAAGATCTAACAGAGGGGGAGGGATATGACATCATCTATCTCTAGTCTACAACACAGTCCTTTCAACACTTCCACCCATTTGTACCACTCAGGTGACCTTGAGGACACAGATAAACTTCCAAGTGGCCTCAACGACCCTCTAAAAGGATGCAAATGACCAGCTGTCTGCAAGGAATATAAATCCTTCCATCCCCCACCATCCAGTCAGAGTTGAAAGAAGCTTCTTGGATGAGAAGCAAAACATCTTCAAAGAAAAACCAGAAAGTCCAGTGGCCTCTTGAAGAAACACCTTTGGGAAAACCATGACCTAGAGGTCTGACAATCTCCATAGACATTAAGATCCCAGGAAAAAACCAATGAGCAGGTAACTCTGGGAGAGATATTGGAGTCTTTAGTGGACAAGCACTTAAGTATGAGCCAGTCATGTGCTGCAGCTGCCCCACAGGCCAATGCAATCTTAAGGTGCATCAATGAAAGGATAGTATCAAGACCATGAGAAGTGATAATACTGCTTTATACCAGGGGTCACCAACCTTTTGGACCTCAGGGACCACCAAACTCGTAATTTTAAATCCCATGGACCAGAGACCCAAAAATGTCTGCAGGAAAATTCCCCACCCTGTTTTCCTACCGATCGATCGTTCTTTATTTGGGATCGCAGGATACCGTCTCCAGCTCTGTTCTCAGGGGGAGAGAGAGAGACTTTTGGCTTCATGCAAGGAAAGCAGCAGAAGCAGCAGAAGTCTTTCTTTCTCTCCCCCAAACTCCGCCAGAAATGAGTCTTTGTGAGACTTGTCGTGCCGGCGCAGCCTCTTGGAGCAGGAGGCCTTGCAGGGTCCCAGAAACTCATTTCTGGATATGGTGTTTGATTTCATTGTACGAGGTGCAATGACAATCAACTAAGCTAAACTAAACTAAAAGAGCCCAACGCTGGGAAAGATTGAGGGTAAAAGAAGAAAGGGATGACAGAGAAGGAGGAGGAGGCTGGATGGAGTCCCTGAAGCAGTCGGCGTGAGCTTCAATGGACTCCAGAAGATGGTGGAGGACTGGAAAGCCTGGAAGAATGTTGTCCATGGGGTCATGATGGGTCGGACATGACTTCGCCACTAACAACAACAACCACCACATATACAAATGCAGCATTTCTGCCTGTGTGTGTGGCTTCTTTCCTGTCTCCAGTTAAGTGACTTTCCTAGTTATGTGGAGCCAAGCAGTCGGGGAACCCACATTTCTTTGAGCAATGTGCAGAGATTTCATCCTTGGGCATCCTTGGTTTCTTGGAGAGATGAAAGAGAGAGAGAGAGAGAGAGAGAGAGAGAGAGAGAGAGAGAGAGAGAGAGAGAGAGAGAGAGAGAGAGAGAGAGAGAGAGAGAGAGAGAGAGAGAGAGAGAGAGAGAGAGAGAGAGAGAGAGAGAGAGAGAGAGAGAGAGATATGCTTCTTTGAAAATATCTTCACCCAAGGAAGAACATCAAGCCACCCATTCAGGCAGCGGGAGCCTGGTACCCCTGATGCCTCGTTAAATCACATACGCTGTAACGATTCAATTATACTCTGCTCTCATTAACTTGAGTTACAGGGCAATTGGCTCCCATTTTTGAGGGGAAAGTCTTCCTTTTGTTGTGATGAAATAAAAGCACACACTTTCGCACCCCACCGCAATTAACTCTCTTCACCTCTCCCAGGGTGATATTTTGCATGTTCTGAGAAGTCAATACCATGCAAATAAGAGATCAGAACGCCCCGTGTAGGTGTGGAGTACAACGCACACACAGGCACACATAAGAACACCCCCCCCTGCTGCTTCAGCTTCTCATTCTGGCGTCGTATACCTGAATATCACCAACTTTGGCACCTTTTCCCTTAAACACTTCAAACAGAATCGAAATGGCATCTATATGAAAGCCGGGAGGGGTGTTTTGCAGCTGTTAATGGATCGAGCCAAGGGTCTTTTTTGTAGCTGATGGTTAACTAACAATTTACTTTTCACTGATATGCTCTTTTGCCGCTTATTCTGGGGTCTTCTATCCAGATTATGGAGCTGGGTCCATAGCTGCTTAGCTGCTTGCAGAATAGGAAGAGAAGATGGAGATTGGGAGGTGAGAGAGAATAGAATAGAATGGAATGGAATAGAATTCTTTTATTGGCCAAGTGTGATTGGACACACAAGGAATTTGTCTTGGTGCAAATGCTCTCAGGGTACATAAAAGAAAAGGTACATTCGCCAAGAGTCAAGAATCATCAGGGACAACACTTAATGATAGTCAAAGGGTACAATAAGCAATCAAATCATACTAGGAAACAGTCCATATAAATCGTAAGGATACAAGCGACAAAGTTACAGTCCTACAGTTACAAGTGGGAGGAGATGGGTGATGAGGAGTGATGAGAAGATTAATAGTGATAGTAATGCAGACTTAGTAAATAGTTGGACAGTGTTGAGGGAATTATTTAGCACAGTGGTTGCCAATTGGTGGGCTGTGGCCCACGAGAAAATTTTGGTGGTCTGCAGAGGGAACACAAGGCTGCGCTGCCCACATGGCCCGCAGGAACCCTCCCCGCCCACTCACTCCTTACTTGGCAAACTTGCTTGCTACGTTGCTATTTTTCCTCTCTTTTTCCCCCCGACCATCAGCTGTTCTGCTGTGCCCCGGCACAGATTTAGATTAGCTAAAAAGCAGGAAACTATTGGATTTCCTGCTTTCTAGCTAAGCTTTAGATCTTCGGCTCTGCTTTTAAGCAGAGCCGAACCTTCCTTAGGACTAAAGCTTCTATTATTCAGTGCAGGTAGCTGATGGCAGAATCGTAGATCTCTGAGTCAGTCTGTGAGCAACTCAATCTGCCTGCCTGCTTTGCCTGATTTTGGGTAAAAGTTGCTCTTTTTTTAATTAAAAAAAATCAATATTTACATAAATGGTATGTTGTGAGTAAATGTTGTGAGTTTACTTGCAAGCAAATTTTATGAGTTTGCTTGCAAGCAAATTTTATGTGACAGACACAGATAGCCAGTGGCAGAAAGATAGATCTTTGAATCTGTGATTCTGTGAGGAAATCAATCTGCCTGCTTGCTTTACCTGATTTTGGGTAAAAGTTGCTCTTTTTTATATAAAAATTCAATATTGACTTAAATATTTGTAATATTTACATACAAGCCATGCCCAGCCAGTCACATGACCACCAAGCCACACCCACAAATTAGGCCCCACCCAAGAACCGATTGTTAAGAAATTTGAATTCCACCCCTGCCTCTGTGTGTCTGTGTGTCTGTGTGTGTGTGTGTGTGTGTGTGTGAGAGAGAGAGAGAGAGGGAGGGAGATAGAGAGAGGTTAGATCAGATCTCTCTCTCTCTCCCCCACCAATGTCAGCAAGCCACCATAAATCATTATAACCATTATAGAGGTGCAGATGACAGAGGGAGGGAGGAGAAACAGAAAAAGAGAAAAAGAGGGAGGGAGGGAGGGAGGGAGAGAGAGAGAGAGAGAGAGAGAGACAGAAATTGGGGTTGAGTTTGAGTTAAAAGGTCCTTGGCACTCTCTGAGCTTGGTTGTTGGTTTTTTGCAGGCATTTCGTTACCTAAACTAGGTAACTTCTTCTCTAGGCAACAATATCAGACTGATGATGTTACCTAGTTGGGTCATAAAACGTCTGCAAGAAAACTACCAAGCTCAGAGAGCACCAAGACCCCTCATTTCAACCGTCAGCTGCCAATATTCTCCTTTATTAAGATTGAATTTCCTTCCACTTAGTCTTTTGGGCCACTGCTCTACTCTTCAGTGGTTACTCTGATACAAGTGAGTTGAGTTTGGATAGGGTCCTTTACGTTTGTGCTCCATGCATTGGGAGAACTTTGGGGTCTAATCACACTTAACCAAACAAAGCTACTCTACTCTACTCTACTCTACTCTACTCTACTCTACTCTACTCT
>NW_020716887.1:209832-223342 GCF_900518725.1 Notechis scutatus
TTTTGATGAAAAAGTGCTTCCGGTGAGCTTTCTACCCGGAAAAGCTCACCGGAAGCACTTTTTCATCAAAAAAAGATGGCGGCGCCCAGCAACCAGCGGCCCGGTAGGACTTGTTCCGCGGACCGGTACCGGTCCGCGGACCGGTGGTTGGGGACCCCTGATCTACAAGGTCCCTTCCAACTCTGTTAATCTGTATACTTAAGAGTTACTTGTAAATGAGATCATGTACTCTATCTGCCCCACTACAGTTGGATTCTGTATTTAAATTTCTAAAGAAGATAGAAATGAATTCTACTTTGTTTTATTTGTCATGTTATCTTCTGTCTCTTGAACTATCACTCCATCCATCCATCCATCCATCCATCCATCCATCCATCCCAGATGTTGGATAAAAGAAGATCGCCAATAAATACGACATGGCTATTTGCCGTTTTGTGTATCGCCCACGGTTGTGGTGCATCTTTCTGAAGCTATGAAGATAAATAAATAAATAAGCAGTGTAAAATAATAAAAAAGATGCCACTCATCGAGCGGTTTAAACGTGGATTTGAATGGAAACGCTCAGTCCAATTATACATTATTTTAAAAGCCAGGCTGAATGAAAAGGTCTTCATAGGGCACTAAAAGCATGATATATAGAAAAGACCAGGCGAACCCGTATAGAATAAACCCTTTTCTTTTCTTTCTTTTCTTTTTTTCATGGACCCTGAAAAACATCTTCAGATTCTCATTTAAGTGGGTTTTTTTTTTTTTAAGAAAAAAAAACTATATAGGGCTTTAAATGGAAATAAAAAAAGAATTCAAACAGAGCTTGAATGTGGAACATTTATTTATTTAAGCACAGAGGGCGTTCAATTCCAGACAACTTTGGTCGATTTACATTATCAAATAAAAGACCATAAAAATAGAAAGTAGGAATCCAGAGAAAAACAACCTCGCTTGCGGACAAGGAATAAGCACAACACTTCAAAGAATTTCCAGAGAAGAACCAGTAGGACCAGAAGATATAAAGCCTAATTTTGGATGACTTCTTGGACACCATCAGGATGGGAGCATTATGGACTTCTGGAAGGGTCTTGTCCCTGCTGGCAGTTAAAAAGACCAAAGGAACATCTTTTCAGTTGACGTGTTTAGTGTCGGCTGGCTAAACAAATCCACCCTTGTCGTAAAAATAATTCCACAAAAGAGGAACACAGACAAACCGTGACAATAAATTCTACTTTGAGATAGAGGTTTATTTCATGAACAATTTGGAACATGAACAGCCATCATAACATAACAACATTTCAGTAAGATAATACCTACAAACAACCCATTGCAATGAGATTCACTGATACGGTTAAATCCGGCAAGGGGTAGCCATGGCAGTGGCCATGATCTGAGATGAAACCCCTTCTTATATAATCTTTTTCTCTACATCTCTTCTATTCCTCTGGGAGATTATTAGAGTGACTTCCTCATTCACTATGCCATCCTGTCGCTTGGCACTTATTTGAAAAACTCTTTGTCATCTGCACTTTTCGGTTTTGTATTCTCGTAATGTTCCAGACGGTTATATCAAAAATAGCCCCCAAAAGTGATTGGATTGCAACTATTAGCTTTACACAATTGCAGATTACAAATTTTCCCTTAGTTTGCATCTTTTATCAAGCTAATGCTTCAATATAAGAAGCAGTGCAAGACAGGTACAGGGCTAGGAAGTTAAGAGTCTCATCTCACAACCCCCATTCAAATCATAAGTCTCTAGTCGCATCTCTTAGAGAAAATAAAATTGATTTATTAGAAGTAGTCATGTCGGCGTTAGCTGGATGCAGCCGACACTAAAATACACTGTTCATTTCCCCCTTGACCCTGGTCTCCTCCCTACTCCGTGGATGTATATTCTCCAATGGGACACCTCCATAGCCAAGAGTCATCAATCATGCTCTCCAGGAATAGTCTTATATATAATTGCATTCAATAAATCCATTCCATTTCAATCGTGTGTCGATTAGGTACATTTTTTATGTGCCTACAATTAATAATAATACTCTTCTTATCAATATAACAATAACAATAATCACATTCCCATATAAGTGATATTCAATGTATCTAATTCACGAGCTTCTCTTATTGCTTTGTAAATAAGTCTAGTCCATTTTAATTTGTTTTATTCTCTAACCATTGGTAAAACAAATTCCATATCGTCAGATTCTTCTTTTTCTTTACTTTCTAATGTTAATCTATTCATGTCTGCACATTCCAATAGTTTCTCAATTACTTTCCCCTCTATCAGTATCTTATCACTTTTCCAATTCTGAGCAAATACAATTCTAGCTGCTGTTAATTCTTGTATGATTAAGCATGTTTTTTTCTTTACTGTAACCTTCAGGTACCATTCCTAATAAAAATATTTCAGGTTTCAAATCTATATGTTGTTTAATCATTTTTTCCAACCGTGTATTTTTGTCCAATATCTTTTAGTGTCATGCCCCTGTCAGAATCTGATTCTGAGGGGGAGACCGAGCAGCTAACAGAGTGTGGCTCGGTTGGTTGTGGAAGAAACTGGGGAAAGGCAAAGTCCGGCTGAGCAGAGCAGGGGAGAGGTAGAGCAAGGCAGAGGGAATTCAGAGGAAGACCCAGGCCCACCCCCTCTTCATCCTAGGGCACGCAGGGAGGAATGGAGAAGGGAGCAACATGAGTTTCATGGCTTACGGGGGAGGAAAGGGCCCTGATTCCCTTCATTAGCTGCAGCTGGGAACACGGTGTTTAAAAAGGGAAGCTGCGCACAGCAAATTGTTTAGAGCAAATCTGAATCATCTGGTATTGTCGAGGCTTATCTGAGTTCCTGCCGTCTTCCCAACTGTGTGTGTTTCGCATGTCACCTTTAGGTTAGCTCCAAATTTAGGTACCTGAGCGCTCAATCCCTCTGTGCATCCAGCTAAATGTGTGCCTTTCAAGTCTGCAATTCCTTCTCCTGCCCTGTCAAGTTAATTACTTCAGCATGGTTTGTGTGGATTTTTAGTTACAGTTTGTATGTACTTTGTTTTGGGATGGAATATCCTCCATTTAAAGACTGTTCTTGGGAGAGTTTTTTCTCCAGCCGAAGGTAACCTGGACATTTGGGGGCAAAGTTGGAGGTATTAAAGGGACTTTTCTTACTTATGTGACTGTGTTGCCATGCCCCTTTGGGTCATCATGTTTAGCTTCTATGCAAGTCCACCACATATGGTAAGGAGAGTTAACGACGCAGTTGATACAAGGCTGGTAGTGTTGGTAATATAAGTAGTCCTTGACTTGCAACCATTCATTTAGTGACTATTTGAACTTACAATAACTGTTTCTCACATTTACAATAATTGCAGCGTCCCGGTGGTCACGTGATCAAAATTCTGAGGCTTGGCTACTGGCATGTATTTATCTTCCCCAGGTCATGTGATCCCCTTCTGTGACTTTCTGACAAGCCAAATTAATGGGGAAGCCAGATTCACTTAATGATCGTGTTACTAACTGCAGGGATTCCCTTAACAACCTGAGGGCAAGAAAGGTCATAAAAGGAGACAAAACACACTTAACGACTGTCTCGCTTAGCAACGTGAATGTTGGACTCCATTGTGGTCGTAGGTCAAGAACTACCTGTACCGTAGTAATTCTCCAAGTAGATTTCCAATGAGAATAATGTTGGCATAGAGCTGTTATTCTGTTTGCACAGGTAAGGAAGGCAAAATAGAACTTAGAATAACTTTATTGTTACTTTGTAGGGATGGCCTAGGGAACAAAGCTGTTACAGAATCTGGAAGTCCTGCTAGAAACACTTCAAAACTTCCTCCCCGAGGGGAGCAACAGAAACAGTCCATAAAGTGAGTGTGCGGGGTCTCTAACAATGCTATGAGCTCTAAGCACATAGCTCTTATAAGCAGTGTCCTGAATGATGGGAAGCGATCTTCCCATCATCTTCTCCACTGTCCTCACCACTCTCTGTAGGGACTTTCTATCCGAGGCTCTGCTGCCACCAAACCAAACAGGGATGCAGTTTGTTGAAATGGTCTCCATCGTGCCTCTGGACACGAAGGACAGAAGGAGAAAAGATGCGCTCTAGATCAGGGGTGTCAAACTCACGTCGTCATGGTGACATCGTGTGACGTATCAGGACTTTCCCCCTCTTCGCTAAACCGGGCGGGGGTGGGCCAGCATGTGATGCATCTGGCCTGCAGGCCGTGAGTTTGACACCCCCGCTCTAGATTATTTAAATGGCAGAGCAACAGAAGGGTCCTAGGTTGTGTTCGAAATTTTTCAATGCAATTCGATATTTGACTATTGTAAAGTAATGTCTCGCTTAGCAATCTAAATTTTGAGCTCAATTGTCATCCTAAGGCGAGGACTACTTGTGTTGTTCCCTCCAAAAATGTGTGTGTGTCAGGATTCTGGCAGCTACTCCAATTAATTCATGAGCCTTGAGCCACACTCCCAAAACTAAAGAGGATTTATTTGAATGTAACATTCCACCCCTGGCACTAACCTGGGCGTAGCTAATTCTGAGATACGTAATTTGCTGTCACCCTTGATCCTGCTTCCCCCACCAACCCTCTGGGTGTATCATCCAACAAAAAAACATCCATAGCTAAAAGTCATTCTCCAAGAGAATTGGAGAATCGTGCTCTCCAATTAGATTTTTTTTCCCAGTGGAAGCTTCGGCCATCTAATCAGTCTTCGAAGAAAATACGAATGGAATGTACTTTCAATTTCACCCTGTTGCCTGCTCTTTGAAACTTCTTTCTTTTGTCAATTATAACATGTTTTATGTGTTGATAGTGTGTGTATGTGTCTGTCTGTCTGTCTTAATATATTTAGCTGGATGCACAGAGGGATTGAGGGCGCAGGTACCTAAATTTGGAGCTAACCTAAAGGTGACATGCAAATCTTTCCCTGTGGATTTGCAAAACGGACGATGCGACTTCCATCCCAATCAGGCGCTGTGCCAGAGAAGGCCTGGAAAAGCCTTTGTCTTTTGAGTTCCCTGCGATTTCTTGTTTCCCTTTGTCCTCCTTCATATTTCACAAATATTGACCTTAATCTGAATTGCTCTCATCCCCTCATGGAGCTAATGATTCAACTGGAATTGGTGCCCAGATCAGATTGTTCAGCCTTGTTATTGAGCGACGTGTTTTGATGATACCCATCAACCGGAGCGATTTTTCTCTCCCCCCTCCCTTCGGCACATAAAGCTTTTATCGATTCCTCTTTTCCCCAGGAGGTTTTTTTTCCCTTCCCCTCCCCCCACCAAAAAAAAGCTTGGGCTTAGCTCAACCCAATGTGATTTATTAAGAAACAGCATGATTTGGTCAGAAAGATTTATGGAGAGATAAACTGATAGCAAATGACATCTATTTCAAGTAGTACAAGGATGGTGTTGTACCGCCGATGTTTTGCCTTGGGCCTTTAAGCTTTTTGCAGATTCTTCAGATGGCTATCTCTCCCTCTCTCCCTCTCTCCCTCCCTCTCCACGCTCTCATTTATTATAAATGGGGGTATTTGTTTCCCACTGAGGATTTGGGTGGGGATTTCAAATATGCAACTAAGGGTGATGCTTGGGACAGGAAATGGGGACTGCAGCTTGCTCCTCTTAAAAGTATTTTCAGCATGGAGAGCCTTGCCCTTTGGAGACACTTTTGGGAATAACAACAGAATAAACAGAAGGGGCCTTGGAGGTCCTCTAGTCCAGCCCCCTGCTCAAGCAGGAAACCTTTCGCTATTTCAGACCCATGGCTTCTCCAACCTCCTTGCTCTGACCTAGGCTTCACCAAATCACGAAGCAGACTCCTCGTCCCGACAAAACCCCTTTTGGTTAAGCTAATGTGAATTCCTCTCGTTCACATCCAGCAAACTCCCAGCAAACATTCTTTCAAGAGTGAATTGCAACCGCAGAGCTTATCAGGCTTGGAGAGTTGCCAGGCTGATAGCTTCCAAGCGCAACGCTGTCCAAGGAAGTACTTGCCAAGGAGTCTCTGAGAGTCACGAACAAATCTTCGCACTAATTAAATGAACTAATTGTCTCCTGCAAACACCACTCCCCTTTCGCTCCTCTTTACTCCCTATGGGAGGGGCCATTCACTGTCCACCTGTGCCTTTACTCCCGAGTCGACCCATGTTCCTTAGCTGTTCTCTTCTGCTGGCAGCTCTGCGCATGCGCATACTGGGAACAGGCTCCAGCTATTCTTCTGCCCCACTGATCTCCGACTCCGAAGGCAGCTGATAATGGTTGGACGGCCCTGGCTCCATCTCTGCCTCCAATGCAGAGCCCTCGTCAGAGCCTTCCTCAGACTCCAGGACTGGCCCATGTTCCTCCCCCAACCTCCTCACTGTACGAATCTGCGCTAGCTTTGCTGGCTGCTGGCAGGTCACAACACTCCACTTAAAAACCTCCAGTGTTGGATGTCTATGGAGGTTCTCTGTCCTCCAGGTCATGGTTGTCCCAAAGGTGCTTTTTTCAAGAGGCAACTGGACTTTCTGCTTTTTCTTTGAAGATGAAGAAGCTTCTTGGATGAGAAGCGAAACATCTTCAAAGAAAAACTAAAAAGTCCAGTTGCCTCTTGAAAAAAGCACCTTTGGGACAACCATGACCTGGAGGATGGAGAATCTCCATGAAAGCTTCCAGTGTTGAAGCACCCACAACTTCTGGAGGCAAGCCATTCCAATGATTGTTAGTTCTCACTGTTGTTGTCAGGAAATTTCTCTCCAGGTTGGTTCTCTTCTTGAATAATTTCTATCCATGGCTGCTTCTTCTGCCTTCATCTGCTAGCAAACAAGGAATTATCCAATGATCCCAGTTATATTAAATCTTCCCGCTGTCAACTCACGAAGCATTCCTGACCTGCTTTCGAGTTGCCATAGGCCAGGGGGATGGGAAATAGAACTTCACAGCTGCATGGAGGAACTTGCATTTCAGTCAAAACAAAGCACATTCCAGCCGGCAACGTCAAGGTCATCTCCACAGAGACCCACTGTGGCTGGAGGAAGTGACTCCTATAACCCGTGAAATTGCTTCATTGGGGAATGGGACTGATGACACATCTTGGGGGAGTGGGGAGGGGGAAACAGGGTCAAAGTGTGGATTAAGTGAGGTCAGAGTTGGCTTTGCTTGGTCCATGCTGACATGAAGCTCCTAATAAATAGCTGGACTTCTTTTGAAGCTTGGCCTAAGGCTCAGGATTTAATTAGGGCGTCTGTCGGAACCCGGACACTTGCTTTTTGAGTGAAATATATGTTGCCTATGAACCTCATGGGTTCCATTAACCTTGTATCTATTGAAACCAAAACAAAATTAACAGATAGATTAACAATACTGTATCTCATGCATTTTCTTTCTAAGTGGTGAAGATTACAGCAATTTCATGCACATCCAGTGCTTCGAACATCTGAAACCATTACCTAAGTGAATATTATACCCAGATTTCCACTCGCGCGCAACAGCCAGAGAACAAATTAAATGCAGTATGAAACAGTCATACCAAATCAATAACAAATTATTGTGGTAAAGAGGGGAAAAAACCCCACACAATATTGGTGAAAAATTGATATTCCGCATGATGTATGGAAGCTCAGTGCCTTGCTTTTAAAAGCACAGATGCCCTGTCTGGTTTGATTTATGCCGTGTTGTTATGTTTGTGTTGCATCTGTGAAGGGGTGGAGATAGAAATAATTTATTATAGCATGGAATGTAATAAGAGTCTGGTACGGGGGGAAACAAGATTCAGAGCTCCGTAAATAACAATGGGAAAATTTCTTCTTGGGATATAAGTGTATAGCTACACTTATCCAAGCAGAACACCTCATTTTGAGAGAAGGCTGTTTATTATATCTAATATACAAGAATTCCTTGACTTAAACAACAGTTGTGTTGTGTGGTTCACCGGCAGCCGGTCCAGATGACAGTGGAATCGGACAGTGGGAAAGAACGGGGGCCAGTCCGGGAGTCTGGAGAGGAGTCGGACGAGGGTCCAGCGTCCGATGCAGAGATGGGGCCAGGGTCATCTGGGAGTGGGGTGCTGACTTCGGAGCCTTTGGAGTCTGGCAGCAGCGAGGCAGAGGAACAAGGGGAGCCTGTTCCCAGGGCGCGTGTGCGCAGAGCTGCTAGAAGATGAGAGCAGCTGAGACAAAAGGGGCAACTCGGGAGTAAGGCTGAGAGGTGATTGCCTCTCCCATAAGGTATTAAAGGACAGGCAAAGGTGAAGAAACCTTTGCAGGAAGCAAAGTCATCCACTCTGTTCAATTAAACCTTGAAGCTCTGTGTGGACTTCGTACTTTGTTTGGTTTTTTATAGTTCATTTGGCACTTTAGTTGTTGGCAGCAATTCAAAGGAGAGAAAGGTGGGTGCTTATCTCGAGGGACTGTTTGGGACTCATTACAGGCTGGGAATGAACATAATTCCTAGCTGTTCAAATAAAATCAGAGTTGTTTTAACTGAGCATGTACTTAATTACGGTCTCAGGAAGCCTTGGTCAAAACAAGTTCATTCAAAATTACAATGTCACTAAAAAAACCAAATGATGACCATTTTTCAATTCTTATGCACCATCCCCATGGTCACATGATCAAAATTCAGACGCTTGGCACCTGGCTCCTATTTCTGACGTAGTGTAGTGTCCTGGAGTCATGTGATCCCCTTTTGTGACCTTCTGACAAGCGATGTCAATGGGGAAGCCAGATTCACTTCACAACTGTGTTGCTAATTTAACAACTGCAGGGATTCACTTAACAACTGCGTCAAAAAAGGTCATACAATGGGGCTTTGTGCTCACCGACCACTCTGGGTTTTTCTTCTGCATGGGAGCAGAGTCCGAAGAAGGTACATGGCTATTTCATCGTAGAGTAGAGTAGAGTAGGGGATGGGATGGAATAGAAAATATGGAATGGGAATAGGAATGGGAATGGGAATAGAATTGATTAGAATAGAATAGAATAAAATAAAATATAGAATAGAATAGAATAGAATAGAATAGAATAGAATAGAATAGAATAGAATAGAATGCAGAATGGAATAGAATGCAGAATGGAATAGGATAGAATAAAATATTGGAATGAAGAATAGAACAGAACAGAACTAGAATAGAATAGAATAGAATAGAATAGAATAGAATGCAGAATGGAATAGGATAGAATAAAATATTGGAATGAAGAATAGAACAGAATAGAATAGAATAGAATAGAAAATATGGAATGGAATAGAATAGAATAGAATGAGAGTTGGAAGGGACCTTGGAGGTCTTCTAGTCCAATCCTTTCTCAGGCAGGAAACCCTATACCATTTCAGACAAATTGTTTTCCAAACTCTTCTTAAAAACTTAAAGCACCCACAACTTCTGAAGTCAAGTTGTTCCACTGATGAATTGCTCTCTATGTCAGGAAATTCCTCCTTAGTTCCAGGTTGCTTCTCTCCTTGATCAGTTTCCACCCATTGCTTCTTCTCCTACCCTCAGGTGGCTTTGGAGAATAGCTTGACTCCCTCTTCTTTGGGGCAGCCCCTCAGATATTGGAACGCTGCTCGCAATCCCTTCCTAAGAGAGGGAAAAATTGAATTGGGAAGTTGATGAGAATTCTGCATCTTTTTCAGGAAGAAACTAACCATCTCATTGGTTTTTCTAAACTTCTCAAATGCTTCCTAAGCAAACATTTAGCCACTGCTCTTATTGCTATGCCTTAATATTTTACGTGGTTTGGAATATTGCTTAACTACTGAAGGACGCGGTGAAGGCGTTTACCTGAAAATGGCCAGGAAGCCTATCAGGACTCTTGTGTTTATACTCAAGATTATTTTTGACTTGTTGCTGGAGCTGAAGTTGTTGAGATTCCTGGTTGGCAGAAGAACACACTGAGCTTTTCTGGCCCTGGCATATTTTATACTTGATGGAAAGATATATTTGAGCTGTCATTCACACTGACATCCTGGCTTACTTTTTCCTCTGGGGAAGCAAAGTCAGAGCAGAAAGTGCTACCTACCCTCTGGTAGAACTGACATCTGCAGATATCTTGAGCTCCTAATTAAAAACCCAGCAATGTGCAAGGTTGGTGTTGCAGGCTTAGCAGTTCTGACATTTTCTTCTTCAACTCCCTTTCCTGTCCTTGTTAGTGGGCGAACGTAAAGACTTTTTCTCAACATGAAGTTGCTTTCCTAAAAATGTAAATTGCTCTCCTGACAACATTATTGCTTCCTGAAGCGGCAAACTGTATGACAACAGAAAGACCATGCGCAGTACACAAAATTACTCAGCTTGCTAATTAGAGGTTAAGTTAGAAGTCTGCAGAGGTGGAAGCATTTCTGGAGCTTGGAATTAAGACTTTTAGGTGTGATTGTAAGAACCTAAGTAACGTAAGCGCCAGAGCTCACTGTAGCAGCATTGCCAAAAAGGCATTAAGAGTTGTAAATCTCATCTTACCAAGCTTCCCCTCTGGAAATATCAAATTGCTAACTAGGGCATTCAAAACCTTTGCTAGACCAATACTCGAATACAGCTCATCTGTCTGGAATCCGCACTGTATATCGGACATTAATACAATTGACCGAGTCCAGAAGTATTTCATGAGAAGAGTACTACACTGCTCGCAACATAATACCCTACACCACCAGGCTTGAGATTTGGGGCTTGGACAACCTTGAACTACGCTGCCTATGGTTAGACTTAAGCGTAGCACACAAAATTATCTGCTCCAATGTCCTACCAGTCAATGACTACTTCAGCTTCAACCGCAACAACACAAGAGATAGAACACAATAGATACAAACTCAAGGTAAACCGCTCCAAACTCGATTGCAGAAAGTACGACTTCAGCAACAGAGGGGTCAATGCCTGGAATGCATTTCCTGACTCTATTGTTATATCATCTAACCCCCACTCCTTTACCCTTAAACTATCCACTATTGACCTCACTCCTAAGAGGCCTGTAAGGGGCGTGCATAAGTGCACCATCGTGCCTACTGTCCCTGTCCTATTTCCCCATTTATTCGTACCTAGAGGAAAATCGATAGGAAGGAAAAGATTGTGAAGAAAGAGACTTTAGGATTTCTACGCAGTCGTGGGTCAGGAGAACCATTGACCATAAATATGGGTTGCATGATTGTATCATAATCTATTTAACATTGAAATTGCTACCAAACAATCTTGCTTTTTTTTTTTTTTTCCAGCTGTTGGGATTCAAAGGCTGAAGTCTACTTCCAACAAAAATTATCTCCGGTTACAATTTTGTCAGAGCGTTTGAACTGCTGGTCGGCTCTTAAATCCCAAGACCTTAACAACTTCTCTATAGCTTGGCTTCAGTTCATGTAGGATTCTAACCTTGACTTCCCCCCCATTATTTAAAGGAAGGTAGGGGACTTAGCAAAATAACAGAGTTGGAAAGGACCTTGGAGGTCATCTAGTCCAACCCCCTGCTCAAGCAGGAGACCCTATTCCATGTCAGACAAATGGTTGTCCAATCTCTTTTTGAAAACCACCAGTGATGGAGCGCCCACAACTTCTGAAATCAAGCTATTTCACTGGTTGTTTGTTCTCATAGTGAGGAAATTCCTCCTTCATTCCGGATTGCTTCTCTCCTTGATTAGTTCCACCCATTGCTTCTTCTCCTGCCTTCAGGTATTTTAGAAGAATAAGTTGACTCCCTCTTCTTTGTGGCAGCCCCTTAAATATTAGAAGACTGCTATCATGTCACCCCTAATCCTTCTTTTCACCTGACTAGACCTACCCAATTCCTACAACCGTTCTTCCTGTTTTAGCCTTCAGTCCCCTAATAATCTTCGTTGCTCTTCTCTGCACTCAGATAACAGATTAATAGAGTTGGAAGGGACCTTTTAGGACTAGGTCATCTAGTCCAACCCCCTGCCCAAGCAGGAGACCCTACACCATATCTGACAGATGGCAGTCCAGTCTCTTCTTCAAAGCCTCCAGGGATGAAGTTCCCACAACTTCTGAAAGCAACTTCTGTTCCATCGGTTGATTGTTCTCAGTGTCAGAAAATTCCTCCTTATTTCCAGGTTTCCTTGTTCAGTTTCCATCCATTATTCCTTGTCTGGCCTTCAGGTGCCTTAGAAAATAGCTGGACCCCTTCCTCCTCTCTGTGGCAGCCCCTCAAATATTGGAAGACTGCTATCATGTCTCCCCTGGTCCTTCTCTTTCCTAGATTAGCCAGGCCCGATTCCTGCAACCGTTCTTCATATGTTTTAGCCTCCAGTCCCATCATCATCCTGTTTGCTCTTCTACTTTTTCCGAGAATCTCAACATCTTCTTTATAGTGTGGTGACCAAAACTGGATGCAGTACTGTAGGTGTGGCCTTACTAAGGCTTTGGACAGTGGTATTAGGAAGGAAGGAAGGAAAGGTTAGGTTAGGTTAGGTTAGGTTAGATTAACAGAGTTGGAAGACACTTGGAGGTCATCTAGTCCAACCTGCTGCCTAAGCAGGAGACCCTAGACCATTTCTGACAGATGGGAGTCCAATCTCTTCTTGAAAGCCTCCAGGGATGAAGCTCCCACAACTTCCAAAGGCAACTTCTGTTCCATGGGTTGATTGTTCTCACTGTCAGGAAATTCCTCATAATTTCCAGGTTGAATCTCTCCTTGATCAGTTTCCCTTCATTCTTCCTTGTCTGGCCTTCAGGTGCTTTGGCAAACAGCTGTGACCCATTTCACTCATATCTCCCCTGGTCCTTCTCTTCCCTAGACTAGCCAGGCCCAGTTCCTGCAACTGTTCTTTGTATGTTTTATCCTCCAATCCCTTCAGCATCCTGGTTGCTCTTCTCTGCACTCTTCCCAGATTATCAACCTCTTTTTTACATCGTGGTGACTTGTACCCTCCTAATGGAAGAAACGGTGGAAATGATTTTTGAGTCTTGAGAGCTAAGATATATTTCCACACCTGGGACCCATTTGGCTCTTCCCATCTCACTCATTTGAACGTGATGGCTCCTTTAAGCAATTCGGTAAGAGAATGTACACTAATTATGAGAAATAATCGCTACTTCTGGTAATGAGCTAAGAATGTATGTCTGATAGAAAAATGAAGTTGCCTAATATAAATAGCACAGGAGTAGCTGGGAGATAGGATTAAATCAGTTACAAAATGTCCCTTTCTCTACTCCAGAGAGCCATAATTGTGGCAAGATACATAAATGCTCCTATAGTTATAAAAATCACAAACTTGGAGAAATTTGGGAAGGGAACAAAGCATTCCTGATGTCTCCCTTCCCTCCCTCCCTTTCTTCCTTTCTTCCTTCACTGAAAGCATATGGACCAAAGATAAATTCCTTGTGTGTTCAATTACACTTGGCCAATAAAGAATTCTATTCCATTCCATTCCTTTCTACTTATATTTCTATTCTTCATTCCAATATCCTATCCTATCCTATCCTATCCTATCCTATCCTATCCTATCCTATCCTATCCTATCCTATCCTACATTTTGTTCTCTCCTCGCCTTTCTCCTTCCCTCCCATTCTAAATTCTACTCTTAATTCCATTCCATTCCAAATCCCATTCTACATTT
>NW_020716887.1:294306-306098 GCF_900518725.1 Notechis scutatus
ATCTATCTATCTATCTATCTATCTATCTATCTATCTATCTATCTATCATCTACCTACCTACCTACCTACCTACCTACCTACCTACCTATCTACAGAATCCATAATTGGTCTGAAAATCAGCGTCTCCATTAGATAATTGACAGTCAAGGTGAAACTAAATTAATCAAGTAGAAAATAGCAAATGAGGGAAAAAATCCTTTACCCAAACTTCCTCAAGCCTCCAAATAAGTTACCCAGACCTAATCCACATATCAAAGGACAAGGTCTGCAAACACGGACTCAGTTAGGTATCGCACTGGAACTGCATGTTCGCAAGAATATATACCTATACACACACACACACACACACACACACACACACACACACATATGGCCCTCAAGTGCCACCATAGACTGGATAAGCTCCCCTTATAAAAGTTTGTCAACGTACCCCATTTCTCTGCAGTCTACACCTTAAAAGCAAATCGTTTTGCTTTTAGGAATAAATATTTCTCCTTTAGTTACAGCTGACTGGATCTCATTATTATTTATTCTTGTGCAACCCTGGCTTGAGCTGGAATCCCAAATTATTCTTCTGACAGGTGGCCTCCTTTTTGGTTGCTTTTTTGTTTTCTACGTGGTGAAAATGTCCCTTTTGCGCCTGTTTCAGAAGGCATAAACAGATGTAGCGTTCGGTGTCAGAAGTAATGGAATGACTCAGGCTGATCTGTAAGGGAGATGGTGGAACGGTCTTCTTCTCCCTTGGGCGTGCATTGATTGCGACTGAAAACTGGAAACTTGGACTCCAAGGAATTTGCACAGATAATTACCTCCTCTGACAGTGGATTCCAAGCAGAGTTGAGGCTTCATTACCATAGATTGAACTTTCCTTAACGCATCGCAGTGGTTGCTACAACTGAAGCGAAGGCAGAGTCGGATGGAGTAAATCTTTGGGGACTGAAGCGAAGGCAGAGTAAATCTTTGTTTTTCTCAATGCAGCAGCAAAAAACCCAATAAAGGAGAATATTTGCAACTCAGGGTTGAACGGAGGGGTCTTGGGTGCTCTCTGAGCTTGGTGGTTTTCGTTCAGATGTTTCATGACCCAAACTAGGAAAACCTCTTCAATTCTAGGAGGAAGTAGGGTGTGCAGAGAGGAGAGTGAGGGTGAGGAGAAGGAGAAGGAGAAGAAAGATGGTGAGGAGGAGACAACTATGGAATCCTTGATGTTTCCTGAGCTGGGTGGTTTTCTTGCAGATGTTTCAGGATCCAAACTAGGTAACTTCATCAGTTCTAGGAGGAAGTAGTATGTGTGTAGAAAGGAAGGCAAGGGGAAGAAGGAGGAAGAGGAAGAGGAGAAAGAAGAAGGCGAAGGAGAAGACGACTATGGGGTCCTTGATTCTCTCTGAGCTTGATGTTTCTTTCTTTCAGATGTTTCATGACCTAAACTACGGAACATCATCATGGCAAAATGTTGCAAACATATGAAGGATGGTTGCAGGAATTAAGTATGTCTAGACTAGTGAAAAGAAGAACTAGGGATGACATGATAGCAGTGTTCTAATATTTCAGGGACTGCCCCAAAGAAGAAGGGGCCAACCTATTTTCCGAAGCACCAGAAGGCAAGAGAAGAAGCCATGGATAGAAACTAACCGAGGAGAGAAGCAATCTGGAACTCAGGAGAGATTTCCTAACAGGGAGAACAATTAATCAGTGGAATGAGTTGCCTCCAGGAGTTGCAGGTGCTCCATCACTGGAGGTTTTCAAGAAGAGGCTTTTCTGAAATGGTTTGGGGTTTGCCTGCTAGAGCAGGGGGTTGGATTAGAAGACCTCCAAGGTCCCTTCCAACTCTGATTACATTCTAACCATTCCTACCCCACCTCCTAACCAGAGGTGGGATCCTACCGGTTTGGACCGGTTCAAGCGAACCGAAAGTTAAATTTACATCTAGTTCATCGAACTGGTAGTTCAACTGACTGGCTGGCTCCATCCACCCTGTCCCTCCCCTCCCGCCCTGTCCCCCCCCTCCCAGGAGTCTCCACGCAGCCTGTTTTGGATGCAGATAAAGTGCAGGTTCTGCACAGAGAGTAAAACACAGGCCGATCTGGACGTCTGGAAACGGGCCTGTTTCCGGCTTCCAGAGGCCCTCCAGAGCCCCAGGGGAGGCCATTTTCACCCTCCCGGAGATCCAAGGGAAGCCTCCGGACTCTGGGGAAGGTGAAAAACAGCCCTCCCGGAAGTTCTGGTAGGCCACGCCCACCATCGTCATGCCCACCCAGCAACCGGGCAGCAAACTGGTGGCTGGGGTTTTTGAATCCTACCCCTGCTCCTAACCCTCAGGATTTGAAATAGACAACTAAGGAAAGCTCAGCTGGAGCTGAACAAAGGTCCAGCTTCCAGTTGGCATCAATGATCAGCAGCTACCGGGGAGTTTAGGACCACGTCTTGAGGGCACCATCTCCGCTTTGCGGCTTATCTTCTAGAAGCTTACTTTTACGGCCTGGTGAGCCTCATTTATCCATTCTGGGGGTCAGTTGCTGTAGACAGGCCTCTGCTCGTCTACGAGTTTAGTTTCATCCATTGTAAAACAAGTCGTCCCCCCCTCTCCTCCGAGAAGCCATCACAACATCGTGATTTTCAGCAGTTCACCGACTCCTGCATGGCGATGGATTCCTGCGGCCTGGGCTGAGGTATCTCTTCGAGTCACTGCACTTGTAGAAGTGGCAAGCCAGTGTGCCTGAGGCATAGAAAAAGGACAGTTTGATCCTTGGCTGTCTTTCTGTTCCGTTGGTCTTCTGCACAAAAAGATTTCTGAAAGTGCGGAGGTGAGAAAAAAAATATCACAAGAAGCGGAAGCCTTTCTTAGTTCTGAAATTCTTTCCGCTGCTTGGGGGCATTTAAAAGGAGCATGAATGTAGGAGAGTCCAAACCTATTTTGGGAACAAAACTCCAGCCAATGCCATAGCTTAAGAGTAATGTTTATTTCTTTTGATGCTTTAGAGCTGTGCAAATGCACGCTTAGGATGTGTGCAGTGGACATCTGAAAGAAGACATACATTAAAAGGCTCTCTTTGTTATCCTTTTCGGTCAGGCACATGGCTGTCCACGTGCATGAAAAGAGCCTCTATTTTAACAAGAGACCTGCTTTTCTCCTCTTGTGCCTTTACTCCAATGTAGTTTTAATTTGAAATTGTTCTGTCCTAGGCTTCCCAAAAACATGAAGCCAACTCCTCGTCCCGATAAAACCCCTTTTATTTAAGTTACAGTGAATTCCTCTCCAGCAAAGTCCTGGCCAACAGTCTTTTAAGAGATTTCAAAACTACAAACCTTTATCAGGCTTGGAGAGCTGCCAGGGTGATACCTTCCAAATGCCACACGGTAGCAGACAATAAGTCAGGAACAGATCTTCACCCCTATGAATTGAACGAATTGTCTCCTGCAAACATCACTCCCCTTTTGCTCCTCTTTTATTCCCTATGGAATGGGCCATTCACCATCCACCTGTGGCTTTACTCCTGAGTTGACCCTTGTTCCTTAGCTGTTCCCTTCTCCTGGCAGCTCTGTGCATGCGCACACTGGGAACAGGCTCCAGCTGTTCTTCTTCCCCACTGATCTCTGGCTTCAAAGGCAGCTGATAACTGTCAGATGGCCCTGACCCCATCTCTGCCTCTGACGCAGAGCCCTTGCCAAAGCCTTTCCCAGACTCCAGGATTGGCCTGTGTTCCTTTCCAACCTCCTCACTGTCCGAGTATGCCGCCAGCTCCTCTGGCCACTGGTGGGCCACAACAGAAATATTTATGGTAAGACACCGAGGAAACTGAAGCACGGGATGGCAGAGCTGGGCCGATCCCTCCGCCGTGCACATGATGCGCAAAACGGCTCTTTGCATTCAGACAGAAGCGAAGGGCAGAGTAAATGTAAGAAGGGCAGAGCCCTCGTCCCGCTTTTCAACGGATGTTTCCTGCTCTTTGGTGGATCACCAAATTTTTTGCAATTGAATTGGAACAATGGGGGCTTTTGTCTTGCTAAGCAGCAACGTTTGAAAAGAAGCTATGGCACCCAAAATCATCATTCATTAGTTTCTGAAAATACAAGAAGGTCTGAAAGCCAGCAATTTTGTAAAAAGCTTAAAAGCTAAATTATTTGTGATTCTAAATGGGGTAGGTTTTTTTTTTTACATTGGTAGATGAGTCAGCAGTTATCCAAAGAGGGAGATGGAAAATGCTCCTTTTTCATAGAGTAAGTCTCATGCATTGAAAAAGTGGGAAGAAACCAGCAAGTATTTTGCAGCTTTAAACTACACACACACACACACACACACACACACACAGAGAGAGAGAGAGAGAGAGAGAGAGAGAGAGAGAGAGAGAGAGAGAAAGAGAAGCTACTTTGATTATTGTCTCTTGCTGGAATTCTTGTATTTATTTATTTATTTGCTTTCTTGCTAATAAATGCTATTCACCCTCAGATTCTTGTTCCTTTGGATTAACTCTTTCCAGGTCAGAAGTTGGATATTAATATAGATTGCAGGAGGCTCTGTGGATCATTGAACAGAAACTAATAGGCTTGGAAGGGACCTTGGAGGTCTTCTAGTCCAACCCTTAGGTCAATTAGGAGACCCTATACCATTTCAGACAGATGGTTGTCCAGTCTATTCTTAAAATCGTCCAGTGATGGGGCATCCACAACTTCTGGTGGCAAGCTGTTCCACAGGTTAATTGTCCTCACTGTAAGGAAATTTCTCCTTAATTTCAGGTTGCTTCTCTCCTGGATTAGTTTCCATCCGTTTTTTTTTTTTCTTGTCTTGCTCTTCTGGTGCTTTGGAAAATAGGTCAACTTTACCTTCCCTAGTAGAATTATGTTTTTAAAATGAAAAATAAACCCAATTAGTCAAAATAAAACACCACACGGCAAATAGAAATGTATATAGATACATGAGATGAAGTTAAGCTGCATCACAATATGAATGCAAACTGTAGGGCTTTAAGAGAGACAGAACATAGACCAATTTGTACCTTGCCTTGGGTGATCGTAAATGATTGTCACGAAGATCTCACCATGAGTGATGTCCTACACCACCTCTCAAACATTGAGATCAAAAGCTATATATAAAGCAATCAAATAAAAAAGAAGAGTTGATTTGTTGTCTGAGCAAGGTGGAGAAGGTTGGTGCGTTAACCATAGTATTCTACAGCAACTAACTCCACAGCAACTGAGTAGCAACTCCTCAGGTTGCAGCTCATCAGTCAGTTCAAAGCTTAAAATCTGAGTCTGTATCAGTGGTGAAATACTACCGGTTCAGCCCGGTTCAGCCGAACCAGTAGTAAAAAAAAAAAAGAGCATGGGTGAAGTGCGAAAACTGGTAGAATCCCACCACTGGTCTGTATATCTGAAACAAGCTTTACTGACACTCTGAGTGGACTTCACCTGTGTGACAGCAGCCCAGGATTTTAGGACTGGCCCTGTCATAGTAGACTGCAGCCAGTTTGAAGTGAGATGATTTTTCAAGACATGCGTCCTGCCCCCTTAGCTGGTTTGTTTGCCTTTCCTAGTTCTGGATAGCTGGCCCTTGATTGGCTTAGCAACTGAAGTTACAACGAAATTCAGCAACTGTAGTTACTACGAAGTTACAACAGTGCTGGAGAAAGTGACTTTAGAACCGGTATTCAGTAATCTGCATGGTTATATGATTAAAATTTGGGCTCTGGGAAACGGCATGTATTTTTGATGGTTACTATGGTGGGGCCCTCCATTTTTGACCTTTTCAGCTAGCTTCCAACCAGCAAAATCAAGTGTGTTTTCATGTGTGTGTGTGTGTGTGTTGTATGAAAGCCAAATTCCCTTAGCAACTGTGTTGTTAACAACAGCAAGGGATTCACATAATCACCATGGCAAAAAAAGATCGTAAAATTAAGTGTGATTCACTTAAGAGCCGTGGTGGTGCAGTGGTTGGAATGCAGCATTGCAGGCAAACTCTGCCCTCTGCCAGAAGTTCAATCCTGACCAGCTCGAGGTTGACTCAGCCTTCTGTCCTTCAGAGGTTGGTAAAATGAGGACCCCGATTGTTGGTGGCAACATGCTGATTCTGTAAACCTCTTAGAGAGGGCCATAAAATACTATGAAGTGGTATACAAGTCTAAGTGCTATTGCTATTAACAGCTGCCTTGCTGAACAACAGAAATTCCGGCTTCAGTTCTGGACATAAGTCAAGGACTACTTGTAGTTAGTAGGCCAACCTTCTCCTCTTTGCTCAAACAACAAATCAACTCTTTCCCCCCCTTTTTAATTTGACTGGATTATAGTCTGTGGTGTAGTGGATTGCTGGGAATTACCAGGAGTGCATGCACCTCTCATGGCAATGTGTCAATCGTAAAGATGATCCCTTCCAATCAATTTTGTCAATCATCTGATGATGCACGATTAGTGCCCCCCTGGATCTTCCCTCTAAAGACAGATCTTTAAGGCGGTGGCTTCCTTGTCTAGTCTGCTGTTTCATGCTTTCTTCTCATGCTCCCTGCTCCGTTGACCCCAATCCATTAAACGCATCGTTCTTCCCCATCTCAGCCTCCCTTCCAACAGGAACACAATTTTGGCTGATTCACATTCTTTGACAGAGGCAGAATGTGAAAAATTGCTCTTGCCCTGAAGATCAATTGGTGCATTTTCTTCTTCTTCTTCTTCTTCTTCTTCTTCTTCTTCTTCTTCTTCTTCTTCTTCTTCTTCTTCTTCTTCTTCTTCTTCTTCTTCTTCTTCTTCTTCTTCTTCTTCTTCTCCTTCTCCTTCTCCTTCTCCTTCTCCTTCTCCTTCTCCTTCTCCTTCTTCTGTCGTCTTCCTTCAAAATGACCCTCTTTTCAAAGAAATCTCCCTTTTCTTCCCATGTTCAGTGGGAGTCATTTGGGTTTCATGCATAAAGCGAGACACAGATTTGGCTGCTAGTTAATATGCACAGGCAGCTTTTTCTACCATCCTCTGATTTCATTTTTCTCCCTTTCCTGGTGCAAGAGTCTTGTGGATGTGTCAGAAGACGGAAAGAGCTGTGGGTGTGCGCATATGCTCACACAAGTGTATACAAATCAACACAACATGTCCTGGTGCTGCTGTTATATCATAGGAGAACATTAGAAAGCTACTGAAATTTGTTTAGCATGAGAATCAATGGATGGAAATTAATTGAGGAGAGAAGCAACCTGGAATTAAGGAGAAACTTTCTAACAGTGAGGACAATTAATCAGTGGAATGTTTTCACTTCCAGAAGTTTTATTTTATTTATTTATTTATTTATTTGATTTGCCAATTGTTTACAAGATAATAAGTATAAGTGTATACATAGTTGTGAATACATGAAATGGGTACATATAAGAAAAATAAAAGAAGAATAAGAGAAACAATAGGACAGGGACGGTAGGCACGTTGGTGCGCTTATGCACGCCCCCTACAGACCTCTTAGGAAAGGGGTGAGGTCAATAGTAGACAGTCTAAGGTTAACGTTGTGGATGCTCTATCACTGGAGGTTTTTAAGAAGAGCCTGGACAACCATTTGTTTGAAATGGTACAGGGTCTCCAGCTTGAGGAGGGGATTGAAGACCTCCAAAGGTCCCTTCCAACTCTGTTATTCTGGTTACCCATCTACTATAGCTTTTGGTAAACTATTCAAGTACAGGTAGTCCTTGACTTACAACAATTTGTTTATTGGTTGGTGGGAGAAACCTTGGAGATGGTCTTGGTGATTCCAGCAAACCCACCAACACTGATAAGACAAGCCACTAGTATATAAAATGAGAGCAACTCCCCCCCCTGTATAACACTGATGATGTTATCTAGTTGGGTAATGAAACATCTGCAAGAAAACAACCAATCTCAGAGAGCACCAATGGCCCCACAGTTCTCCTCCTCCCCGCTTCTAGCACTGATGATATTACCTAGTTGGGTAATGAAACATCTTCAAGAAAACAAACAAGGTCAGGGAGCACCAAGGGGCCCACTTGCTCAATCACTTTGCTGAGGAATAGAATAATTGATCCTGAATTATAATTGCAGAGGGCTAAAGGAGTTTCTTCAACTGAGTTTTTATTAGTGGTCTTTTTAGAGGAAGCATTGTTCATGTCCCTTAACCAATGACAGAGAGTGCAGTATTTACTTCTTGCAGATATATTTTTCCCTCTATCCTTGCCTTATTTCAAGGATATGAAAAGCTCAGAGCACTCTATTCTCGGTAGCCTGGAAAAAGCTAGGTCAGTGAAGGCTAACCTTATCGGCACCAAGTGCCCAAATGCATGCACCTCCCCAAAATGCAATGTGCACGCATCCCCTGCACACGCGCCTTGCCCTCCCATACATGCATGTGCATCCCCTGTGCATGTTCCCCACCCCCCCGCATATGCGTGGCAGAAACCTAAAGGCCAACTGGGCTAGTGAGAGGGTGCGCGCATGCACGGCGGAGCTGAGCTGGGGCAATAGCTCACATGCCCACAGAGTAGGTTATGCATGCCACCTCTGGCACGCGCACCATGGGTTCGCCATCACGGAGCTAAACCCTCGCTGGTGTTCTTGTCAAGAGTCCAATGCAAATATTTCTTTTCTTTTTTTCTTTTTTGAAGTTCCTTGGGCAAGGTTCTGGCCATTACTCATTTAGAACAAGCTGTCATTGGAAAGCGTTCTCCCAGCAGACCACACATCCCTGGGTCTTATCAGTTCCAGAGGCATCGATCTAATTGGCAGGGTACTGTTTGATTCTCCACTGGCACTTAAAAAGCCACCACGAGTGACAGTTGCTAAGACTTGGCAGAAGAAGTCCTTAAAAAAAAAAAATCCTTAGTTTTGTAGATTGAGTTTAACCAAGCAATTCCTCAAGGCTGTCATTCTGTCAGGAGAGCAGGTGAAAATGCCTTTGTATTAGCTGCTCCTTTGCCCTGCTGTTTACAACACGCAGTGCATCTGTGTTAAGACTCTGGAAACTGTTGCCATAGCCACTCCTTTTCTAAACTCATTACATATGTTCGGTCAAAATAAATTTGTAATGCCCCTTAATCTCATCTTGCCTTTGAAATAGCATCAATATTCAAGCTTGCCTGATCATCCCTGGCTGAAAACTTATTAAGGACGATTCATTGTGCTATGCCTACAAAAATGTAAGAGAAATTAAGTGTAAAAAAAAATCATTAACTTGCAGCGTGGTAGAAAATCCTACCATGTTTTTGGACAACTGGGGAAGAACGGAGACAAAAATAATAGTTATAAATATATATTCATTCACAAAATGGATTGGCATGAGAAGATTGGAAAATAGTTCCAGGACCTATATACAGTTACAATTGTTAGAAATTCTGTTTTATATAAAGCATCACCCAGAGCAAACATAGAACACAATCAACATAGAACACAGTCACCATGTGCCTTACTGCTAACTATATTACTGTAACACGAAACTCTACTTAGACCAAAACAGCATGGTATATACCAGTGGTGGGATTCAAATAATTTAACAGTTGGTTCTCTGCTCTAATGATTTCTTCCAACAACCAGTTCACCAAACTGCTCCAAAACTTAACAACTGGTTCTCCTGAAGTGGTGCGAACTAGCTGAATCCCACCACTGGTATATACCATAGATCCAAACTTATAAATACTGCCATTTACTTGCTGAATACTATTTTACTTGTTGCATGAAATATATTCTAACAATGAATTCCAACAACAATAAT
Source organism: Notechis scutatus (assembly GCF_900518725.1). Next base: position 303,983 of record NW_020716887.1, read on the forward strand.
TCACATGTAGTGACTGTTCAAAGTTACAATGGCACTGAAAAAAAGGACTTATGAGTGTTTTTCACATTTACGACTGTTGAGACCTCTCCACAGTCACATGATCAAAATTCAGAGGCTTGGCAACTGGCATGTACTTATTGTGGTTGCAGCATTCCCGAGTCACGTGATCACTTTTTGCGACCTTCTGACAAGCAAAGTCAATGGAGAAGCCAGATTCACTTAACAACACCCAGCAAGCACTGAGATACTTAAGAGCAGGGGGGTCCTCAAACTTGATAGCTTGAAGACTTGTGGACTTCAACTCCCAGAATTCCTCCTCCAGTCATGTTAGCTCAGGAATTCTGGGAGTTGAAGTCCACAAGTCTTAAACTTGCCAAGTTTGAAGGCCCTTGCTGTAGAGCAGTGGTGGTTAACCTTTTTGGGCTCCTGTGCCGAAAATTGCGCTCGCACTCACATGCCAGCACCCAGAAGGCAATGTGTGCATCCCCCTGCGCATGCACATGTGATCCCCCCGCTGCCCCCTTACCTGCACTGTGCGCCTCCCAGCTGATTTTTGGCCACTTTGAGGCCTTTTGCGGTCCCTTAGAGGCTTGAGGGAAGCCTCTGCAGCCTTTGGAGGCCGAAAAAATGGGCCCGTTTCATCACTTCCGGTATTTCCAGAAATACAGGAAGTGATGAAACGGGCCTGTTTTTTGGCCTTTAAAGGCTGCAGAAGCTTCCCTCGAGCCTCTCGGAGGCCGAAAAAGCCTCAAACGGGCCAAAAATCAGTTGAGAAGTGCACGCATGCACAGTGCAGGTAAGTTTGGCGGGGCTCGCGTGCCCACACAAATGGCTGTGCATGCCCCCTGTGGCACACGTGCCATAGGTTCACCATCAAGGCTGTTTCACCATGTTGTTTTCAAAATGATTTATACATCTTTTGGGAAACTTCTTGAAAAGAGGTAGAATTAATGAAATCTGAGCCAGGGACTCGCAATACATTGGGATGGATGGATGGATGGATAAATAGATGAAAAAGAAAGAGATGATAATAGATAGCAATAGATAGATAGTTGTAAACAGAAAGATAGAGATGAGAGAGAGATGATAGATGTTAGCTAGTAATGACAGTTGCATGTCCCAGGGCCACGTGGTCTCCTTTTGCGACCTTCTGACAAAGTCAATGGGGAAGTCAGATTCACCTAACAACACACACAGTAATGAGCACTGAGATGCTTAAGAGCAGGGGCCTTCAAACTTGGAAGCTTTAAGACATGTGGACTTCCAATTCCCAGAATTCCTCCTCCCGTCATGTTAGCTCAGGAATTCTGGGAGTTGAAGTCCACAAGTCTTAAAAGTTGCCAAGTTTGAAGACCGGGGTGTCGGAGGTCAGCGGGAGTTCTGCAAAAAACGTCAGAACCATCCGGATAAAATAATAGCAGAACATCCCCCTCGGCAATTCTGCGGGGGTCAAAGTTTGAACCTGGAAGTTCCTCAACCAATGAGTTTAAGTCACAGATGAAACAGAGAAGATGCAGGGAGCCATGGAGATGACCTTGATGAAGACATCTGGAAACACTTAGGAGAAAAATCATCTGCAGAAGACACTTATGCTGAAGTCGAGAGAGTGGGAAAGGATTAGAAAAAGACTCAAATTGTGATTCCCTCCGGTATAAGAGGGAAAACAGGGAGAGATTTGGAATATTATGTTCCTGTAGTCCAATGGTGCGATTCAACTGGTCTAACAACCGGTTCGGTGAGCGCGCGCTTTGCGCAACGCACGCCTGACCATTTTTAGCTATAATACTTACCTTCTGTTGCAGCCCCGGTGAATAAAACAGCTGATGCGCACGGCAAACAACTCTGCTGCGCGAATCAGCTGTGCTCAAAAACAAGGAAATAAAGCACAGGAAAAGGGCAGGGCCAAATAATCACTGGAATTACTGGTTCGCCTGAACTGGTCCAAACTGGTAGAATCCCACCCACTGCTGTAGTTTCAATATAATTCTAATGGATTGAGTCGATTCAGTTCTATCTTCTCTGTTGACATCAAGATACATCCCTAAAGGAGAATATTGGTAGCTTGGGGTTGAAATGAGGGGTCCTTGGTGCTCCCTCCACAATCCCCCCCCTCCCC
>NW_020716887.1:306198-323912 GCF_900518725.1 Notechis scutatus
CCTCCTCCTCCTCCTCCTCCTCCTCCTCCTCCTCTGCATACTCTCCTCCCTTCTAGCACTGATGATGTTATCTAGTTTGGGTAATGAAACGTCTGCAAGAAAACAAGCAAGCTCTGAGAGCACCCAGGACCCCACCGCTATATCTCTGTCTAACTCTCTTACGTAGAAGAATGGCTGCCAAGAGGAAGCCTTATGAGCTCACCCTGGAACCGTTATATCATAACTCATAAAAATGTAGTTTTCTATCTGTTTCAAAGGCACCTGTGAGTTATTACAAACCAGGAGAGGTAATATACGCAGCCATTAAGAGTTTGGGATCCATATGGAAAGGGCTTTGCTTTTCCAGAGGAGATTCCACAGGGAGGATTCTTCATCGTACCAGTTGTAATTTTGCTAGCAAATTCTTGTATATTTATTACACGCAAATACCTGGTTGGATTAGAAGGTTGGATTGGGTCAAACCCACAGAGTCCTGGAGTCTATAAATGGCTTCAAAGAGACTTGAAGGTGATTTGGAAATTTGATGCCTTTTCGCTTTGCAGAATCTCAACCCTTCGTGGAGGGACAGCGCTGAGAGTTGTGACGTCTCCTCTGATATTAACATGAGTTAATGAGTTTCATCGCTTCTTCTGCACCTGCCTATTAGAACATTTTGTGCTGTTCTGCATCTTCTGTTTCCACACCCTGCTTGAATTTGTTTCGGCACATTTGTTTGAAGGAAGAAGAAAGCAGAGAGTCGAATTTATCGACCGCCTGAGTGGATCTGAGAAAGTGTGCTTGCCTTACGGTGGATATAATTAAATAGAACGTTTCTTCATAGCATAACGAACTTTATATACAATAGATATAACACTGTGGGGTCCTTGAGCTTGGTTGTTTTCTTGCAGACATTTCACTGCCAAGCTAGGTAACAGCATCAGTGCTGGTAAGGGAGTAGGGTTGCGCTGTCATTGTTAGTGGGAATGGACACATGAGGCACATAATCAAAGGATGGTGAATTGTTACGGTCCCTAGTAGGAGCTTACTTTTAAAGAGTTTTGGATTTTTTTTTTTAAAAGGTTAATATTTAATTGGGAAGAGGCCTTTTATAAAATAAATAAATAAAAAGATTCAGTACAAAATTCAGTTTTCTCACTTAGCAACAGAAATGTTGGGCTCAGTTGAGGACTACCTGTATATAGGATTTTCTGGGTTAGTTGAAGTTTGCCTAAACTGTCCTTTACCCCTACGGATGAAGGCGAATCTACGGTTCCCAGGATAATGCCGCTGGGTGGGCATGGCTAGAGGGTCAAGTGATCGGGTGGTCAAGTGATCCAATCTGGGTTGGTCACTGGGACCAGGTGGTTTGTCTTCTGAGCTTTCGGGCTTGTGCTGGAGCCCATCCTTGGGGAACGTCTCTCTAGCAGAGTGTACATTGTTCTGTGTGTGGCATTTATGCAGTAATGCCTGTTGCAAGTTGCTTTTTATTTATTTTATTTGATTTGTCAATTGTTTACAAGATAATAAGTATAAGTGTATACATAGTTATGAATACATGAAATGGGTACATATAAGAAAAATAAAAGAAAAATAAAAGAAACAATAGGACAGGAACGGTAGGCATGTTGGTGCGCTTATGCATGCCCCCTACAGACCTCTTAGGAAAGGGGTGAGGTCAATAGTAGACAGTCTAAGGTTAAAGTTTTTGGGGTTTGGGGAAGAAACCACAGAGTCAGGTAGAGTATTCCAGACATTGACCACTCTGTTGCTGAAGTCGTATTTCCTGCAGTAAAGTTTGGTACGGTTAACCTTGAGTTTGTATCTATTGTGTGCTCTTGTGTTGTTATAGTTGAAGCTGAAATATTCATTGACAGGTAGGACATTGCAATGTATGATTTTATATACCATGCTTAGATCAGACCGAAGACGGCGTAATTCAAGGTTTTCTAGTTCTAGAATTTCAAGTCTGGTGGCATAAGGTATTCTACAACGAGTAGAGGAGCGGAGAACTCTTCTTGTGAAATATTTCTGGACTTTCTCAACTGTGCTAATATCAGATACGTAATGTGGGTTCCAGACTGATGAGCTGTATTCGAGTATTGGTCTAGCAAATGTTTTGTATGCTCTAGTTAGTAGTGTGATATTACCAGAGAAAAAGCTACGTAGGATTAGGTTAACAACTCTTAATGCCTTTTTGGCTATGTAGTTGCAGTGGGCTCTAGCACTTAGATCATTAGAGGTGAGTATTCCAAGGTCCTTTACAGAGCTTGGGTCATCAACAAGATCTTGATCTTTTAGATATTGATTGGGGTGTGTTGATGGCTGGCTATTAAGTAATTGGCTGTCATTTACTTCTGCTGCTCATTGTTCGCTTTCTAAGTACTTGATAAGCTGGTAGTAAATCAGTCTGCCTGTTGACTGACAAGGGGCCCATTTCAGTGGTGGGTTTCAAATTTTTTAGCAAGGGGCTCTCTGCCCTAATGACTGGCTGGGTGGGCGTGGCTGGGTGGGCGTGGCTGGGTGGTCATGTGGCTGGGTGGGCGTGGCTGGGTGGTCATGGCCAACTCGACGTCACTTCTTTGACCTAATTACCTACAAAAAGTTAATATACCAAAAAGTTGTTTTATTATATCGTGCAATTAATATTGAAATAAAAGACTGCGTGAAACCAGGCTTAATAGCAGTGACAACAAGAGGGATCTTGGAGTCTTAGTGGAGTTTCTGGTGAGTTACGTGATTCTTATTATTTGGGAATTAATCCCCTTGGAGGCTAGCAGTGATGTTATCTGATTTTCTCAATGGCCCTCCCTTGCAAGCGCTGAGTGGATTGCTTATCTAGCTTGCCACATTTTTACGAGGTGTGAAATGCTCTTAGCAGAACACCCAGAAGTTCAGTTAAGCCTATTAAGAACTTTCCCTGGCTGCTTGTCTTTCTGAGGGTTATTGGGGACTCTCTGAGCCTCGCAGAGTTCTCCCGAGCCCCTGCAAGCCCCCAGCAGCCCACCCTTGGCCCATTTCCCAGGCTTCAATCACTTCCCTGGCTGTTTTTGTCCCTGCTCGTCCTGCAATCTTAGTAGCTGCAAAATTGACTGTGTGTCCTTATTCGTTGCAATGTGAGGTTACCAATGAGTTCCTTTACCCATCCTTGAAGGAGTTGCGCAGGATTGTTTAAAAATACCGTGAAATCATGGAAGCTGTTTTGTTTCCAGGATTACCCTCTTTGCTATTTTCATCCTAGTCTGATTAAAAATAAATAAATAGGGAAATGTTTGCCCTCTATAGTCCTTGCGATATTTCCCAATTGCATCCCAAACCTGAATCTCATATTGAATTGCTGATCGATTCAAACTGGATCTCGCGGCCTTCGAACCTCAAAAATTGGAAATGTAACCAGAATCTCGCCATCCTCACATCTTAAGCTCCCTAATTCAACTCAGCTCACATCTTGGCTTGATTCCCACATCTCAAATTATTTATAAGCATCTTAAATTTGGAGGCACCAATGTTGTTGACCTCTGTGTTTTGTCATGCTAGCGATTCCAAATGCTTCAATTGTCTTACATGTGTTTTGTATTTTTCCCTTTGGATACCCAGTTCGGGGTTTTTTTTTGGGGGGGGGGATTTAAATGCCATTTTCTTTGTAAATGGGAAACATCCTCATTTGGTAGAATAAGATTTTCTTCATCCTGCAGCTGCTGTTTGATATAATGATTTATTAAGGTACTAGGACAAATATTGATCTGACTAATAGCTTCTGCCTTGCTGCATAATACTCTACATTTTACTCTGCTAAAAGGGGCCCCTATTCCTTCTCTCATTCTCTGATTGATCATAAATGCTTTGGCCTATTCCTCCAGCCATTATCACCCCAACCAAAGTGGTAAATAAATGTGGAGTATTTATAGACTCATTTAAAAGGCAAACATATCCAAATTCTGTCCTGAAAAAAAAAGGCTATTTGGATAATGTTTGGAAGGTTTAACAGAGTCTTATAGAGGCGAAGAACAGATTCTATTATGAGATTTAAAATGTTTCTTTAATGCTTTAGAGATTAAACATTTCTTGAAATCTTATCAGGGGAAGGAGCTTTATCAATCCATACTGAGCATTAGAACAAAATCCAGTTAATTTGCCTTTCCTCCATCTTGCATTTCAGCTGATATATTCTTGAGGGATTCATTAATGCAGCTGTTTCAGAAAGTGATATCTGGAATTTGAGGCACTTCCTCCAATGACCCACCCCGGTGGAGAAATATTATATATTTATTGGAGACTCTGTAGCTCAATTTTATTCCAAGAACTCAGCTTGTTATGTAGAAAACTCCAATATTGACTGCAGTTTGAGATTCCTCCTCCTCTTCCTCCTCCTTCTCCTCTTCTTCCTCCTCCTTCTCCTCTTCTTCCTCCTCCTTCTCCTCTTCTTCTTCCTCTTCTTCCTCCTCCCTCTCCTCCCTCGTCCTCCTCTTCCCCTTCCCCTTCTTCCTCTTCCTCCTTCCTCCTTCCTCCTTCTTCCTCTTCCCCCTCCTCCTCCTCCTCTTCTTCTCCCCCTCCTTCTTCTCCTTCTTCTCTTCCTCCTCCTCCTCTTCTTCTTCTCCCCCTCCCCCTCCTTCTTCTCCTTCTCCTTCTTCTTCTCTTCCTCCTCCTCCTGTTGAGTTCAAACTGCAAAATAATTGAGAAGAATTTGAAGAGAAGAAAAATGCTAGAATGTGACATGTAAATAATCCTCCCCCTCCCCCTCCTCATCCCTTGAAACATCCTCTTGACTGATGAAGCCATCTTCTTGGCTTTGTTGTTGGCCAAAAATAAGTATTATCTGGTATTAGCAGATGGGCTTGAGATCTATGTGTCTCTACATTCAGACAGTTTGTTGTTATGTGCTAACAGCCTCCACTTGAGCATATTGGTTTCACATTTAGGCCCTCCAACTCTCCACCTGTTCAGGGTTCTCCAAGTAGTATAAGGTAGGTCAGATCCTTCAGCCATATCCTCCTTTAATGTTATTCCTTGTTTGATGATCTTCATCTTTTTATTCAATTTTGTTCTGGTGTACCCTCAAGCATGAAAATTTGAAGATGAAAGCTATTTTGGGTGCAATATGATGTTGATAGTTGCCAGTTTTTTTTATTGTGGTCATAATTTCTCCACAAAGGATGCCATCCTGTGCTTCTCCTTGCACAGAACACCAAATACATTTGTCATGTCATGAAGTGGGAGGACAGTAAAGTGATGGTAGAAATATTTAATTTTGACAAATGGCCAGGTGAGCAGAGTGCTTATTTGCTCCATAACTATGCCTCCAAAATCTGCTTTTTGGGGGGTCCATATAGCATATTTCCATGTACCTCTGGGTATTTTTATTTGATAATTAGACAAATGGCTTGATTCTGTAGCCTACAAAGGCTTTCAAAATAATTCTTATTAAAGATGTTCACATAAGTGAAAGATAAACAAGAAATTATGTAGAGTGAAAAGATAAAAGAAGTAGAAGAAACAAGGCAGAGGACAAAAAAGGAAAAGAAAAAAAAAGAACAGATAACTGAAGAAGCAACTTCTGATCTTCTTCACAGCAGTTACAAACAAATTCATTACCTTTCTTCTCTCTTTAAAGTGATAATATGTTTGCCTTCTTCCCATATTCAACCCTTTTTAATCAGCAAACCCATAGATCACCAATTCATTTCTCCCATTTCCAAATCCATAGGAGATTTCCAATCTTTTATATATGTAAAAATACCTGATTGATCAGGTCAATTTCTGTTGAATGTGTTCTTCAGTCAAAGATAGTCTTCAAAACGATGGAAATGAAGTCCACATTCAATTGAATGAAAATGAAGAGAACAAGGGTTTGTTTCTGACTTTTTCTATACATGTGTATGATGACACATTACATGGCACAAAGGCAACACAGTCAGATAATCGGTAGGAGTCCCTTTATTAGCTCCAACTTTACCCCCAATGTCCTGGTTACCTTCTGGCTGGAGAAAAACTCTCCCAGGAAGAGCCGTTGGCTGCAGAGAATCAAGTCCAAAACATGGTCAACACAAACTGTAACCATAAGTCCAAACAAGGCAAAATGAGGCAATTAGTCTGACAGGGCAGAAGCAAGAATTCCAGATGTGAAGGCATGGCAATAACTCAACACAGTTGGGAAGATGCCAGGAACACAGATAACCAAAGTCAACACAAGATAAATTCACGTTTGTTCCCAGCAGCTGCCGCATGCAGCATGCATCTCTTTTAAACTCTCTTCCCAGGTCTGGCTAATGAAGGGAATCAGGGCCCTTTCTTCCCCTGTAAGCCATGCAACCCATATTGCTCCCTTCTCCATTCCTCCCTGAGTGCCCTAGGATGAAGAGGGGGTGGGCCTGGGTCTTCCTCTGAACTCCTTCTCCCTTGTTCTCCCTCTTCCCTGCTCTACCCAGCCAGACTTTGCCCTTCTCCAGTTTCCTCCACAGCCAACGGAGCCACACTCCCACTCCCTATGTCAGCTGTTCATCTTCCTCCTCTGGTTCAGACAGGGGCATGACACACATGTGTTGTTTTCAGTCACTAAATCATGTCCAATTCTTTGTGACTCCATGAACCACAGCATGCCAGGGTCTTCTGTCCTCCCACTATCTTCTGGAGTTTCCACAAATTCATGTTCATTTTGTTGATGACACTGTCTAACCATCTCCTCCCCTCCTCCTTTGGCCTTCCATCTTTCCCAACATCTGGGTTTTCTCCAAGGAGTCCTTTCTTCTCGTTTGGTGGCCACTGGAGGACAGATCTCCTGTCCTTCATTGTCTCCCAGACTTTGCCCATTGCGTTGATGACCCCATCTCATCCTCTCTTGTCCCTTCTCCTTTGGCTTTCCATCTTTCCCAAAATCAGGCTCTTCTCCAAAATGTCCTTTCTTCTCGTTTAGTGGCCAGTGGAGGACAGGCCTCCTGTCCTCCATTGTCTTCTGGAGTTTGCCCATTGCATTGGTGGCCCCATCTAACCATCTCATCTTCTGCCATCTGCTTCTCCTTTGGTCCTCCATCTTTCCCAACATCAAGGTCTTCTCCAAGGAGTCCTCTCTTCTCATTTGGTGGCCAGTGGAGGACAGGCTTCTTTGTCCTCCATTGTCTCCTGGAGTTTGCCCATTGCGTTGATGACCACATCTAAACATCTCATCTTCTGCCATCTGCTTCTCCTTTGGCTTCCATCTTTCTCAACTTCAGGGTCTCCTCCAAGAAGTCCTCCCTTCTCATCTGGTGGCCAGAGTATTTGAGCTTCAGCTTCAGCGTCTGTTCTTCCAAAGGACAGCCAGGGTTGATTTCCTTCAGGATCGACCGATTGGATCACCTTGCAGTCTGAGGGACACCCAAAGGTCTTCTCCAACACCACAAATGGAAAGCAGTACTTACATTTACCTAGGGTTCCAGATTTCCCTCTCTGTGCAGGCTAGACCATTATTTCAGAAGTGATCTAGTGGTCCTACTCCATCTTGGACTCCCTGTGAGAGCTACATCTTCTCTTCTTTTGTTATTAACTATATAACATCAGAAACAAAATCCAACCTTTATATGAAAGGGTGATGGTTTACCTTACCCAACAACAAAATCTATATTTTTGTAGCTTTTTCCTCCACTTTGTGTTAGACCTCTCTCTTTTTTCTGTGTCAGAGTTGAAACGACCTCCATTCACTCAGCTTTTTGACTTTAGTAATGTTCTGTCTCGGTTTATCCTTGAGTTGCTGCAAAATATTTTCTCGGAGTTTTGACGGCTCCCTAAAGCAACATTTCATAACATTGCTCATGAACAATTCTACGCAGAGTAATGTGATCTAAATTGAATGATCTCTCTTAGCGATCCTGGTGTATCCAGGGGGTGCTAATATATCCAGCTTCTGCTTCCCAACAAATGTTGCTTAATAACATTTTAAATACCTGAGGAACAAGGGTTGGTGTGTGCCTGCCTGCCTTGATGTGCACCCTGGAATATAAGTAAACATTTGCTCATTATGGCCTTATCTGTAAAGGCAGAATACAATTGTCAAAGGGTTTCTTTTAATCAGAATGCAGTGTGTTGTCTTGCAATCCAACACTTGACATTTAATTTTGGGGTTTTTTGTTTAAAAGCCAGCATTGTGGAGACAAATAGCTCATGTGTTTCCATTTTATTGCTTATTCTGTGTCCTTAATCGGGCAGATCTCAGCCGCTTCTCTATGCCTCATTTCAGAAGACAATGAGGAGAATGCAGGATCAATCAAATCCTAAGATGAGAAATTGAGCCAACTTCTCTGTGAGAAAGGCAACCTCAACCTCTCCCAGTGGGACCTCCCAATATTATCACCAAGGAAAGAGGAATAGTTGTCATCTGACAGTGAAAGCAATGATGGAAGATTAGATTAGAATTAGATTTCTTTTATTGGCCAAGTGTGATTGGTTTTATATCTGACAATATTTGAAGGATGGCCAGGATGTAGTTAAAATTAGCAAACCATCCCAGGGAATGCAGAAAAGTCTTCGCAATTTTTGGTGTTTGACCCTTAAAGCTATGTTTTGGAAAGCATTATGAATCAAGATCACACAGAAATTCCACTTTCTACCTACACAGGTAGAATAGAATAGAATAGAATAGAGAATAGAATGTAGAATAGAATAGAATAGAATAGAATAGAATAGAGAATCGAATAGAGAATAGAATAGAATAGAATAGAATAGAATAGAATAGAATAGAATATTGGAATAATATATTGGAAGAGAACATTGGAAGAGAATATAATAGAATAAGGAATAGAATAGAATAGAATAGAATAGAATAGAATAGAATAGAATAGAATAGAATAGAATAGAATAGAATTCTTTATTGGCCAAGTGTGATTGGACACACAAGGAATTCGTCTTGGTGCAAATGCTCTCAGTGTACATAAAAGAAAAGATACATTCATCAAGAGTCAAGAATCATCAGGTACAACACTTAATAATAGTCATAGGGTACAATAAGCAATCAAATCCTACTAGGAAACAGTCAATATAAATCGTAAGGATACAAGCGACAAAGTTACAGTCATACAGTCACAAGTGGGAGGGGATGGGCAATAAGGAGTGATGAGAAGATTGACAGTAATAGTAGTGCAGACTTTGTAATAGTTGGACAGTGTTGATGGAATTACTTGTTTAGCAGAGTGATGGCGTTGGGGAAAAAACTGTCCTTGTGTCTAGTTGTTCCGGTGTGCAGGGCTCTATAGCATCGTTTTGAGGGTAGGAGTTGAAACAGTTTATGTCCAGGATGTGAGGGGGTCTGTAGATATTTTCACAGCCCTCTTTTTGACTTGAAAGAATCAGGCCCACACATTAAATTCCAGTTACGTTGATCGATTGCACGTGTCTGTACACAAGAATCTAGACATCTAATGATCAGCACTAAACTGGCACTAGATATCAATTCAGGATGGGTTGGACCGCTGGTGGGAATGTTATGACTGTAGTGTCAGGATTCCGGCCCCCCATTTAAATCATGAGTCTCGAGCCAAACTTCCAAAACTTCAAAAGGATTTATTGGGAGTTAAACTGTCCGGCACTGCCTGGGTGTAGCCGATTCTGAGAAACATCATTCATTGTCACCCTTGACCCTGGTTGTTCCCCCCCACCTCCTGAGTGTATCATAATTCATATTCTCCAATGGGACACATCCATAGCCAAGAGCCATCAATCATGCTCTCCAATTTGGCAGAAACTTCAGTCACCTAGTTACTATCTTTGAAAACATTTATGGAATGCACTTTCATTTTGCAAGCTGCGGCACTGCTCCCCCCCCTCACTTTCTGTTGTCAACTCTAAAAAGACCATAGAAATATTTTATGAGTTGACATCTAGGCTCATTCCTGTCTTGACTCCACCCCCAGGCACCGCCTATCCTTCTCCTATAGCAATTAAGCTCAAATAAAAAGGAAAGGATTTTCTACAAAGAGATTTTTTCTCTCTCTTTTCCTAATACATAGCAGATGGCACCAAGTGATCATATGGCTTTCTTGGGTTTGACATTTGATCCAAGATTGGTATAATCAAATTTTTCTCTGGACTGAGGGCGATTTAATTAACAGGAAATGATTTCTTTTTTTATTATGAAAGAGCAAAAATGTAGGTAATATAATCATGTACCGGTGCCTCGGATCCTAAATAACCCTTTAACCATGCTGTAAGCAATGATGACAAAGGATGCATTAAACCTTCTTGTGCAGAGTCTGCTTTTGCCTAATTGCTTCTAGGTAAAACAAGCGATTCTTTACTCTTTGTCGCTGACCTAGCAAAGGAGGATTTAATATTTTCTATTTTTCTATTAAGATGAAATGGCTTAGGCTTTTTTGTTGTTCCTGGCTTTTTAATGGATTTGGGCAGCCTAAAAGGGTTTTTAGCCAGACATATGTTGGCCCAAAGGCCTCTTGTATTAGCTTTTAATGCATTCATTGCACAACCTCCCATGTGACATTTCAATCTTTGTTCAGTAAGCGAACGTTCAGAAGTGAGGCTTGTCTCTCTGGTAATGGAGTTCTTTTTAAAATAATAATAATAATAATAATAATAATAATAATAATAATAATAATAACAATAATAATAACAACAACAATAACAATAATAATAACAACAATAATAATAACAACAATAACAATAATAATAATAATAATAATAATAATAATAATGACGATGATGATGATGATGATGGAATACTCTACATATTCAGAACAATATTAGCTGGTGGAGCCAAAGTATGCTTTTAAACAATCAATCAATCAAAATAGAGCTGGAAGGGACTTTGGAGGTCTTCTAGTTCAACCCTCCCTGCTCAAGTAAAAGACCCTCTACCAGTGTTGGCAAACCATTTTGGCTCCGAATGCCGAAATGGGAGCACATGCACGCTCAAGGGGAGTGCCGGAAACCGGAAGAGCAGCTCCCTGGCACGCGCGGGAGGGAACGCTGGAAACTAAAAGAGCAGCTCCGCGGCGCATGCGTGTGGGAACGCCGGAAACCGGAAGAGCAGCTCCCTGACACGCATGCATGCGCCACGAAGCTGAGGTTCCGGTTTCCAGTGCATGCATGCATGCTGGCCACCTGGTCTTCTGGTTTCCAGCACTCTTGCCTGCACATGTGAAGATCAGCTGGCCGGCAGGCATGCGTGCATAGGAACCTGGAAGAGCAACGGCTGACAGCTGGCGTGCCCTGAAAGATGGTTCTGTTTGCCATCATGGCCCTATACCTGTGTTGGCGAACCTATGGTGTTCGTGCCAGAAGTGACATGCAGAGCCACTTCTGCCAGCACATAAGAGGTCACCCGGAAGAACCCCAGTGCATATGCACAAATGCGCCACCACCTGACAGCTGATTGTCGGGTATCTGGCATGCATGCGCGGGGGGGGCAGGGGGGCGTGGAAGACACGCACGCATGCACAGAGACATGCGCGCATGCACAGAGATGTGTAGCACGGGGGTCACATGCACATGTGCAGAAATGCACAGTGTGCATGGGGAGGTCGCGCGCGCATGCACAGAGATGCACAGAGCACGGGGGACCTGCATACACATGTGCAGAGATGCATGGTGCATGCAGGGGGGGGTCACGTGTGCATGCACAGGGAGTGTTGGGGGGCAGCACACATTGTCTTTTGGGTGCTGGCAAATGTGTGCAATTGGTTAAATGGTTAGAAAATGGTTAGTGACCACTGTCGTATATCATTCTGAATAAATGGTTGTTCAGTCTCTTCTTAAAAACCTCCAGTGTTGGAGCACCCAGAACGTCTGGTGGCCAGCAGTTCCAGAGATGAATTATTCTCACTGTCAGGAAATTTCTCCTTAGTTCTAGGTTGGATCTCTCTTTGATGGACTTCTATCTGTACCTTCTTTTGCTTCCCCTCAGTTGCTTTGGAGCAGTGATCCCCAACCTTTTTTACGCCGCGGCCCGGTATCGGCATCAGCTGGGCGCCACCATCTTTTTTTGATGAAAACGTGCTTCCGGTGAGCTTTCTACCCGGAAAAGCTCACCGGAAGCACTTTTTCATCAAAAAAAGATGGCGGCGCCCAGCAAGCCAGCGGCCTGGTAGGACTTGTTCCGCGGACCGGTACCGGTCCGCGGACCGGTGGTTGGGGACCCCTGCTTTGGAGAATAGAATAGTAGAATAATACAATAGTAGAATAGTAGAATGGATCTTGGAGGTCTTATAAGAAGTTTCTCCTTAATTCCAGGTTGCTTCTTTCCTTGATTCATTTCCCTCCATTGTTTTTTTTTTTTTTGTCTTGCCTTCTAGTACTTTGGAATTATTATTTTTTGCAGTTTTCGTTGATTTTAGTTGGGGGGTTTGGGAAGGAGAGCATCTCTTTTTGCACATCCTTCTGTTTAGACTTCAGACTTGGTAACACTGACCGGCCTGTTTGAGTAAACAGTCAGCAAAGAAAGCTAGCTCTCAACTCCCGAGACAATTTCTCCTCCCCCCTCCAATTTTGTGCCATTTTGTCATATGTTGAAAATGAAGGGAATTCATTGAAATAATAAATAATCAAAAATAAATAAAGGTATAACGTGTAATGCACCCCGGTGGCCTCAAAGATCATCTTCAGATAATGAGTAAATAAACACATACACGAATCATAGTTGATCGGTTCGTAAAATAATTACACTGGACCTAAGTTGGTTGAAATCATGATTGTCCCCAAGGGTTCTGTAGCCTTCAGAAATAATATGGAAGTATTGCTTTGCACCTTGCACAATTTACAAGCACAACATGTCCTTGTTTTTCATTAAAAGGGGATGTTTTTTTCTTCTTAGCTTTCTTTTTTAGCCTCAAAATAGGTATTAAACTGCTTGAGTTGGAGCTTATAAATGATGGTTCTACTTTAATGATTTAACAGATTTAACAGATTAACAGAGTTGGAAGGGACCTTGTAGGTCATCTAGTTCAACCCACCACCCAAGCAGAAGATCCTATGCCATTTCTGACAGTCCAGTCTCTTCTTGAAAGTCTCAAGTGGTGAAGCTCCCACAACTTCTGAAGGCAACTTCTGTTCCATGGGTTGATTGTTCTCACTGTCAAAAAGTTTCTCCTTATTTTTTAGTTGAATCTCTCCTTGTTCAGTTTCCATCCATTATTCCTTGTCTGGCCTTCAGGGGCTTTGGAGAATAGCTTGACCCCTTCCTCCTCTCTGTGGCAGCCCCTCCCTCAAACATTGGAAGACTGCTCTCTTGTCTCCCCTGGTCCTTCTCTTCCCTAGACCAACCATGCCCAGTTCCTGTAACTGTTCTTCATGTTTTAGTCTCCAGTCCCTTTCACTTTTTCTAGACTTTCAATATATTGGAACCCTGCTATCCTGTCTCCCCTGGTCCTTCTCTTCATTAGACTAGAATAAACTTCTTGAAAGCCTCCAGGGATAAAACTCCCACAACTTCTGAAGGCAACTTCTGTTCCATTGGTTGATGGCTCTCACTGTTTCTCCTTATTTCCAGGTTGAATCTCTCCTTGTTCAGTTTCTCTCCGTTATTCCTTGTCTGGCCTTTGGGTGCTTTGGAAAATAGCTTGACCCCTTCCTCCTCTTTGTGGCAGCCCCTCAAATATTGGAAGACTGTTACCATGTCCCTGGTCCTTCTCTTCATTAAATCAGACATACCCAATTCCTGCAACCGTTCTTCATATGCTTTAGCCTTCAGTCCCCTAATCATCTTAGTTGCTCTTTTCATTACTATTTCCAGAGTCTCAGTATCTTTTTTATATTGTGGTGATCAAAACTAGATGCAGTATTCTAGGTGTGGTCTTACTAAAGCTTGTAATGACCCCACTAATCTTCAGTGGCATCTCTAGCATCACTGTCTCTGTTCATTCTTCCATATGAGATGCCAGGGACAGAAATGGAGACCTCGAGAAATCAAGTAATGTGTCTTCTTCTACTTGGCTCTGGCCATCACCCACACACTAAACAATGGTACACTATCAAAGCTGACACCAGCCAGAGCATAGAGCAACTCAAAGAAGCAGTGCAAGGTCAGAAGCAGTGCAAAATCAGAATATGTGGAGAGATCCGGCCCATAGAATCACCACAAGTTGGACATGGCCGAATGGATAACATCATCACCATCAAACCATGGTTGGAATCCGTTTCTGGTGGCATCTTTCTTACCGGGAGAAGAAGTTTCAGGTCCTCTGATCTTCACTTGCCTTTTTAGGATATTTTAAATTCCAGGTAGGATTTTGGTTGAAATCTTGAGGTTTCCCAATGGAGTTTAGCGGCCTTGTATGAGGAACAGGAGAAAATATATCCAGGATCATTGTTTGTAGTAGTGTTCTGACCCAGGCTTCCTGAGACAGTCACAATCACATGCTTAATTCCAAAAACCCTCTTTTTATTATTTCGATGGCTGTGAATTATATGCATTCACAGCCCGTAATGAGTCCCAAACAGTTTGTGAATAGTCCAACAGAAGTTCTGCCACAGTCCTTCGGGATAAGGCTGATAAGCACCCACCTTTATCTCCCTTCAAATGCTGCCAACGACTAAATGCCCAGTTAGCTGTACAAGGCCAAATGGAGCACAAAGTCAACATGGAACGTCAGAGTTTAAACTGACCAGAAGAAAGTTGCTTCCTGCAAAGGCTCCTGTCCCTTTGCTCCTCCTTTATGTCTTATGGGAGGGGCCAATCATCTCCAAGCCTTACTCCCGAGTTGCCCCTTTTGTCTTAACTGTTCTTGCCTTCTGGTAGCTCTGTGCAAGCGCACACTGTGAACAGGCTCCTCTTGCTCCTCTGCCTTGTAATGTCAGATTCTGGAGGCTCTGGAGTTCACATATAACTCTCAGGTGGCCCTGGCCCCATCTCTGTGTCGGATGCAGATCCCTCGTCTGAGTCCTCTCCAGAGTCCAGGTCTGGTCCATGTTTCACCCCACTGTCCAACCCTGCTGCCAGCTCCACCGGCTGCCGGTGGACCACAACAAACAGAGCACAAAGCTTGACATTTCTAGTTCTCTTTCCTTCCTTCCTTCGTCGTTCTCCTACTCAGTCGTTTTCTTTTGTCTGACAAAGTGTAGCAGGTATAAACCGACATTAATTAACCAGGGATCTTACAGGCACAGTCTTTAATTTATGGGACTATGTCAGAAAGCAATCAAAGCTGGCGCAGTGACATGGTTTTCAGGAAGGAGGAGATGCTGGTTTGAGAGGACAAGGATGGAGATCAGATATTATTTAAAGAATATACATACATCCCAAGTTATTACTCCCCCCACCTTTTTGAAAGGCTGTAAAATGTACCTGTCTCTCCAGCTGCATCCATCAATGTCTTTATAGTGTAATTACAAGTTCCCAAGAATGTCGGGATCTCTAAATTGAAATACAGTGACACCTCCGGAAAATGGTGCCATGTCAGCAATGTTAGTACAATAAAAAAGAGCAGCAAAGTAAATGTAGACTCCAAAGGCCTCCGAGCTGTGCTTCATTTTTCTTCTTCTCCTTCGTGACATCAGCTTCTCTGTCCCTTTTTCTTTTTCATTTCAAGGTTATGTTTCGTCTGCCTCTCGGAGATAGGAAGAACTGCCAGATTCCCCAAGAGGGAGGGGTTGTTGTTGTTGTTTTCCCTCTCCCCTCCTGTTCTGCCAAAGCTGTAGGTATAATTTCTTTCTTTTTTTTTTTTTTTGCTACATGGAGTTCTCACAATCCATTTTGATGTCTTATGTGCTCTTTCCGTAAAGTTGACAGCCTCAAGTGTCTGGTCCAGAGAGGCTGAAGCGAAAGGAGATAGATCTCTTCCGTGGCCTGACATTCACACTGCATTGTGTGTTTTTGCTTCAGTCTTCCTCTCTACATTCCCCAAAATCATCATTTTCTTTTAATGACCCCATATTTCCTTTCAGGGTGGAGTCTGGGCTACTGAATGGAGCTCAGTGTTTACTGGCCAGATGCCCTTCCTGTCGCCAATGTAGAATTGTATTCAGCAGATCTATCTATCTATCTATCTATCTATCTATCTATCTATCTATCTATCTATCTATCATCTATCTATCTATCTATCCTATCTATCTCTTTTAATGACTCCATAATCCCTTGCAGGGTGGAGTCTGGGCAACTGAATGGAGCTGAGTGTTTACTGGCCGGATGCCCTACCTGTCACCAATGTGGAGTTTTGTTCAGCAGATATATTCTCATTGTGCCCAGAGCGAGAAATATCTGCCTCTACCTAGGATCGAACTCACAGCCTCCTGATTGTGAGGCGAGAGCTCCACCTCTAGGCCACTGCACCATTCTCTTTATTCCCCAAAATGCCCATCCCAAAATATAGCTGTCCAAGAATAATGTGGAACAGGATCGAGCATTTTTCTTCCATGTACATCTTATCTTCTAAAAATGAAGCTATGCAGGTAGTTTTCGACTTATGGCCACAATTGAGCTGAAAATTTCCATGGCTAAGCAAGACAGTTTGTCCCATTTTGTGACCTTGCTTGCCATTGTTGTGAACTGAATAACTAGTTGTCCTAGACCAGGGGGGTCAAACTCACCACCCGCGGGTTGGATGCGTCACATGCTGGCCACGCCCACACCCATTTTAGCGAAGGGGGGGCAAAGTCATGATACATCACGTGGCGACCGTGTGACATCACTGTTCCAACCAAAGCTCATGGAGACACTAACAAACACATGTTAGTCCCCAAACCCTTTTTTCTTTATTTCAGCAGCCGTGAATTTTAGTCATCCACAACCCGTAATGAGTCTGAAACAGTTTGTAAATAGTCCCATGAAAGTCTGCTAAAGTCTGTCCTTCAGGATAAGTCTGATAAGCACCCACCTTTATCCTCCTTGAAATGCTGCCAACAACTAAATTTCCAATTAGTTATACAAGGCCAAACGGAGCACAAACTCAACACAGAGCTTCAGGTTTCAAACTGACCAGTATGAACAAAGTTGCTTCCTGCAAAGGTTCCCCTCCCTTTGCTCATCCTTTATGTTTTATGGGCCAATCCCCTCCAAGCCTTACTCCCGAGTCACCCCTTTTGTCTTAACTGTTCTTGCCTTCTGGCAGCTCTGCGCATGCGTGCATTGGGAACAGGCTCCCCTTATTCCTCTTCCTCATTGCTGTCAGATTCTGGAGGCTCCAAAGTCAGCATATAACTTCCAGATGGCCCCATCTCTGTGTTGGATGCAGATCCCTTGTCCGAGTCATCCCCAGACTCCCAGACTGGCCCATGTTCCTCCCCACTGTCCGACTCTGCTGCCAGCTCCACAGATTGCCGGTGGACCACAACTGCCACAAGTTTGACATCCCTGTCTGAGACCCTTACCCAAGACTAAATTAAGATTGAGGTTTCTTCCTTCCTTTCACTTCAGGGCCTGAAAACCACGATCCAAGGTGGAGGAAAGGACAATTGCCATTTTAGAAAATATATATTTCCCTGGAAACCAGCCATTTGGCCCTCGTTTTAACTGCTGAGAGGCCTTTGTATATATATATACACTGTATATGCATTTTCTTTTTGGAATAGGGTTGATAGAGCCATTTTCAGCCACGTTTAGTTTGAATCATAGTTTCAACTCTTTGCGTGACATTTTAACTGCTTATGTTTTATGTTTTCATTGTTAGCCACCTTGAGGCAGATTATAAATTGTACAAATAAATAAAATATAAAGCCAATAATAGCACAGAGGGGTTTTTTGGGGGGTGAGGAATTCAACTGCCTCAATGGTTACTTTAAAAGGAACACTTTTCAACTGCCTCAATGGTTACTTTAAAAGGAACACT
>NW_020716887.1:325011-336448 GCF_900518725.1 Notechis scutatus
AATTGGGATCTGGTTGATCTCTTTTGTGAACTCCACACAAGCTTTTTCCTTATAATTTACGCCCCTTCTGACCTCATTTTAATGAACATGTGTGATATTATGGGATGTAAATATGTAGCATGTTTGACTACATGTAACTGATTTGCTATGCAAATCACTTTTATCCTGTCCAATCAACTTTCCTCTTTCATTTTTCTTTGTTGTGTTAACTATAAAAAGGAATGTAACATTGGTCTCGGGGTTCTTCTTTTTCATAGAAAGATCCCAACTTTATCAGGGTTGCCCTAATAAACTATCTCTGTAGCCTTGGGAGGCTGAAAAATGGGACTTCTGGAAATACCAGAAGTGATGAAACGGGCCCGTTTTTCAGCCTCCAAAGGCTGCAGAGGCTTTCCTCGAGCTTCTGGGAGGGCGAAAACAGCCTCAGACAGGCCGAAAATCAGCTGGGAGGCACGTGCATGCACAGTGCAGGTAAGGGAGGTGTTGCACACGCATGCATAGGAGGGGCAGGGTTCATTGCATTGTGGGTTCTGGCACGCACACATGCATGTGCTTTTGGCACACCACAACAAAAAGGTTCTCCATCACTGGTCTAGGAAAATGGCCACTGTCAAGTCCGGACAATTAGGGCTGCGGTTTTTGTTGGAAGATAAATTGTGAGGCAGATATGAGAGGTAAAGATGATGTTTAGTTGAATTTAACTCCTGGGGTGCAATCTTTTTTTTTTTTTTTTAGTGAAGTACTTTGCCATTCTTTTATTCTGGATTTCTCCCACAATTTTAGTCTAGCTGACTGAGTCTAGCCAATTTTCACACAATCCCACAACCTGTTTTGTTCCTGAGGTCAGTCAAGTTACTCTAGGTGCTTCTGGTTGCACATACATACACAAACACACACACATACAAATACACACACACAAATTTAATATAGTTCTAGCCTCTGAACATCTCTTATTTTGACAGAGGAATCCCTTTAACTATTTGTGGCTATGCTTCAAAGCTGAGCATTAGTGCAGGTACTTCTGATTGCACATACATCTATACACAAACACACACCCACACACACAAATTTAATATAGTTCTAACCTCTTTCTTTTGACAAAGGAATCCTTTCAACTATTGATGGCTATCCTTAAAAACTGAGAATTAGCACAGGAGATTGCAGGTGGCCAAAACCTCTCCAGTTCCAGGAAGAGAAATATTCAGTGAATAAGAGTTACAAAAGAAGAAAAAGGTTAAACTATTTTTTTTTTATTTGGGTAGAGAATGAAAAGAGTTAATTGCTTTTATTTTTCTTATTGTTGGGTGTTGCGTAGAAGTTCCAATCAATTACTTGGAATTGTTCAAGCAAGAAGGAACAATTGTAAAATATAATGAAATTTGGGCCAAAAGGACACATTGTTTTAAGACAAGTAAAAAGACGGCTTAAAAAAAAAAAAAACCCAATAGATGAATTACACATGACTTGAATCCAGTCCAGTCCAGAATATAATATTTTTCTAATTTCTCAGAATAATTACTTTGGCAATTTTTCACACTTGGTTGTTCCTCACATTTTTTTTCTTTTCAGCTCCTGAAAAATCCCACATTGTTGGGACAGAATTAACATAAAGTTAGCATCTTTAACCAATTTCTATGCACTGAGTTTGGGTAATGAAATGTCTGCAACAAAACAACCAAGCTCAGAGACCACTAAGGACCCCCCACCCATTTCAACCCTGAGCTACAATTGTTCTCCTTTATTAATTTCTCTGTCCATCTGTCTGTCCATCCATCTCTCTCTCTCTCTCTCTCTCTCTCTCTCCCTCTCTCCCCCTCTCCCTCTCTCTCTCTCATCTTTCTATTATCTCTATCCATCATCCATCCATCCCTCTATCATCTATCTATCATTATCTATCTATCTATCTATCTATCTATCTATCTATCTATCTATCTATCTATCTATCTATCTATCTATCATCCAGCCAGTCATCTATCTACCTACCTATCTATCTATCTATCTATCTATCATCTATCTATTGCTATTGCTATCTATCCATATCTATCTATCACCTCTGTCTCTCTCTCTCCCTCCCCCCTCTCTCTCTGTCATCTATCATACACACGCGCGCGTGCTCTCACACACACACATACACACACACACACAAGAACCTCTGGTCATGACCATAATTTGTTCCATAACTTTGGTGATTTCTTCGTCTTCTAATGTTTCGTCTTCAGGAATTTCTGGGTCAAGGGTCGTGTTTGATCGCCACCTGAGTATGGGATTGTGACCAGATTCCAAAATTTTGTGAATTTTTTGGTCGGAACCCAATTTGGTCATGGTCAGAAGCATTCATGACCAGAGGTTCTAGTGTTTAGATAGATATGTATATTGCCATCCATCCATCCATCCATCCATCCATCCATCCATCCATCCATTTCTATTCCTTCGGAGCAATGCCTAGGCTGAGATATCTTAAGCTTCTTTGGAAGCAGGTCTGCAGAACAATGTCAGGGCTCCGACAATCCACCCCCATTTGAATCACAAGTCTCTAGCCGCATCTTTCAGAGTTTAAAAAAAATCATTTATTAGGAGTGACCATGTCGGCATTACCTGGGTGCAGCCGACACTGAGACACCTCATTCATTTCCCCCTTGACCCTGGTCTTCCCCCACCCCCTGGATGTATATTCTCCAATGGGACACATCCATAGTCAAGAGTCATCCACCATGCTCTCCAGTAATAATCTTGTGCACCAGAAGCTTTGGCCGCCTAGAAATTATCTAAGGTATGCATTACTCCCACCCTCCCTTTCTGCTGACAACTCTAAAAGACCAGAGAAATATTTTTGAGTTGACAAAGAGATCCTGAGCAGCTCTACATAGCACACGGACTTATCCAGCTGCAGAGTTTGGACTGACCGCCCAGCTGTCTTTCCGCAACACAGGAAGACCCTTCCCGGAACAAGGGTTGCTCTCAGCTACAAGAGCACTTATACAGAAGGCAGGATGTGGGCGTTTGGAAAGGAGTGTCTCCAGATTAGCAACGCTCGTAGGACTGATTCTTACTGCTTGCATATCTCCGTATTGCCTATCTTACAAAAATGATCACATTTTTTGTGTGGGGTGGGGAGGTTCTAGGTAAAATGCATATTTCAGATATTCACACAGTACATTTTCCTCCAATGCTATTATTAAAAAGTCAGCCAACCTGGAAAATCAATACAAAAACTTGGCATTTTTTTTTAATAAGCTGGAAAGCTTCTGGAATTCATTGTATATTGAGACACTGGGAACAAAACACTGAAATTCAACCAGACCCAGCAAATAATTAGCCAAAAATTATTCTTTCTTCTTTTTTCTTTTTTCTTTTTTTGACGTAAAAGGGACTTGTGGCTGGCTGGGAATATTTGCTTTTGGCACCCCGGCGTTCCGAAAAAAAGGTGGAGAGAAATTCAAGTTCTCCCTCCCTTCTTCCACTGGTTCTGCACACAGTTGCCTTGTGCTGGTTCATTTAGCCACAAAATGATTGTGTGTCAGTTCGGCAGTTGGCGTCTTGGCTTACACGGAAGCAACATAAAGGAGAAACAACAACAACGAGACGGCAACAACATCCTCCTTCCCTGCCAGATGAATTCGCAGCCATGCATTTTCCCCAAGCCACCGATAATAACGGAGGGACGGCGTCCTGCCTGTCAACACGAGAGGAGAGGAGCTTCGCTGGATGTCGTGTTTTCTAGGTGTTTTCAGAGGGAGCAATATTGGCTTTATTAGAAGTGACAAATAGAGCTACTCTGTCAAGGGCGAATTAGGCCTGAGGTAAAATTGCTCTTGTCTGTTGGTTGAGCTACCTTTAGAGTCGTTTTGGGCTATGCATCCTCACTGAGCAAGGAAAGGTTAGCTCGCCTTGGCTTTATTTTAGCTGGATAGATGGAATGTGAGTAAGTGGCTAGAAGTGGCCTGAATTTTACAGAGGGTAGCAGATGAATCATATCAAGCCAAACTGAAAGGAATCAGCCCTCTTTCCTTCCTTCCTTCCTTCCTTCCTTCCTTCCTTCCTTCCTTCCTTCCTTCCTTCCTTCCTTCCTTCCTTTTTCTGCCTTTTCCTTCTTTCCTTCCCTCCTCCTTCCTTCCTTCCTTCCCTTTCTTATCTTTTCTCTCCTTCTGTTCCTTCCTTCCTTCTTTCCTTCTCTTTTCTGTTCCTTCCCTCCCTCCCTCCTTTTCTATCTTTTTCTGCCTCCCTCCCTCCCTCCCTCCTTCCCTCCCTTTGAACTGAAAGCTAATAAAATGTAGCCTTTTATTTAATGTAGCACATAGACTTGATTAGAAATATTGACCCGAAATTATAAACCCCAGGGATGATTGAGCGGGAGTCTTCAACATACAAAACCATCCTTTGTCTGCCTGGCTTTTTCTTCTGCTCCTTTTCTGAGCCACTGGACAGTGGCCGGAAAGCTGGAATAACAGAAAATAAATATAACTCATCTAGCGGTTGGACCTCTGTGCTCAGTAGGTTACACGGAGGCCACAGGACACAGCAAATCTCCTTTGCCTTTGAGATGTGGCTGATGGCTAACATTTCACAATACAACAGTCTTTTCAACAACACAGAGAGCCCCATGCAGTGACTTGTTCTAGTTTTCTCTTACCGATCACCTTCATTTTTTGCGACGTCTTTTTTTTCTTCCTCCATTTTCCTAGCTTTTCTTAACGACAGCATGACTAAAGTGGAGCAGCTTACTTAACAAGAACTGAACCAAACAACAAAATCTTAACATCAAAACTAGACATTTTCTGAGAGACATAATGGAAAGGAGATATTCTGTGGTTCCATTTTGACTCATACATGTTTTTATATGTTCTGTCAACTCGTAAAGCATTCCCAGACTCCTTTTGAGTTGCCATAGGGGGGGGGGGAAGACCTGAAGGAGCAGCAAGGCAATCAAAACCAGAAGTACATTCCATACATAATTTACCAAGGCTATATCCCAAGTTGCCGATCCAGTTGGAGGGGCGTGACCTCTAGAACCTAGGAAAGTCCTCTGTTGGGGAATGTGATTCATGACACACCAGCCGTGATGGTGCTCTGGTTGGAGAATGTGATTTATGACACACCCAAGGGGGAGGGGGAAAACAGGGTCATAGGTGCATCGTAAATTACGTGAGTCAGAAATGGCTTCATTAGGATAAGTGCCCGACCTGTTGCTCCTAATAAATAATTGGATTTCTTTTGAAGTTTGGCTTGATGCTCATGATTTGATTAGAGCATTTGATAGATGGGCATAAGACATTGGACATTCCTGATCCCGTAAGCAAAATATTAAGAAAAGGGAGACATTATTTGTTTAAATGGTTTGGAATCCAGTGCTTGTGAAGCCATGGAAAAAAACACCTGGAAGCCACAGAATATAAACAATTCTTATTTTTAAAAGATGATTTATGTCCCAACCCCCAAAGATGACTGCAACGTTTGTGCTATCCAATGATCTTTTGGTATACCAAAATATGAAATGGGTACTTTCCAAAGAATTGAATATTCTCCTTTTCTGTATGTACAGTATATATAGCTGCAGAAAAAGCATCTTTATATACGTTTAATGAGTTGAGCACAGCCTCTGCAGGAATTCTCTAAGGTATTGGTAGAAAGTCCTTTTTTAGTCTTAACTGGAAATGTCACTGTGCGAAATTGTAATTACATGATGCAACAAACAGCCAGTTTTTCCTTCGTATCACCTGATCGTTTCTGAATTTACTTCTTTTTAAAAAAATCTTTTTTTTAAAAAAAAAATGTCTATACCTAGGTCATGATGCAATCAGTCAAGATCTGTGCATATTCTGGCCATCCAATCTTTACGTTTTCAGGAAGACATAGATGTTGAAATACATCAGGTCCCCATGTCTGAGGGTTTTCATGACTTCCATCCTTCCTTTCCTGTGGTTGGAAGGCCTTCAAGGCCACGTTAAGGTCAACTCAACATGTTTGCTAAAAGTGAACATTGGTTGGAAGGGACAAAACTGATCAAATATCCCCTGGGGAGGTTTTGGCTCCATAGACCACTTCAAAGGCAATATCTGAATTAAGTTTCATTCTTAATTACAGAATAACAGAGTTGGAAGAGACCTTGGAGGTCTTCTAGTCCAACCCCCTGCTTAAGCCATTTCAGACAAGTGGTTGTCCAATCTCTTCTTAAAAACCTCCAGTGTTGGAGCACCCACAACTTCTGGTGGCAAGTTGTTCCACTGGTTAATTGTTCTCAATGTTAGGAAGTTTTTCCTTAATTCCAGGTTGCTTCTCTCCTTGATTCGTTTTCACCCATTGTTTCTTGTTCCCACCCCCTCTCCAAGTGCTTTGGAGAATAGCTTGACTGCCTCTTCTTTGTGGCAGCCCCTCAAATACTGGAAGACTGCTATCATGTCTCCCCTAGTCCTTCTTTTCGTTAAACTAGACATACCCAGTTCCAGCAACCATTCTTCATACTTTTTAGCCTCTAGTCCCCTAATCCTCTTTGTTGCTCTTCTCTGCACTCTTTCTAGAGTCTCAACATCTTTTTTACATCGTGGTGATCAAAACTGGATGCAGGATTCCAGGTGTGGCCTTATCAAGGCCTTATAAATGATTGAAGCCTGGGAAACGGGCATCTTGTAGTCAACAAATGTGCTGATTTACCCCCAGCTTATCAGGTACAGGTTTGGTAGCACAAGGAAACAACAACCAATGACTGAATAGCCAGCCTTCAACACCCCAATCAACAACTAAAAAGCCACACACTACCAGGTACTACATAAATACTCTGCATAGAACAGCTATACATTCTACCAGAAAGAAGTTCCTTGAAGTTGGGCTCCAGCACGAATCCAAAAGAGAGGTGGTATTCAACCAGTTCTGACCAGTTCTGGAGAACCGGGAGCAGAAATTCTGAGTAGTTCGGAGAACTGGCAAATACCACCTCTGAGTGGCCCTTCCCCCATCTATTCTCTGCCTCCCGAGTTCCAGCTGATCGGCTGGGTCTTCTTTTGTTGCCCTGCCACAGGGGAACGGAGCTGGAAAGCAGGTTAGTGGGGTGGGGAGGAAAGGGGGATTTTGCAGTAAACTTCTCCTGCCACGCCCACCAAGCCACGCTCACCAAGCCACAGAACCGGTAGTAAATTTTTTTGAATCCCACCACTGGTCCGAAAGCTTGGAAGATTAAACCTCTGGTCCTGGTGAACAACCCAAATTGAATCCTGGTTTCAGAATTACTGACTACAAAAGTATAGAGTTAGATAACAGAAGTCTTAAAAAAGAGTGACATTTTCAAAAAACAAACAAACCCAAACCATTGTCTTTTTTTTTAACCCGTTGATCTTAAGCCATGGAATCTGTGGGTGAAACTCTTTCTGGATCCAAGTCATTTACAAGTTTCCTTTCCTGAGATTCTTTGGACCCATTTTTCTTTTCTCCAACAACTTTTGGAAATCTCAGGAAAAGTTAGGAAATATGGCAGTCTAATGCAAGCAGCCATATTTTGAACCTTATGGTCAATGGTGTGATTGCACACCCAGCATTTAGAAAAGACTATTTTTAGTTGTAATGCTTACCTTCTGCTGCACTTCTGGTGAGTAAAACAGCTGATGCGCAGCAAACTGCTCTGCCGCGTGAATCAGATATGCTCAAAAACAAGGAAATAAAGCACATGAAAAAGGCAGGGGCGGGTGGATGGAGCCAAATGATCACCATGTCAAACCTGAAATTAACATATGTGTAGCTATTTTGATTAGGTTTAGTATATAGCAGTGGCCCCCAACCTTTTTTGTACCACGGCCTGGTACAAAATGTTCAAAATGATCCACGGACCGGTACCGGCATCAGCACACATGACCAAGGCAAGGCGAGCCGAGCGACCGGCCAGCCAGCCGTCCCCCGCTTCTCCCCGCCACCTTCAACTCCTCCTTTGTACCTTCTCGCGGTTGATGGGCTTTTTGGGCTCTTTCTTAATCTCCTCCTGAGTAACGCGAGACTCCACCACCATCGGGACAGCTCTTCGTTCGAAGCTGCCCCCCTTCGACTAAACTAAGGAGCGAGGATTCCTTCAGCACCCAAACGCTGCTTTCCAACCGACTACCGACAAGCTCACTCGGAAGCACTTTCTCAAGCGCCATCGAAACAAGATGGCAGTGCCCAAGCAAAATAGGCGGCCCGGTACAAAATGATCCACGGACCGGTACCAGTCCGGGGCCTGGTGGTTGGGGACCCCTGGTATATAGTATATTTTTTTTTTCTTACTTTCTCTTTGGTGGTCATGGGGGAAGGGTTTCGGGATTGCCACATTCCTAAGAGGGGAGGAGTGGAGATAGAGAGAGTTGTTTAGGCTAAGTGGTTCTCCTTCCCGTGAGAACGAAAGCTGACCCTGCTGAGACTTGGAGGTGGAGATTAATGACACTAGGCCACGTTGATTTACTTCTATTGGGGAATGTGACTTTTGGGGGCTGTTTCTAATTTCCAATATTATGTGGTGTAATTCCGGGTCGTGTCAGATCCAGAATTACCACGGACTTTGCCAATTTGATGCTTTCCTAAATTAAATAAATTATCTTGGAAGGTGGACTTTGTTCTTTTCTTTTCAAATGGATTTAATCACTTGGAAACCTGACACACTGGAACAACCAGTTCACTCAAACCGGTACGAACCGGTCGAATCCCATCCCTGCTTATGATGCTCATCTATCTGTCTCTGCGATGGGGCATGTATTTCCTACTTTTTAGACAAAGTATTTGTTCATCTCACCCTATCTCGGCTTTAACAAGCCAATTAATTTCATGGCAGGGTGATATATTCCATCTCTTTTTACATAATGAAATTCTGGTCACTTTCCCCCCCCCCCCTGATCCTCCTACGTTTCTCTTTTCAACATTGGTCCTGCTAACAATTTCAGGTTTTTTCCCCTCTCTGGCGCCTGGAAACCTATGACATTTTTCTGGAGTTGATATTAGGCAAGCAAATTAGTCCACACAGATTAGCTTTAACAGCTCCACTGTATTGCTTTGCCCCTCCCTGCCCGCTGCCTTGCAACCTTTCTCATTTCTAGCCTTGCTAAGGAAACCAATTAAAAGCCACCAAGTATATTTAATGACATTGCTAAATGGGGCACATCACAAATTAAAAATCCCCCATGCAAGGAGAACGTTATTTACGGAGGTTTGTTAACAAGATTATTTAAGAAAACGGTTCCCTATTATTCTTTTATTTCTGTTTGAGGGGAAGATTTACTCGCAGGAGGAGGCGTGTAATCGGAGTTGTAGGAAATAAAAACTGGGTTCAGGACCCAGCCTGTGATCTCCTCGTCTGCTGGATCCTGACAGCTTTTCAAACTTTTTATTTTTCTTGATTTCCCCTGGCGATTACGAAAGAGATTCAGAAGGGTACTAAATTAGACAAAAACTTTTCTTAAATCACCCCAGGGATGCCGCTTTATTTATTGCAATGGGGATAAATATTTCAAGGCTTGTGAAGCACTTTGCAGATTCATTCCCTTTGTGTGTGTGTGTGTGTGTGTGTGTGTGTTTTGTTTCCTGAAAACAAGACCCTGTGTTATATTTTTTTGCCACCAAAAAGGCACCTGGTCTTATTTTCAGGGGATGTCATCCATTGACTAACTGGCCTCCTTTTCACTGTCAGAAGCCTTCAGGAATTAATTATTCTGCAGATGGCAAGGCTTTCCTGACGGCCTCTGCAGCTGATATCAGATTTCTGGATCGATCCAGAGCTCTATTATCAGCTGCAGTGGCCTTCAGAAAGGTATTAGGGTATGTGCATCCCGGTCATTCTTGACGTACAACTGCAATGGAGCCCAACATTCCTGTTGCTAAGTGAGATTGTTGTTAAGTGAGTTTTGCCACATTTAACAACCTTGTCAGCATTCCAGAAAACCTCTACTCCAACAAATAACTCAGAGACAGACATCTTCTCCAAGGTTCTTTTTATCAGAGTAGTAAACTGGCACATCTGGGAAATCCCGAATCTGAAAGTTCCGGGTTTCCTTGCAATAAGTAAAATATTACAAATCCACCCCCTGCACCCATCATTGCATCACATGCCCTAATCACCATCCGTCCCAACTTGAGACAGCCTCTCACCCAGGTGCAGAAGCAACATGACCTTGACTTAGAAAAAGAATGCTATTGTGTCTAACCCCATACACGCCAAGAAATTCCCCCCTCCCATTTTCCCAGGCTCAAGAATGTTCTATCTTAGGTAGCAGCAGATATTTCTCTCCTTGGGCACAAAGAGAAAATATCTACTGTGAATTCCACATAGGCATCAGGGAGGGCAGCCGGTCAGTAAATGCTCAGTTCCTTCCACTCGCCCCAACTCTACACCAACTTATGAGATTACAGTGTCACAAAAAGGGACTTTAGGACCCAAAATGCAGACAAAAATCATTGTCAGAGTACATTTGCATACGCATGAGTCTGCATTAAACAAATCTATAAACAAAAGATATGGATGCAAATGGTAAAATGCTGCATAAATATTCCGTTTCTAAAATGACAATGTCTTCTATTTATGCATTTCTGGGAGCGAGTATTTCTTTTTAATAGTGATGTCTTGTATGCAGATGAAGGGATTGTTTTGTTCTAAATGCAGTTTACAATTCACCGTAGTTTGATTTTATGCGTTTGCATAAAACATTTATTTACTTGGTTATAAATATCTCACCCATCCATTTAAAAGTGAAAGTAAAGCATTTTTTCCTCCCCAAATTGCTCAAATACTGAAATAGTTGTCTCGTTAATTAAATAAAATCCAATCAAAGTAATGTACAATAAAGAACTGGAGCCAGCAGTTTTCTAGGGACATTTTATAGGTCTTATGATCCTATACTATTTAAATCTGTAATACTCATCACTCACGACAGATGGCAGCAGCTAGCTGACCTTGAAAAAGTTGAGCAGGATCAGATCTGCATCAGTAGCTACCATGAAACCCATCAGCCTTTGGTTGGTTAGGAAAGTTGAAAAAACAGTGACAAACAATTGCCAAGACACCTATATGGGCTTCTCTGTGATATCACCAGAATGGAGATTGACTTGAAAGAGTGTTTAGGTCGTTTAGATAGTTGAAGAAATTGAAAATTTCAAAGAAGGGAAAGAAATTGAAAAATTCTTCAACCTAGATATAAGGAGGAATTCTCTGACAGCGAGAACAATCGACCAGTGGAACAGAAGTTGCCTTCAGAAGTTGTGGGAGCTTCATCATTTGAGACTTTCAAGAAGAGACTGGATTGCCATTTTGTCAGAAATTTTTGGTGGTCCTGCTTGGTTGGGGGGGTTGGTTGGTCTAGATCAGTGGTCCCCAACATTTTTTATGCCGCGGCCCGGTACCGGCATTAGCTGGGCGCCGCGGCCCGGTACCGGCATCAGCTGGGTGCCGCCATCTTGTTTTGATGAAAAAGTGCTTCCGGTGAGCTCACCGGAA
>NW_020716887.1:341448-352039 GCF_900518725.1 Notechis scutatus
TCTGAGCTTGGTTTTTTTCTTGCAGACATTTCGTTACCCAACTAGGTAGCATAATCAGTGCTAGAAAGGAGTAAGGTTTGATCTCATTTTATTCACTGGTGGCTTGCCCTGTCAACGTTGGCATGAGTGTTCTTGGTGGTTCCATGATTAGGCTGTTGTTTACTGTTCGATTGTTTGCCTGACTTGCTATGTCCTCAATCCATCCGACGTTCTAGAACATCTAAAGGATACCAACATTGAAATCTCGACTAGGGATGACCTCAATCTAGTTCACAAGGCCCAAACCATTTAACCTCTTGGCGTTAATCTCTGCTTATCTGGATGTTGATTGTTGCTGAGGAGGCATTGTGGTTTTTTAGCTTTTTAATTGTCTCTTTTGAAAGGGATGTGGTGGTTAAGATGCTGAGCTTGTCGATCAGAAAGGTCGGCAGTTCGGCGGTTCGAATCCCTAGCGCCGCATAATGGAGTGAGCTCCCGTTATTTGTCAAAGCTTCTGCCAACCTAGCAGCTTGAAAGCATGTTAAAAATGCAAGTAGAAAAACAGGGACCACCTCGGTGGGAAGGGAACAGCGTTCCGTGTGCCTTTGGCGTTTAGTCCTGTCGGCCACATGACCACGGAGATATCTTCAGACAGCGCTGGCTATTTGTCTTTGTAATGGAGATGAACACTGCCCGCTAGAGTTGGGAACGACTAGCACATATGTGCAAAAGGAACCTTTACCTTACCTTTGAATGGTATGCAGGTGTTGTTGATCTCTATGTGCCTGTTGATGACTCATTTATCGGTTTACCCGGCTTCCAAGAATTCTGTAGACTTTTTGGATTTAGCTTGGTTTAGGATGCTCCCAGTGTCCCAGTTGAAACGATGGTGAAGTCTCTCCATGTGTTGTGCAACACCTACTTACCGTTCAGAAACCCAATACCTACTCAAGGAAGTACTAATTCAGTAAACAACAGTCTAATCAAGGAAACACCAAGACTACATCCATTTTCACTGATAAAGAAGCCACTTGTATATAAATGTAACACAAACCACACTCCCTTCTAGAATGGATGATGTTACCTAATTCGGTAATAAAATGTCCTCAAGAAAATAATCAAGGTCAGAAGGCAGCAACCCCGCCCAACCTATTTATTTGCACATGGGTCTTTGTGCACCACTGGCAAGGTGTTCCGTTACTCAACATCTTATTCTCTCATTGTCGAGAGCAGTGGTCCGCAGAGAAATGTCACTCCCAAAGCACCCCCCCCAAAGCAATTAATCCAGGCTACGTGGGAACACAAGGCTGTGCTGCCCACATGGCCTGCGGGAACACAAGGCTTGTGTAGCTTGCATTGCAAACAACACCAGGTAGTGAGGGGAGGGGGGAAAAGACAGAGGGGGAAAACTTGCCCCACTCGCCCCACATGCCTCACCTGGCCACTGGGCTGCTTCTTTCCGCTTCTTTCTTCTTCTGCTTTTGGCTGCACGCAAGGAAAGCAGCCAAAGTCTTTCTTTCTTTCCCCCAAACTCCACCAGAAATGAATCTTTGGGACCCTGCAAGGCCTCCTGCTCCAAGAGGATGTGCCGGCGCAACAAGTCTCACAAAGACTCATTTCTGGTGGAGTTTGGGGGAGAGAAAGAAAGACTTCTGCTGCTTCTGCTGCTTTCCTTGCATGAAGCCAAAAGTCTCTCTCTCTCTCTCTCTCTCTCCCTCCCTCTCCCTCTCCCTCTCCCTCTCCCTCCCTCCCTCCCCCTGAGAACAGAGCTGGAGATGGTATCCTGCAATCCCAGATAAAGAACGATCGATCGGTAGGAAAACGGGGTACAGAATCTCCCTGCAGATTCTTTTTGGGATTTTCCCAGGGTCTCTGCTCCACAGGATTTAAAATTATGAGTTTGGTGGTCCCCGAGATCCAAAAGGTTGGCTATCCCTGGTCTAGAGCAGGGGTCTTCAAACTTGACAGCTTCAAGGCTTGTGGACTTCTACTCCCAGAATTCCTCCTCCAGTCATGTTAGCTCAGAAATTATGGGAGTTGAAGTCCACAAGTCTTAAACTTGCCAAGTTTGAAGACCCCTGATCTACAGAATGAAGAATCCCTCCATCCCTGCCTCACAAGTGGTGAGAATTGAGGTCCTCATACTGCACCTGAGCCATCTGCATTCTCTCTGTTCAATTATTTTGATTTAGTTTTCAACACTGCGAAATCCCCCGTTGGACTTCCGCCTCTGATTCTGCCTGGCAAATCTTGATGGCCTCTCTCCTGGTATCTCCCCCAACTCTGTCTCTCTCTCACCTGCCCCTGTCCTGCTTGTGAGACTTAATTGAGTTTGACTGACATCTCCATCCTGATCAAAGCTTTCATTCAAATCCCAGTCTTTATTTAATGGCTGAGGTTCCTCTGATTTAAACATTAGCACAACTTCCCAGCTGTGATTCATCTCATATCTTGGCGGAAAATCAACTCGCACATCTGTTCGGCTACATAATTGATTAGAGACATTGAGATAGCATCTCAAGGAGAAGATTCCAGCCCAGTGTTTTCTTTGGCATTCTTGTTTTCTATGGGCGGGAGTTTGGTGAGGCTGCTTTCTGTATAGATGAGCGTATAGCTATAATCTAAAGTGGGGATAGTTAAGAACACGGCTTCAATTGTATCAGATGACTTCATACTATTTGAAAACCAGGCACATGTCTTTGTGAAGAACAGTTTCTGATTTAGGGACGACCTAGCTTAAGAAAGCTGGAGAAAGGTTTTCGTTTAATTCTTAAAGAATATTTGATAATAGAGTAGAGTAGAATAGTGAATAGAATAGAACAGAGAGACTAGACCAGAATAAGAAAATAGAATAGAATAGACAATAGATTAGACTGAAGAGAATAGACTAGAATAGACATAGACTTAGACAAGACTAGAATACAATAGAATAGGAGTATAGACTAAACCAAAGTAGGGTAGGGTAGAGTAGAGTAGAATAGATTAGAATAGAATAGAACAATTAGACTAGACCAGAATAGAATAGAGTAGAGTAGAATAGAAGAGAGTAGAGAGTAGAGTAGAAGAGAAGAGAGAATAGGGTAGACTAGAGTAGATTAGAATTGAATAGAAATAGATAAATAATAGAGTATAATAGATAAATACAGTATAATAGAATAGAGACTAGAATAGACTAGAATAGAATACAGACTAGAGCAGTGACTAGAGTAGAGTATAGAGTAGAGTAGAGAAGAGTAGAGTAGCATTCAAGGTGGCCGGGACTTTGATCTCTTGCGGGCACGCAGAAACGCATGACTTATGACATGCTTGGCTCAGCCTGGTCTTCTCCTGCAGTAGACAGCTATATATGTTCTAAATTAATCAATCAATCAATCAGGTATGACCATCTGCCAAAGGATGTTTGAAGGATGCTGGATTGCGTGCCTAATAAGCGAGATATTTAAACATGCAGAGGAGAGTGCCTCTTATTCTCGCGGCGTTTTCTTTCTCTGCCTCGCCATAGCGTGCTGTGTCATCAAAGGGAAGAGCGAAAAAAGAGAAGCTGGGAAAGAAGAGGAAAAGAAAGAGGAGTAAATGAATAGCTTTAGGGAGATGGGGAGCTCCATTCTTTCTGGCTGAATAAGTAGAGATTTCTTTCTGATTTTCAAAGGTCAGTAGGATTTTGTTCCTGGGCCACTGCGGCGAACCTCCCATTGAAGGCAATTCTGAGAAATCCCTCAGTCTATTGTGCAGAAATGTCAGGCATTTAGTCTTTAGTTTTCTGCACAAAAGCTTCCGTCCTTTTATACATTTCCCAAATAGCAGGTAAAGTAATCAGCGATCAAATTATTGAATGTAAAAAAAAAGAGGATGGGCTGCATTGAATTCTAACTTTAGACCTTGGAAATGTCAGCTGCTAAAGCAGCTATTTTCCAGGGTAGATTTAAAATCTGAGAAAGGAAGGAAGAAAGAAAGGAAAGAGGGAAGGAAGGAAGGTATTCACCCTTGGAATCCTGCGTTCAGTTTTGGTCACCACACTATAAAAAAAGATGTTGAGATTCTAGAAAAGGTGAAGAGAAGAGCAACCGGGATGATTAGGGGACTGGAGACTAAAATATAGGAAGAACGGTTGCAGGAACAATTGGCTAGTCTAGAGAAAAGAAGGACTAGGGGTGACATGAGAGCAGCCTTCCAGTATTTAAGGGGCTGCCACTAAGAAGAGGGGGTCAACTTATTTTCCAGAGCACCTGAAGGCAAGACAAGAAACCATGGATGGAAACTAACCAAGGAGAAAAGCAACCTAGAAATAAGAAGAACTTTCTTGAGAGCTGGAACAAATAATCAGTGGAACAACTTGCCACCAGAAGTTGTGGGTATTCCAACACTAGAAGTTCTTAATAAGAGATTGGAGAGCCATTTGTCTGAAACGGTACAGGGTTTCCTGCTTGAGAAGAGAGTTGGACTAGAAGACCTTCAAGGTCCCTTCCAACTTTGCTACTCTGTTAAAAGAA
Organism: Notechis scutatus; assembly: GCF_900518725.1. The sequence continues at coordinate 345,918 of NW_020716887.1, forward strand.
AGAAAGAAAGAAAAAGAGAGAGAGAAAGAAAGAAAGTCCAGTTGCCTTTTGAAGAGCACGTGTGGGTTGCTTGGCTTTCTTCTCAGACAGCTTTATAACAAGTCACTGCAAATAGAGTGGTACTCATATGTGTGTAGTTTTTGTTGTTATTGTTGTTGTCTTTTTTTAACAGCCCAACTATTTTCTTTTTCGGCAGGCTAATCTCAGTTCTTTTTGTGTCACCTAATAAGTTTACTAGCTTTCGGCAGTAGCCTTCAAAACTTTGGGCTTTGGAGTTTCCTTGCTTTGACGTCCTTTTGAAGAGGAAGATTTGAGGATGGTAGCATCAACTTGCCATTGTTCCGCTTTGCATGAGAGCTAGTGGGGCGCTAAGACTGTAGAGAGCTTTTCACCAATTCAGTTTTAAGGTCTTTGTCGGCCCGATTTCTTTTGATGTGAATGGAACTCCAAATCCTTTTTTTTTTTTTTAATATATTAAATTTATGGAGGAAAAAAAAAGGCATATTTAAGAAGGCTTATGCATGAGTTGCACATTCTGAAAATTAATGCGGGGATGAAGAGCCCTGCCTCAAAGCATTTCCAATTCGCGGATTGACGTTTGATCATTGCTGAAATATCATTTTTAAGAAAACGTCCTATCATCCATCCCCAAAGGAGCTTTATAGTTTGGGGAGAAAAGCCTCCAGGCACCATCACTAGGAATAGCTAGGAATTTGTGTGGAGTTTTGAGCCACCAGGAAGTTGGATATCTGCTTTTGCCCATCTCTCCCTCTCGAAAAAGTTTGAAGCCAATCAGCTTTTATTTTTGATTTGGGCATTATCCCCATCTGCCAAATTGGTGCAGTACAGAGGAAAGAACACCTGGTGTCCTGCTGGGGGGGTTTGCAGGGGTTCAGGAGACCCCCTTGGTCACGCTCACCCAGCAACCGGGCAGAGAACCATTCTCAAGACTGGCTGTCCCTCAAGTTATTTTTTTCAAGAGGCAACTGGACTTTCTGTTTTTTACTTTGAAGAGGTTTTGCTTCTCATCCGAGAAGCTTCTTCCGTGCTAGTGAACGTCAGCAAGTCAAGACTGGCAGATCATTTTGTCCTGTGGATGGGATCTGGGGAGAGGTTTCCCGTGTGCTTCTTTTGTCTGGTTGACATTTTTTGGTCTTTGTTCCCTTGACAACTTAGTTCTTTCTTCTCTATCTCCCAGAGGAATCTTTGAGATAAGATCTCTGGCTTTTATCCACCCAGCTTCTGTGCCTGCTTCGTCTTTAGGTCAGGCAGCTTCAGGCTAATCTCACAACTGCCATTGTACACACTAAGGGGTTAAGGCTGCAATAACCAAAGTTATAACCGTCTGTGCTAACCATCCAAATATTGTTTGCAGCCCTTCTGAATGCATCTGCGTCCTATTAATATATAGACCATCAGATATGAAAACTCTGTGCTGCTGTGCGTGTCTTTTAGCACTCAGTGGTTTTGTTATTTGCTGATGTTGTAGTGTAAGCTTTTTTTTTTTTTTGCTGGCTTGAGTGGCGTGAATTTACTTGCTCCACTCTGGATGTAGGAATGAACTGGGAGCATGCAGGGTGCAGGCTAACCACAGTATTTCCTCAGCCTGTTTAACTTCTGTGGATTGCTTGATGCTGAGAACATCATCAGCCAATGTACTGTCTCTCAGCCACCAGCATAAATTAATCAGTGCCCCTCCTCCCAATATTGTAGGGGAAAAATAATAATCTCACCCTATTTTTCTCTCTGAAAAAAAACAACAAAATAAAATAATGAAATGTGAAGTGGGGCCCACATTTCGGAATGTACTGTCTGCCTCGATCTGTCCGTTTGTACAAAGGGGGAGATTCAAAGCTGCCACACCATCATTCCAGTGATTTATGTAAAAGGCCCTTGGGTGTTGTGATGTTGAAAGAGTAGTGTGGGTGTTGTTTCCCAGCACTCAGATTTCATGCTATTAACCGGATAGTCCCGTGGTGGCGAACCTACAGCAAGTGTGCCACAGGTGGCGTCATTTGTGTGGGCATGTGAGCCACAGGTAAACTTACCTCGCTGCGCATGTGCATGCCTCTCAGCTGATTTTCAGGCCTTTTTCGGCCTCCCAGATGCTCGAGGGAAGCCTCTGCGGTCTTTGGAGGCTGAAAAACAGGCCCGTTTCATCACTTCCTTATCTCCGGAAATACCGGAAGGGATGAAACGGGCCCGTTTTTTTGGCCTTCCAAGGCTGCAGAGGCTTCCCTTGAGCCTCTGGGAGGACGAAAAAAAACCCCAAAATCAGCTGGGAGGTGCACACATGCGCAGTGCAGGTAAGGGGATGGCGGTGGGGGCATTAAGGGGCCTGCATGCATTGCCTTCAGGGTGCTGGCATATGAGCACATGCACCATTTTTGGCACAGGAGCCCCAAAAGGCTACCCACCACTGGGATAGCCCTTAACGTACGACCACAATTGAGCCAAAGATTTTGCTGCTACAACCTTTCTTGACACAGCTGTTAAGTGAATCACTTCAGCCGATCAGTTAGACATATGGTTGTTAAGTGAATCTGGCTTCCCCACTGACTCTGCTTTGCCACAAGGTTGCAAAAGGACACAGCAGGACACAGCAACCGTCATAAGTACATGCCAGTTGCCAAGCTTTTGAATTTTGATCATGTGACCCATGGGGATGTTGCAATGGTTGCAAATGGGAAAAACAGTCATGTCGGGTTTTGTTTCAGTGGTGTTGTAACTATGAATGGTCACTAAATAAGTGCAGATAACCAAGTCCTACAATAAATTATATTTCATTGCTTTCTTTCCATTTTGCAATTGTGGAGTTTAAATGTAGTTATGTGACCTTTGTAACTTTGTAATTAGTCAACTAATTGACTTGCTTTATTTTTTTATATTTCTCTGCTAACTGTAATTTGCCAGTAAGCTGCTTTGAGTAGTTTCCAAAAGAGAAAAGCAGTTTACTGAACAAGTAAATAGAACCAACAAATTCTTCTACTCGCAATCCAGGCAGTGAGATTTGAGTAAAGTTCTAATGAACAAGCGGTGTGTCAGGGCTCTGGCAGTTACCCCCATTTAAATCATGAGTCTGGAGCCAACCTTCAAACTTAAAGAAGATTTATTAGGAGTTAACATGCTGGCATTGCCTGGGTGCAGCCGACTCTGAGACATATCATTCATTGTCACTCTTGACCCTGGTTTCCCCCCCCCCATCCCCTGGGTGTATCATAATTCATATTCTCCAATGGGATACATCCATAGCCAAAAGTCATCAATCATGCTCTCCAGTTAGAATTTTGCAAGCAGAAACTTCAATCACCTAGTTACTATCCCTGAAAACATTTATGGAATGCAAGCTGCCCCCTGCTCCCCCCTCCCTTTCTGTTGGCAACTCTAAAAGAAATAATTTATGAGTTGACACAGTGTTAATTCGGCTATTTCTCTCATTTTTCTGTACATTTTTTAACCATTTTAGATACGTTGAGAAGAAAGAAGAAGAAGATCTAATCTGGGTCGGTCACGGGGACCAGAAGTTTACTCTTTGGAGCTTTCAAAGTAGAAAGCTAAAGCCCATCCTCAGGGGACTTGTCTCTATCAGAGTGTGTGCTTTGGGCTATTCTGTGAGTTGTATTTATGTGGTGCCTTCCTATTGGTTGATTGGGATGTTGATGGCCGGCAATTGGCTGTGGTTTCCTTGTGCCGCTAAGCCCTCTGGCTCCTAAGTATCCAATAAGCTGATAGTAAATCAGCACTCCTGTTGACTGACAAGGGGCCTGTTTCCCAGGCTTCAATTATTTCCCTGGCTGTTTTTGTATCTGCTCGGCCAGCAATCTTAGTAGCAGCAAAATTGAACTTATGTCCTTGTTTGTTGCAATGCAACAATTGACCAGTAGGAAGGTACTACATAAATACGATGCATAGAATAGTAAAGAGAAGTTCCCTGAGGAGATAGGTTCCAGCACAAGTCCAAAAGACAAAACCTCTGGTTCTAGATTGACCAATCTAGATTGGATCTTGCAACCATGTTGCTGAGGTAATTCCCCGTTAGGAGAATGAACGCACACAGGGAGACGTAGTGAGAGTGGTGAAGAATAACACACAACCAGCACACAGATACACTGTATAGTAAAATGTAGGTTTTTACTTCCAGTAAACAGTTAAGCAAACTCCAACAAAATGTCCAAGTCATTCATGGTTAAAGCAGTCAGTTTTCAGTCCAGAGATAATCCAATAACAAAATCCAGTATCATAAACAGTTCAGTAAAAGACTCACATCAAGTCCAAGAATAACCCCGATCAGCAACAGTCAATAGGGAACTGCAGGAATGGCAACACTCTCTGGGAAACCAGGTTTCTGGCTCCATCTTATGGCCATTTGAAAAACCACACCCAATTACAATTTTAGCATTCCCTTAAAGAGACAGTATTAAAATGTCTATCCTGGTTTATATATTTCCAACCCAACTGGTAGGTGACTTACATTCCTAACAAATATCCCGGGACACATATATTTGCCTTCATTTGTAAAAGAAGAACATTTTCACCATTTGTTTCTTCTAAGGGTCTTGAATAGTAGGTGCCCAGTGTTAGTAAAATACAGTCTTTATTTGAGGACCTTCGGTGTGGCTGAGATTTATCTTCAAAACTTTGTAGAGTGACTTTCATATTTATGACATCAAGACGCATCAACTACTTAGTAAAAACAACAGTAAATATGAGATGAAGGACATCCTTTGGCTAAAATAAGAACAAACATTGTTTAAATCGAGTTTGGAGGCAAAAGAAGCCTAGTTTGGTTTCTGTATCAGAGCCTTATCTAGCATGCCTTTGAAGGTTGTAGAACATATAAAGTGCTGCGTATTTTTCTGCACACTTTCTTTTGCCTGAGAATTGCTAATATCCCAAAAGTAGGGATTAGTGACTCAGCATTTCAGAGCCTATAAATTGTAAACCTTTCCCCACTTGGGAGAAAATTTTCAACGGCATAATTTGCTTCGAGAAATTCCAGGAAAGAAGAAAAGACATTGCGGTTTTAATTCTAGGAATTAGCTGTTTGCTTATTTGTAAGCTGGGAGATGAGTCTGTGAATCCCAGCTAATTGTCAAAAGCACAATCAACTCTACAAGCTTCAAGTTACGAAGCTCTATTTAAGGACAGGCAGATCATACACTCATTCTTCCTCTCCTTACTAAACGGGCTCCATTTTGGCATTCAGGGATGCACTTTGGCGGTTCTCTGGTGCCCAAATTGATGGGAGCAGCAGAATGGATGCTGCCTGTTGCCAAACATCATTTTAAGCCCAGTTTTCTATAGTGTAGCTATGGTGCCATGATTTTAAAATCTCAACAGATTTTAGCCCTGGGCATACTTAGAATCTTCTCTCTTCGTAACCCAAGTCTGTTCCTTATTGCTGTTTTGGTTCTGTTTGTACTGCAGATTAAAATATATGGGCATGTATGACCTAGCCCACTACACACACACACACACACACACACACACACACACACACACACACATGGGGTGGTCTTTATCTCAGTTTCAAGGCCATTGAGCCAATGCTGTCCAAAGACATTTCCTTGCTCATGTGGCCAGTGTGATGTCATGGAGTGCTGTTAGCTTCCCACTGAAGTGGTACCTATTTATCTACTCACATTTGCATGCTTTCGAACAGCTAGGTTGGCAGGAGGTGGGGCAAGGATGGGAGCTCACCCCATCATGTGGCGTTCAGGTCTCGAACCCGGGCTGCTGGCTTTCCAGCCAACTAGCCCAGTGTCTTAACCACTGAGCTACCAAGCCGCCTCACCTACCCAACAGCATTAACCTAACTATTCCAAACTCTACCTAAAACCTAAGGTCTTATCAGGTGTGAAGAATTAAGATCACACATTAATTCCAATCAAGCTAGTAGAGTCAGCAAGTTGCCCCCAACAATCTGGGTCCTCATTTTACTGACCTCAGAAGGATGGAAAGCTGAGTCATCCTTGAGCCGGTTAGGATCGAACTGCTGGCAGTGGGCAGAATTTGCCTGCAATACTGCATGCCAACCACTGTGCCATCATGGTCCTTCCTTCCTTCCTTCCTTCCTCCTTCCTTCCTTCCTTCCTTCCTTCCTTCCTTCCTTCCTTCCTTCC
>NW_020716887.1:356189-376858 GCF_900518725.1 Notechis scutatus
CCCACAGAATGCCACACCCACAGCTGATTGGCTGGGTCTCCTTTGGTTGCCCTGCACAGGAGAACGGAGCTGGAAAGCAGGTTAGTGGGGTGGGGAGGGAATGGAGATTTTGCTGTATCCTTCCTCTGCCACGCTCACCAAGCCACGCCCACCAAGCCATGTCCACAGAACCGGTAGTAAAATTATTTTGAATCCCACCACTGCCTCAGTGGCTCTTCCCACTCTGTTATGAGATATCATTTTGGAACAGACTCTGGGACAGATGCTAAGTGACATCCTCTCTTTTCTGACAATTAGAATTAAAATTACAGAGACAAATGTTATCAGCCAAAATGTCAGAGAATGTGAAGCCCAAAGGACCCAGAGTGACATGTGGAACTGCTTCTGAGTTTCTGCTTTACTGCTGTTTGCTTGTAGACAGAATCTTGCCAGACTAAAGCAACTTTTTGTGTAACTGTTACAGCACATGTACTCTGTGAATTACTAGGGAGGAGTCTGCCTTTGCTCTTTTCTTGCCTATCAGATATTCCAAGTTTTGCTATCTCTTTGGCCCCTGGCAAGGATCCCCTTTCTACTGGAACTCCAGACAGAGAACGGAGCTGGAAAGCAGGTTAGCAGGGTGGGGAGGGAATGGGATTTTGCAGTAAACTTCCCCTGCCACACCCACCAAGCCACACCCACAGAACCGGTAGTAAAAAATTTTGAATCCCACCACTGCACCGTGGGCTAGTCGGTTTGTTTTTCCAGGGCGGCCATGCGGGCCAGATCTAAGCAGCCCACAGGCGCTAGATTCAGCCCCCTGGCCTTGAGTTTGACACCCCTGCCTTTGAGAAATTTTGACATTGGGTTCCAATATTGTTGTTGGATGGGACTTCGTCAGAGAATTTTTCTGTTTTGTGTCCAATGTCCTTTGAGTTGCAACATCTCGTCTTCGTCTGGTTGTGATCTTCATTTGTCATCACTCCTCGTATCAGTCAAAAGCTTTCTTCTTACACAGTCTTCCATTAACGTCACTAAAAGAAAACAATAGTTACATACAACGGAATCACCTGCAAATTTAGTAATAGTATTTTAGTAATAATAAGCAGAAGAACACGGACACTGTCACCCCTTAAACTCTGCTGAAGATGTAACCTACCCGTGGTAATGAAACGTTCAGAAACAGACCCACAAACCTGGAGAACGAACCTCCACTCCCATATTCCTGATTTCTGTCTTCAGTCAGGAGCAACCCATCTGCATTAATTTTATTGGGACATATTTAAAAGCTCGATACATTTTTGTGTGTCCCCGCAACGGGGATGTGGCTCAGAAGGGTTTTGCTCGTGCCATTCATTTTCGCCCCTCTTCAAACACTGCAGAATCGTGACTTCGGCTTCATCCGATAGTTTATGGTGTCGTAAAACTGCAGTGCGAATACGTGGTTGTCATTCTGCTACAACTGCAATTGAGACATGGCCCAGGGTTTTCCAGAAGGCTTGCAAAAAGAATTACGGTTGACTGGTTGTATACTCCGGCTCCCCCAGGAAGACGCTAAGCAGAGTTTATGTGAAAAAGATCATACAATAAAAATATGATATTCAAAAATGTTAGGCAGACTGGTCCTCTCCTTGCACACTTACTGCTAACTCTATAGCTTTGTAGAAGGCACGTTCTTTGCTCGTACATGAGTTCTACTTTATATTATTTTGCTCTTCACAGCTGCCAGTATAATTTAAAGGAGTGGAGTAACTACAAAGAGAGCCGTGGTTATTTTTCTTACCTGCTTATGGAGAGGTTTCTAAAGATGAAGGAGCAAGCATGGATGCTTCCTCCTCATCTCAGTGTCAAACGGGAGAGGTGAACATGCCATTAAGATTGTGTGACTTTCTCTGCGTCAGTCAAGGTGGCTTATTTGATGAAACTCAACAGGAGAGATATGTTTATATACAGGATAATCCGAGCATGATATCGTGATGTGACCACCTTGTGAGTAGAGTAGAGTACAGTAGAGTGGAATAGAGAGTAGAATAAGAGAGTAGAATAGGAGAGTGGAGAGTGGAATAGGAGAGTGGAGAATAGCAGAGTGTTTGTTGTGGCTTGTTGGTCGCTGTCCCCTCCAGAATAAGAGGAGGGGGCATGGGAGTCAGAATCGGCATTGAGGCAACCCGAGAGCTCCAAGGGGAAAGAGGGAATGGAGCTGGCAGAGAGAGAGAGAGAGAGAGAGAGAGAGAGAGAGAGAGAGAGAGGGAGGGAGGGAGGGAGGGAGGGAGGGAGGGAGAGAGAGGCGGAGCTTGGGCCATCCGTCAGCCCTCAGATGGAGAATCAACAGCCTCCAGCTGGAGGTGACTAATGAGGAAGAGGAGGAGCAGCTGGGCGCAGTGCCTGATGCACGGATGCACAGAAAGCAGAGGAGAGGAGAGCAGTGGAAATCTATGAGCCGGTCCTTGGGATGGAAGAGCCACCACTGCTAGCGAACCGCCACCCTAGCTCTGGGGATAACAGGCAGGGAGCGGAGGTGAATAGGTGTGGCAGACAACTATTCATTTTCTGAATGGACGGACTTGTTAACCTGTGAGAGAAACTTTTGCCGGGGCTGCCAGCGCTCCTGATAAAAGGAATCTTTTGAGTTCACGTCAGAGGGTTTGTTGTGTTTGGGAAACTGGGTTAGAACAGTATTGGAATGAAGCAGAGCAGAGCAGAATAGAATAAGAGTGGGCTAGAGTATAATAAATGGGATTGATTGAATATATTGTAGCTATAGTACATTCTCTCCTTGAACTATATAGCCTTTATACCAGACGTGAAGCTTGCTGCTGTTTTCATAACTGCGCACAAATTTTTAACAAACGCAGTTCCAAAATAGGATGATTTACCTCTAGACCTATAGGAAAATTCTCAGGGATGACTCACACCCAGTCGGCCCTTCTTCACTCTCCTACCATCGGGTAGGAGATAGAGAAACATAGCCCTCTGCACCAACGGGCTGAAGAACAGTTTCTACCCGTGGGCTGTCAGACTCCTGAACGGAAAATAACTTCATGTCAACATAGTATGATAGACTTGCAGGCGCGTTGTGCAACAAGGTCACATAGGGTAATAACATTGGGACTGGGTTAGGGACTTCTGTCCTCACTGTGAGTTGTGTTGGGGGGGGGGGAGGTTGCGCAAAGAGAGGATCAGCCAATCTCATTGTACACATGTTGTGTTCTGACAATAAGGGTAATAACAAAAATCCTAAATGCACCACGGAACCAGTGAACAGGGGTTTGACTCAATGCTCAGCTGACACCCAGATCAGACAACAGCAAAAACTCAGCTACAAAATACTTGCATCATGTTAGATAATAAATAACACGCACCAACTTCGGACTGCTCTCCTGGCAAGCAGAGGATCAATCAAAGTCACACCAATGTCTCCAAAGAAGGAATCATGTAAAATAAGATCAGCTTATTTTAGAGATGTAGAGGCAGCAAAGGGAATGTTATGATATCTTCCTGCTAATGGTTACTGAAAGAGGAACGATAAATCAGGCCAGTGTCAAAGCCCAACGGTACTGCAGCCTTTCAAACGCTGGGTAAGTAAAATGCATGGTTAAGTCTGCTCTTAGGAGTCCTTGGACAGGGATGGTTAGAAATCAAACGTTGACCTTTCTGTAGGTCCCATGTTTCAGAGGTATAAAAATGAAGAAGTGACCTTGGGATGTTTGGGGAAGTGATTACACAGCCTAGAGGTTAAAGCAAGCCTGAGCAAGAAACTCAGAATAATCCAGAACTTGAGAATTTAGAGTAATAACACAGTTGGAAGGGACCTTGGAGGTCTTCTAATCCAATCCTCTGCTTGAGCAGAAGCCCCTCTACCATTTCAGATAAATAGCTGTCCTGTCATGAATCCTGAGGAGGAAGATGAACAGCTGACAGGGAGTGGGAGTGTGGCTCCCTTGGCTGTGGAGGAAACTGGGGAAGGGCAAAGTCCAGCTGGGCAGAGGGAGAACAAGGGAGTGGGTGTTCAGAGGAAGACCCAGGCTCACTTCTTCTTCATCCTAGGGCACGCAGGGAGGAATGGAGAAGGAACCAACATGGGTTGTCTGGCTTATGGGAGAGGAAAGGGCCCTGATTCCCTTCATTAGCCACACCTGGGAAGGAGAGTTTAAAAGAGATGCAAGCTGAGTGTGGTGTCTGCTGGGAGCAAATGTGAATTTATTTTGTGTTAACTTTGCTTATCTGTGTTCCTGGCATCTTCCCAACCGTGTTGAGTTATTGCTGTGCCTTCATGTCTGCAATTCTTGCTCCTCCCCCGTCGAACTAATTACCTCATTTTGCCTTGCTTGGACTTGTAGTTACAGTTTTTGTTGACCATGTTTTGGACTTGATTCTCTGCAGCCAAAGGCTGTTTACCTGGCAGAGTTTTTCTCCAGCCCAGAAGGTAACCAGGACATTGGGGGCAAAGTTGGAGCTAATAAAGGGATGCCTACTGAATATCTGACTGTGTTGTCTTTGTGCCACGTCCTGGGTCATCAAATGTCCAGTCGCTTCTTAAAAACCTCCAGTGATGGAGCAGTCACAACTTCTGGATTCAAGCTGTTTCACTGGTCCTCACCTTTAGGAAGTTTCTCCTCAATTCCCGGTTGCTTCTCTCCTTGATGAGTTTCCATCCATTGTTTCTTGTCTTCTCTTATGGTGCTTTGGAGAATAAGTTCACCCCTCTCTGTGGCAGCCCCTCAAATATTGGACCACTGGTATCATGTCACCCTTGGTCCATCAAGGTGGGGTTATTTTGAATTCCTTTCTGATGCTTTTTTCCTCACATACTACGATGCCATCTCTGTCCTTTTATTGGCTCATCCATTCCTCCACTGACTTGGTTTGTCAGAAGGTCAGTCAATGTGACTCTGGGAATACTGTAACTGTCATAAATACATGCCAGTTGCTAAGGCTCTGAATTTTGATCACATGACTGTGGAAATGCTGCAACGGTTATAAGTGTGAAAAATGGTTGTAAGTTGCTTTTTTCAATGGTGGTGCAATGTTGAATGGTCTGTTGGGATAAATATCCATCTGGTTCAGTTCCAAGCTGGGAGGAAGATCCTGGAAACATGGAGGCTGATTGGAAAGATGGTTCTTTGATGAAGCAGAGCCACATGGGTTCTGGGCAGCTGACCACATGGAGTTGAGAGTATACTTTCTCTTGGGCTTGAACTTCCTGTTCCTGTGCAAGAACATGTATTCTATTGGCTGTTGTAGGGGTTATGTACGGGTCATAGCTGGCTCTATAGGTTGTATTGTTGGACCTTTTGAATGCAAATGGAGAGCCAACGAAATCTGTAGATAGAGGTAGTGATTGTCTCTCCACTTGCCACCTGTTCCTTACAGGGGGAAAAAAAAGTAACTGGTTTATTTTTATTTTTTTAAAAAATGCTTTTGTTGGAATGAAAGAATCCTTAGCATCTAAATTTTCACCAGAAATCAGGAGCAAATTTACTTCATTTAGGGCACAAGTGGAAAGTCCACCTCTTATTTTTAATGCATGTTCAATCCTTCAAGGTAGAGCAGTTCAAGAAAAGGCTTCTCAAAGATTTCAGGAAGGGTAATGTTGGAAGAAATATCCATCTGGTTCAGTTCTAAATGGGAGGAAGGCACCGGAGACAAAATGGAGGCTGGAGGCTGATTGGAAAGATGGTTTAATGATGAAGCAGAACCACATGGATTCTGAGCAACTGACCACATGGCATTGAGAGTGTGTGTGTGTGGGGGGGTAGGTATTTATACCTTTGCTTGGGCTTTGAACTTGAGCTTCCTGTTGCTGTGCAAGAACATGTATTCTATTGGCTGTTGTCAGACTCCCACGGGGCCATGTAGGGGTTATGTAGGGGTCATAGTTGGCTCTATAGATTGTCTGAGCCAAGCTTGGTTGAAGTTTGGACTGTAATGCAATGTCCTTAGGAGATTGTGCAATGTAGTGAGCTCTGTGTCTTGGTGGGTTAATCCTATTATGTCCTGAAGGGTCATGTCTTAATCCCTGAAAGTCTTTTGTTTTGTAGATAGGCTGGCCTAGTCTCTCTTAATGGGCACAAAATATCTGCTGTGGGCTATTAAGAAAGGTGGGGGCTATCTCTTTCTGTCTCTAAGAGCATGTTTCTCCATTCCTCCTTTAGGAAAATATAATATTATGCCTCTTTAAATATTTGTCAAAATATTTCATTGGTCAAGTCATAAAATATTTATGTGGTCTTTTTAGAGTTGCCAACAGAAAGGGAGGGGGGAAAGGGGTTTGAAAGAGCAGTGCAGCAGCTTGGAAATCAAAAGTGCATTCCATACATAGTTTTTCAGAGATAGTAACTAGGTGACTGAAGTTTCTGCCGTGCAAAATTCTAACTGGAGAACGTGATTGATGACTCTGGGCTATGAATGTGTCCCATTGGAGAATATGAATTATGATACAACCAGGAGTGGGGGAAAACCAGGGTCAAGGGCAGGGGTGGGATTCAACCAGTGTTACTACCAGTTCGGGGACTATGTTTTGCTGCACATGCGTGTTAAAAAAAATCCTCAGCTGTGCCACCAGGACAGCCGAAAAGCACTGCGCATGGGTGCGGAGCATTTGAAAAGCCTCTTTTTTTCCTGTTTTTGCAACCTCAGCTGTGCCGCGCAAATAAAGGACAGGTAAGAGCCCAGTCGGGCGGCTGGGCCAAACAGCAGCAAACACAGAACCAGTTTTGGTGTCTGCTGCTCTTCAGAGCTACCGGTTCTATAGAACCAGGCAGAACCGGTAGCATCCCACTCCTGGTCAAGGGTGACAATGAACAATGTGTCTCAGAGTCGGCTGCACCCAAGCAGTGTAGGACATGTTAACTCCCAATAAATCCTTCTGAAGTTTTTCCAGTAACTGCTGGAATCCTGACATCATTCTCTAGGAATGGGGGAGGGGGGGGGTCTTCCCTCAGGTCACTAAGTGAATAGTTGTAAGTCAAAGACTAGGGAAGTCTTCAGATTTTGAGAAGGGTGTCCGCAGAGCAGAGTATGCTCCAAGGAAGGCTACATTATCCAGGTAGAACAGGCTGCTGAGTGGTCTACCAGCGAGCTTGAGGGGATAACATGGATCAGAGAGACACTTAACCAGGGCACATATAGAAAAACGAAACAACAAAGGGTCCACAATGCACCCCTGTCACATTCTTTCCTGGCTAAGAATTGCTTTAGACAGTTGACCCCAAAAGATTGCTCCAGTTTCCTCTGAGCCCTGTCTCTGGGTATCAGATCAAAAGCAGATTTAAAGCCAACAGCAGCTGAATATAAAACTGAGGAGATGCATTTTTCAGCAGGATGTGGAGAGTTGACAAGAATGCGCTGGCCTTTTTCTCAAGACCATTTGCTCTTTGGGTCAGCGGAGAGCAAGCGAGCAGCTGAGCTCTGCAAAAAATGGGAATGTGTACCTGGAAGGGTTGCTCCTTGCTCGTCTTTCTTAAAAGATGGAATGAGAATGGCTCTCTTTCTTGAAATAATGGAGTAGTAATGGAATACAGGTTGGACTTACAGCCGTTCGTTTAGTGTCTGTTCAAAGTTACAACGGCACTGAAAAAAGAACGGTTGCAGGAACGGTCCCTAGTCTGGTGAAGAGAAGGGCCAGGGGAGACAGGAGAGCAGCCTTCCAATATTGGAGGGGCTGCCACAGGGAGGAGGAAGGGGTCAAGCTGTTTTCCAAGGCACCTGAAGGCCAGACAAGGAATAATGGATGGAAACTGAACAAGGAGAGATTCAGCCTAGAAATAAGGAGGAATTTTCTAACAGTGAGAACAATCAACCCATGGAACAGAAGTTGTGTTTTGAAGTTATGGGAACTTCATCACTGGAGGCTTTCAAGAAGAGACTGGACTGCCCTCTGTCAGAAATGGTGCAGGGTCTCTTGCTTGGGTGGGGGGATGGACTAGATGACTTACAAGGTCCCTTCCAACTCTGTTATTCTGACATATGATCATTTTTCACACTCTGTTATTCTGACATATGATCATTTTTCACACTTACTGTTCATAAATATGAACCTGTTGCCAAGCATCCACATTTTGATTCTGTGACCATGGAGATTGGTTGACCATCTCCATGGTCACAGAATCAAAATTTGGGTGCTTGGCAACAGGTTCATATTTATGACAGTGTTCCGGGGCAGTGGTGGGATTAAAAAAAAAAATATTATTGATTCTCTGCCCATGGCTTGGTGGGTGTGGTAGGGGAAGGATACTGTAAAATCCCCATTCCCTCCCCACCCCACTAACCTGTTTTCCAGTTCCGTTCTCCTGTGCAGGGCAACAAAAGAAGACCCAGCTAATCAGCTGGGAGTCAGGAGGCAGAGATTAGATGGGGGGTGGGGCCAGTCAGAGGTGGTATTTGCTGGTTCTCCAAACTACTCAAAATTTCCACTACCGGTTCTCCAGAACTGGTCAGAACCTGCTGAATACCACCTCTGTTCCGGGGTCATGTGATCAGTTGTAGACCAGGACGTCTCTTTTGCTGCAAAATGCAGACCCTAGGGTCTGTACATAAACTATGCAAGACTATATTGTCTATTCTATATTGGTTTCTAGTCCCCAAAGAAGATCAGAGTTTCTTTGATTTAATTTAATTTACTTAAGTTAAATCTGTTGCTAAAGATACAAAGAATACTATTGGGGAAATTGTCACTATGGCCACATGGATTTCTGTCCTTTTAAGCTAAGGAAAACATTAAATAGATAAATCAGGTACAGAAGAGCAGAGCCCATGTTAAGGTCCGATTTATAGCTTATATCTATGCACGGGAATCTAGTCAACTAACAATTAGCACTATTTTGATGCTAAATAAGGATCCGTGGAATTCCAGGATAGTTGAACTTAGTTCCTTTGTGACCATGTAGAGACTCTAGACTGACGACTCTCTTGACGCCACCACCCATTCATTTTCCTACAAATCTAGCATTTGCTCTAAAATACTGTAGATTTTCAAAACAACTTCCTAAGCCAGGCAAAAACAAGTTAAGGATATGACACAGATGCCTCCTTGTATTCCCAAGCTCAATTAACCACACCACACAGACAGACACACACAGTACAGATGTAAATCTAGGGAAAAGTTTGATATGCAACCATGGAGAATGAGAGTGAATCTGGGCTATGAATCTGGGAACGCTCAAAAGTGTTAAAAATCAATCCCAGGGTACTGGTCTTGGATGTATCCAAAAAATTGTTGCATTAGTGCTAAAGAAGAAGCAATGCACTTTCTGATGTTGAAGTGTATATGTGTTAGGAAATTCATTATATCTCAACACCTGAGCTTTAACACCTGAGTTAAAGTTGCATGTTTATGAACGATGTGAGAATGATATGGGGTTAAAGCCACATCTTCTTGTCTGCAAAAACCAGAACGGACAAATTTTCTGGGAACGCTTAGCACTTAAATGCCTGATTTGAAACAGTGCAGAATCAGTCATAGTTGCAATGCTAAATTACAGTTACAGCCTCTTTTTTTTTCTTAACAACACTGCCTATTAACTGCAGTGATTACTTTACAACTCTGGCACGAAAGGTTGAAAAATGGGGCAAAACTCACTTGACAAACATCTTACTTAGAAACAGAAATTTGGGGCTCATGATGGTTGTAAGTCAAGGAATTGCCTGCAATGTCATTCCCAAAACAAAAAGGTGTGAAACCTAGTGAAGATGTATAGAAGATCTCTGCTGCTTTTCTCTACCTAGCTGAGTAATGAAATATTTGCAAGCAAACCACCAAGCTCAGAAAACACACAAAGACTTTACAGATGCTTCTTTAAAGCACGTTCTGCAGGCAGCAAAAGGACATGCTGGTATTCTCCCAATTAAGAAAATCTCAGGCAAGAAAACGGATTGAGGTCTAGTAAACAAAAGAAATAGATATTGCACGACACCTGACAATTTAGTTGTTGAGAAGGAATTAGAATAGTAGAATAGAGCTGAAAGGGACTCTGGAGGTCTTCTAGTCCAGCTCCTTGCTCAAGCAGGAGATCCTATACCGTTTCAGACAAATCTCTTCTTGAAAACTTCCAGATATGAAGCACCCACAACTTCTGAATGCAATCTATTCTACTGATTAATTGTTCTTTTTGTTAGGAAGTTTGGAGAATAATTTGACCCTCCTCCCCTCAAATACCGGAAGACTGCTGTCATGTCACCCCTAATTCTTCTTTTCTGTAGACTAGCCAGAGCCAAAATCCTGCAATCATTATTCATATGGTTTAGTCTCCAGGCCTAGGTTAGGGGTGGGCTACGACCAGTTCTCCCCAGTCCGGGTGAACCGGTAGCTAATTTTATCATTTTTAATTACCCATTCAGCAAACGGGTAAATCCCACCCCTGACTGGCCCCACCCAACCCTTCCCCCCCTCCCAGGAGGAAAAAGTTCTCAATTAAATTTAACATTTAACATGTAGGATTCACCCTGGCTGAGTGCTGAAAGAAAAAAAAAAGTGTAACATTTTCAAAGGAAAAAAAAGAACCCAAGAAAGTTTGGGAAAAAAAGCACCTTTTGGGACTTTCCATGACCTGGAAAATTATGAATCTCCATAGATGGTTTGAGATAACCTTTCTCTGGCCAGGTCCTCAGCCATCTGACGTGGTTTAAAGATTCTTTTGTCTATTAGATCATTCCTACCAACTTTGATTTGCAGGCTACTCCGTAATAATTGGACACAATTCCAGGGTGTTGATTTTTCCTGGGATCCATTCCAGCTGTTCTTGAGACAGATGCAGAACATGTTTTTTGTGTTGACCTTCTGAGCTTCGGTTGGACCCAGAAGTTAAACAGCTGGTGCAACTGCTTTCAAGGCATCTGGAAGCCTTTGTGTAAGCTACAACTTTCACACACTTCGATTTAAAACAAGAAAAAAAGAAGATAAATGATGGTGCAAGTCAGCTCAGCTTATGGACCACAATTTCCTTTGCTAAGCCAGGCAGTTGGTAAGGCAATCGTGCTCAATTTTGTGTACCTTTTCACGAAGGTTGTTAAGCACATCGCTGTATTTGTTAAGTGAAACACATGGTCATTGAGTGAATCTCCATTAATTTTGCTGAACAACAGGCAGCTGGGAAGGTCAGAAATGGGAACCCTATGACCCAGTGGTGGGATTTAATTTTTTTTTTACTACCAGTTCTGTGGGTGTGGCTTGGTGGTGTGGCATGGCTTGATGGGTGTGGCTTGGTGGGCATGGCTTGGTGGGCGTGGCAGGGGAAGGCTACTGCAAAATCTCCATTCCCTTCCCCAACTCACTAACCTGCTTTCCAGCTCTGTTCTCCTGTTCAGGGCAACCAAAGGAGACCCAGCCAATCAGCTCGGACTCGGGAGGCAGAAAATAGATGGGGTTGGCGGGGCCAGTCAGAGGTGGGATAGGCTGGTTCTCCGAACTACTCAACATTTCCGCTACCGGTTCTACAGAACCGGTCTGAACCAGCTGAATTCACCACCTCTGCTATGATCCCTGGATGCTGCAACTGTTTTAAGTACATGTCAGTTGCCAAGCATCCGAATTTTGATCATGGTAAGCAAAAGAAAGGCAGGCAGCCCTTGATTTAACACCAGTTCATTTAGTGACCATTCAAACTTACAATGGCACTGGAAAAAGTGACTTATGACCGTTCTTCACACTTACGACCCTTGCAGGGAGTCGCGTGATCAAAATTCAAATGCTTGGCAACTGGTTCATATTTGTGATGGTTGTAGCATTCCGGGGTCACCTGATTCCTTTTTGCGACCTTCTGACAAGCACAGTCAATGGAGTAGCAAGATTCACTTAACAAGCATGTTATTAATTTAACAACTGCAGTGATTCATTTAACAACAGTGGCCAGAAAGATCATAAAAATGGAGCAAAACTCATTTAACAGCCATCTTGTTTAGCAATAGCTTCAATGGTGGACGAACGTAGAGGATTATCCATAGATATCTCCCTGGCATATCTGCAAGATATGGTTCAATGGGAGTCTCCTCAGCATGGTTGCCAACTCAAAGCTTTCTTCTCCCTTTCGTTTTCGGGAAGATGAAGAGTTTTGGGTGTGAATCAAGGCTATTACGGTGTAAAAAAAAGGACTTTCTTATTCACTGCAAGCTTTGCTGAAGGGGACAGGTGAGTACATTTGACTTCTGTTTAGAAGTCTTCAGGAGGTACAAGAGGTGTTTGACCTGCTTAGATTGGAGTCAGTTACTTGGCAATTACACGATCATAAATCCGGCGGGCAGGAATAGAGTTTTACATTCAGTCCAAGATCAAAAGGAATAGTAGCGGAAGCTTACAAGTCTGTTTCATGGGTTAGATTACGGACAGAGTTTGTTAGAGCACAGTTGAAGGCAACGTACGTGATAGTCGTACCAAGCTTGAGTAGAGGGGGGCTTCTGGAGCGGTGGGATTCTACTGGTTTGGACCGGTTCAGGCGAACCAGTAGTTCTGTTGAGCGTTTGGTCCCACCCAACTGCCCCCTGCTCTTTCCTGTGCTTCATTTCATTGTTTTAGAGCAGAACTCTCCAAACTTGGCAACTTTAAGAATTGTGGACTTCCACTCCCAGAATTCTCCAGCCAGCTTTGCTTTGAGTTGAAGACCACAAGTCTTATAAAGTGGCCAAATTTGAGGGCCCCTGTTTTAGAGAACAGCTGATTTGCAGGGCAGAGAAATTTGCCACGCCTCAGCTGTTTTATTCACAGGGGCTGCATAGAAGATAAGTATTGGAGCTTTTTAAAAACGCTGTGCGTTTTTAAAACGCGTGTGGAGCACACATTGGGCGTGTGCGTGCACTCACTGAAACGGTTGTTACACCAGTTGAATCACGCCACTGGTTTCAGTGCTCCGGTCCTTTGTGATTTTGATCTATCCCATCCAAACCAGCCCACAAGCCCAAAGGGAGCACAACATAGTCTTCTTCTGGAACGTTACAAGGTCTAGTTGGCTCCAAATATGGCAACATTACTCCTCCTCCATATGAAGAACAAGCTTCCTGCGAAGGAGGAGTAACGTGGCCATGTTTGGAACAGTGAGATGGGCTCCATTTTGCTCCATTTTGTTTTTCGTGATGAATAACAGAGTTGAAAGGGACTTTAGGGGTCTTCTAGTGCAACTCGTTGCTGAAGCAGGGGACCATATACCCTTTCAGTCTAATGGTTGTCCAACCTCTTCTTGAACACCTCTAATGATGGAGCACCCACACCTTCCGAAGGAAAGCTGTTCCACCGGTTGATTGTTGTCACTGTTAGGAAGTCTTTCCTTACTTCTAGGTTGCTTCTCTCCTTGATTCGTTTCCATCTGTTGTTTCTTGCCTTGCTTTCTGGTTCTTTCCAAAATAACTTGTCTCCCTCATGTTTGTGGCAGCCCCTCAAATACTGGAACGCCGCTATCATCAACCTTCCCGCTTGGTGGACCGGTAGAGGGAGGAGAAGGGATGGTTCTGTGTGACTGGCAGGTACGGGGTCACCCGTGACTTGGGCTGCCCGGTTTCAAACAGGCCGTAGCCTGGTAGTGGGCTGTGGCTTGATGGTTGGGGACCCCTGATTTATATAACAATCCAGGGCTCAGTTGTCCTACATTTGATCCATCTGTTATGAAGAATATAAAAGCGACTGTAGGAACATCTTCCGTCGATATAATTGTTCTGTTCCGTTGCTCTTTCTATATTCTCTAATTCAGCAGTCCCCAACCTGTGGCTTGGCAGCCCAGCTGGGTGGACAGAGAGAAACTAGGTCATGCAAGCTGTGGGCTGGAGCTCACGTGCATCCACACACACCTTGACTGCCACTTGAGCTGTGCATACATGCATGCATGTGCTAGCCCGCCACTCATATGACTTGAGCTGCGTGTGCACATATGCCAGGCTGCTGCTGGTGCAAGTTAAGCTGTGCATGCACGCATGTGCCTTGGCTCATGGCCCAGTTGCGAATAAACCATGGTCCAGCAATGGTCCCAACCGGGGATTGGGACCCCGCCTCTTCTACTAAATACAGGAAAGAGATTTTAGTGTACAGAGTGGTGTGTGGAGGCCTAGAGGTGGAGCTCTTGCCTCACAATCCGGAGACTGTGAGTTCAATTCTAGATAGAGGCAGATATTTCTCTTTCTGGGCACAATGAAACTAAAGCTGCTGAACAAAACTCCGTATTGGCAACAGGAAGGACATCCGGCCATTAAACATTCTGCTAGCTCCATTCAGTTGCCCATACTTCACCCCGCAAGGGATTATCGGGTCGTTAAATCATGATGATGAAGAAGGGATTTTAGTGCACCTCTGTCACCGTCTCCATTATCCTCCGCCTGACTGTGAATATTATTTGCATGCAATCTTCGTGTTGTGCACATGTTCTGCATGATTTAGAAAAGAAAGTTATATACTTTCTTAATATTTCCTAGCTGGCTCATCCTTGCATTAGGGTCAAAGCGCGTGACGCACACCCGTTCAATCACAGGGATATCAATATTTCTGCAGTGGCCAACGGCTGAATGTGACAGGAAGAGGACGGATGAGAAGAACGTCCCTTCCTTTGCAATGGTGTAAACCCTGCATTGATAGAAATGAGCTGCACGCCTTGCTCTTCATTAATCATGTCCAAATGTTGCATTTCAACGCCGGCTTTAAGGAAGTAGAATATTCTATTCTGTTCTGTTCTATTCTGTACTCTGCTGGATTTTCTACTCTACTCTACTCTACTCTACTCTACTCTACTCTACTCTACTCTACTCTACTCTACTCTACTCTACTCTACTCTACTCTACTCTACTCTACTCTACTCTACTTAACTCTTATTATTTTCTACCCTACTCTATTCTATTTTCTATTCTATTCAGGGGTGGGCTTAAAATTTTTTAGCAACGTGTTCTCTACCTGGTTGCTGTGTGGGTGTGGCCATGGTGGGCGTGGCCTTGTCGGCCTTCTGCACCATGGGGGGAGGAGGGTGTTTTTGCCCTCTCTGGACTCCGGAGGCTTTCCTCAAGCCTTCAGGAGGGTGAAAATGGTCTCCCTGGGCTCTGGAGGCCCGAAACATTTTTGTCCTCCCTGAGCCTCCACACGAGCCCTGCACTTACCTGCGATCCAAAATGGGCCCTGTGGGGACTCCTGGGAGGGGAGGGGCAGGGTGGGTGGAGCCAGCCAGGGATAGGATTTGCCAGTTGGCTGAACTGGCCATAAAATTAACAACCGGTTCAGCTGAACCAGGGTGAACCGGTAGCAGCCCACCCCTTATTCTGTTCTATTTTCTACTCTACTTCATTTTTTATTCTGCTTTCTGTTCTACTCTACTCTACTCTATTCTATTTTCTACTCTACTCTATTCTATTTTCTACTCTACTCTACTCTATTTTCTACTCTACTCTACTCTATTCTATTTTCTACTCTACTCTATTTTCTACTCTACTCTACTCTATTCTATTTTCTACTCTACTCTACTCTACTCTACTCTATTTTCTACTCTACTCTACTCTATTCTATTTTCTACTCTACTCTACTCTATTCTATTTTCTACTCCACTTTCTGCTCTGCTTCGCTCCATTCCAGACATGAACCTTACCCCTCATTTTTTTAAACCAGGACAGTTCCAACCTCCTCTTCCTCCACTTTGGTAGTAAGACTCACCTGTCCATTTTCAAAGGCCGGCATAGACAATCTTCTCAGCGGAACTCCTGCCGAAGGCCTCTCCTCTCGCCCCTTATTCATCCTGTCTGCTGGGCCGATGCCCCTGCGAGGGAACCCCAGAAGCTCAATTGGTGTCAGCAGAGGAACACAGGCCCTGCGATGCACTGCATACAAAGAGCAGGGGCTAGAAAGGCTCCCTTAACACACTCTTATTTACTGAGGGTGGTTATCTCCTATTTGCTCACAATTCCCTCCTTGTGCAACTGATTGCAGAAAATGTGTTTAATAACCACCGAATGCTAATATGCTGCGGTATGCATGACTGCCTAATTTAATTTATCTCTGATTAAGCCTATTAGGTTGGAGGGCGCTTTACAAAAGAGACTTCTTTTTTTTTGCCAGCTGTAAGCTGTATTTGAATTGTAATATAGGTTAATAATGTGTGAAATAACTAGCAGGGCTGGCTTCTAAATGTTAATTTTAGTAAACTACATCCTGAGTTAGGACACGGATGTATCCTTAGGATGATTCGTGGTCATAAAAACAGGCCACGATGCAGGCAGTCCTCAACCTCTGACCATAGATGGGTCCCAAATTTACGTTGCTAAGTGAGAAATTTGCTAAGTGAGTTTTGCTACGTTACAGACTTGTGTCTGTAATATCACAGTTGCAATAATATAGGGTAGCACATTATATAGTATCATAATAGTTCATAGGAACAATCATACTACTGTATTGTTATAAGAATAATGGTCCTATAATACAGTGGTTGCCAACCAGTTAGCCGGGGACCACTGTTGGTCCGTGAGAAAATTTTGGTGGTTCACAGAGAAATGTCTCCCCCCAACGCAATTAATCCAGGCTGCATGGGAACATAAGGCTGCACCACCCACATGGCCCATGGGAACACAAGGCTTGCGTCGCTTGCATTGTGAACAACACGAGGTAGTGAGGGGAGGGGGGAAAGGGCAGAGGGGAGGAAACTTGCTTCACTCGCCCCACGCGCCTGGCCTGGCCACCGGGCTGCTTCTTTTTGCTTCTTTCTTCTTCTGCTTTTGGCTGTACGCAAGGAAAGCAGCAAAAGTCTTTCTTTCTCTCCCCCAAACTCTGCCAGAAATGAGTCTTTGGGACCCTGCCAGGCCTCCTGCTCCAAAAGGCTGCGCCAGCGTGACAAGTCTCACAAAGACTCATTTCTGGCAGTTTGGGAGAGAGAGAAAGACTTCTGCGGCTTCTGCTGTTTTCTTTGCATGAAGGCAAAAGTCTCTCTCTCTCCCTCCCTCCCTCTGAGAACGGAGCTGGAGACGGTATCCTGCAATCCCAAATAAAGAATGATTGATCGGTAAGAAAATGGGGTGGGGAATTTTCCTGCAGACTTTTTGGGGGATTTTCCCAGGGGGTCTCTGGTCCGCGGGATTTAAAATGATGAGTTTGGTGGTCCCTGAGATCCAAAAGGTTGGCAACCCCTGCTATAGTACACAGGGTGTCCTCGACTTACGACCACAATTTTAGCCCAACATTTAAGTTGCTAAGTGAGACATTTGTTAACTGAGGTTTGCCCCATTTTGCAATCTTTCCTAATACTGTTGTTCAGTGAATCCTTGCAGCAATTAAATTAGTCTATTATCAGTTAGTTATTATCAGTTAATTAATAACTTAATGGTTGTTAATTGGACCTGGCTTCCCTGTTGACTTTCGCTTGCTGGAAGGTCACCAAAGTGGATCGCGTGACTTCGGGGACACTGCAACCTTCATAAGTGGGAGTTAGTTGCCAAGCGTCTAAATATGGATCACGTGACCAATGGTCCTAAGTGTGAAGAACGGTCCTGAGTCATTTTTTTCCCCCAGTGCCGTTGTAACTTGGAGCAGCTGCTAAATGAACTGTTGTGAGTCGAGGACTATTTATAATTGCGTTTGAAGCCATTTAGGAATGAGCCTTGGAAATCCAGTTTTAAGGGCAGCATTGAGAGGGATTCGGAACACCCCACCCTCAACTCTGTGGAGATTCTCAAGTCCTCCAAGGCATGGTTGTCCCCAAAAGTGCATTTTCCCAAGAGGCAATTGGACTTTCTTGGTTTTTCTTGGAAGACATTTCGCTTCTCCTCCAAGAAGCTTCTTCGGCTCTGACTGGATGGTGGTGAATGGAAGGATTGATACGCCTTGTAGACAGCTGGTCATTTGCATCCTTTTTAGGGGGTCCTTGAGGCCACTTGGAGTTTTATCTGTGTCCTCAGGGTCACCTGAGTGGTGCAAATGGTTTCTGCATGCAATTTTTTTCCGTCTGGAAATTAATTCCTTTTTCCCACACCACTCCAAGGGGGTTCATCCTATATTGTGTAGCTAAAAGTCTGTAGACATTCTCAGTCCTCCAGGTCCTGGTTGTCCCAAAGGTGGTTTTTTCAGGAGGCAAATGGACTTTCTTGTTTTTACTTTTGAAGACGTTTCGCTTCTCCTACGAGAAGCTTCCTTGGAATCCCCCCTCGATTGTGTAAACCATAAAAAGAAGACACTGTTTGTCTTTTAAGCCACAGGGATTAATGGGTATTTTGTTATTGCCGATGCAATCAGACCGAAGATTTCCACTTAGCAGAATGATTGTCCTTCTAATTGAGGGGGACAAGAAAGATTTATTAACGAACGAGTTTCTAAATTTCCCAATGTGTTCCAAACACGAGTGACTGATTCCGTAGGGAAATAGAGTTAAATTTATAAATTAAAAGAGATCAATGTTAGCTTAAACAGAAGAAGAAGCGGCGATGGCCAACGCCATCGAAATTAAGGGGATGAATAAGACAGCAGTTCTTGCGTAAGTCGTGGGAGATTGAATATAGATCTCCTTCACTTTGGTTTTCAGCTCCTTCTGATATGGAAACTGAGAGACGTTTTTCAGTAAGGAGTATCTTGTTCTGTGATCCATTTTATGGATGGTTATGCTGTGTCATTATCCCAGCCTTCAGGTGTGCTTTAGCAAAATTGCAGGTAGTCCGGTTAAATGAGTCATTCATTTGGTTACGCCTGCGAAATTGGGCATCGTCCAAGCTCCGATGTAGGAGAAAAATGCTCAGCATCAATGAAGTAAAACAGAACAACAAAAGCTGAGTTGGAAGGGACCTTGGAGGTCTTCTAGTCCAACCCCCTGCGTGAACACCACCCTGCTCCGAACACGCCCTGAGACAGCTGAAAAATAAATGCTTTGGAGTGAATCTTTTGGTATCCCGGAGGCCTCCAAAAAGAGAAAAATCAGACTTAGGCATAAAATTCAGTGGTGGGGTTCAATTTTTTTTTACTACTGGTGGCTTGGTGGGCATGGCTTGGCTTGGCGGGCGTGGAGACCCTATACCATTCTAGACAAATGGGTGTTTTATCTCCTTTTCTTGATGCATCTTCATGCATTTTCAATCCAAGAGAAGAAATCCCACTGATGATAGGTGTTCTGACCGAGGCTTCCCCAACAGCACGAAGCTGACTCCTCGTCCTGATAAACCCCCTTTTATTTAGTTTACAGTGAATTCCTCTCCAGCAAAGTCCCGGCCAACAGTCTTTCAAGAGATTTCACAACTACAACCAAACCTTTATCAGGCTTGGAGAGCTGCCAGGCGGATATCTTTCAGACGCCACGCTGTAGCAGCAATTACCTGGCAAGAAGTCAGGAACAGATCTTCACCCTAATGAATTGAACTAATCGTCTCCTGCAAATCCCACTCCCTTTTCACTCCTCTTTATTCCCTGTGGGAGGGGCCATTCACCATCCACCTGAGCTTTTACTCCTGAGCCACCCCTTGTTCCTTAACTGTTCCCTTCTTCTGGCAGCTCTGTGCATGTGCACACTTGGAACAGGCTCCAGTTGTTCTTCTTCCCCACTGATCTCCGACTCTAAAGGCAGCTGATAACTGTCGGATGGCCCTGGCCCCCATCTCTGCCTCTGATGCAAAGCCCTCATCAGAGCCTTCCCCAGACTCCAGGACTGGCCCATGTTCCTCCCCAACCTCCTCACTGTCCGAGTCTGCCACCAGCTCCACTGGCTGCTGGCAGGCCACAACACTATGTTGGAGAAATCCACAACCAGCAGGTTTCCACGTTCTGTAAAGTTAGAGAATGCATTGGACTCCTTGTGTTGGACTGATACAGAATAACAGAGTTGGAGGGGACCTCCGAGATCTTCTAGTCCAACCCCCTGCTCAGGCAGGAAGCCCTATACCATTTGAAGCAAATGGTTGTCCAATCTCTTCTTAAAAACTTCCAGTGTCGAAGCTGTACAGTACAAAAAATGAAAAGAAAAAAATGATTTAGTCTATGCACAAAAAATAACTTGTTAAAACAGCTATTCGAGAAATCTAGACCTGTAAATCACCTTTATGGCAGCCAACTCTACATGAAATAATAATAAAAATAATAATAACAAGCTTCAGAAACAAAAACATTTGATTCTTTTTGATATTTCCCCTCAGCCTTCTGGAGGGTAGAAGGATTGAGGCTATTGATGACCTGTGAGTTTTTCACTTGCCTTTCTCTGCAATTTTTATGTTTCCCAGTATGATTCTTAGTCCCATGGCAATCTGTTTTTCTGAATTTTTTTTTCTCCCCAGAACAGAAATAATATGTCAAGAATATTATGGAAATGACGGGACAATTTGAGCAATAAAGAGGAGAACCAAATAACATACCTTGCCCTTAATTGTCAAATTGTTTCAAGTAAATGTAAATTTATTTAAGGAAATTAAGAAAATGAGGGGAAGATTGCAAACGTTCTATGAATATTTCATACAAAACCAGGAGAGGATTAAAAGCTGCTGGAGCAATCGTTTTGAGTTGCAAGTCAGAACGGTGTTAGAACTTTCATTTCATGTAAATCTTCTGTGGCGTTTAATTTATAAACAATGTAATAGCAAAGGGTTGATTTACTCGGCTGTAGCAATGTTAGAACATTATTTGCAATAAATAACACTGTAGCAATGTTAAAACATTATTTGCAATAAAAAAAGTACTCATTCAGCTATCTGTATATAGAGATAGAGATCTGTATGTAGGAATATAAACAGTAAAATCATGTGGGAATAAACAGGAAGGAAGGATAGCTAGATAAGAT
>NW_020716887.1:376868-392130 GCF_900518725.1 Notechis scutatus
TAGATAGATAGATAGATAGATAGATAGATAGATAGATAGATAGATGATAGATAGATAGATAGATAGATAGATAGATAGATAGATAGATAGATAGATGATAGATAGCAATAGATGGATGGATATGTATATACTGTAGGTAGAGATAAGGAAATATATATATAGAGAGAAATATAGATAGATAGATATAGATAGATAGTAATGGATAAGTGGATGGATGGGTGGGTGGTTAGATAGATAGTTCCATAGACAGTTGGGTTGTTATATATTGGCCATTTGCACAGATATTTTTCACACAGCAACAGCCTCCCAATGTACAGATCAACCGGCAGCCAGAAATAATTTTCTACAGAGCAAGCCTTAGGGAGAAAAATGCCTGAACAATGCTCTTCGTTCATAGCTTCTAGATGTCATCAGTGATGATCTACAGCCCATTTTGATCAATGCAACATCCATCTTACAGACTTTGAGTGGTTGATACATCCTAACAGACAACCCTCTGGTCCGAAAGAGCTATTCCTAGGTGTGTACAACCAATACACATCACACAATCCATTTATTATTATTTTTTAGGTTGCTGCAAAGAAATTCCACATGAACAGATTGGTAGAACAATGCGGAGTTGGCCTTCCATTTCACTTCTTTTAAATAATTAAAACATTTATTGTTTATTATTATTTCCTCTCTGGGTAATAATACACATATCAGTTTATATAGTCTGCTGCTACATTCTAATCAACGTGGAAAATCGAGTAGGGATTTGGGAGTGAGGAAGGCTAAAATTTAGCAGCTGAAATGTGATCTGTGGCAGAATCTGTAATAATGATGGAAAGGGTGTAGGTCCGCTAAGTAAGGAGGCCATGTCCCACGTTCCAATTTGGTTTTCATCCATGGTGATGGTTTGCAGCCTAGTTGGAGGCAAAGATGGTCTGGATAGCTTGAAGGTTGAAAGGTCTTCCTAATAAATGGGTCAAGCTTTAGAAAGATCTGGGTCCAGACATCAAGATGCCAGTGGGAGAAGCTAGAATTTTTCAGCAGATGTTTACCAGACAGCTGAAAGTCTTTCTCACAACAATACCAGGAGGCTTCATTGGACAATGTGGCCTGGTCTAATGGGAGGGGGGAGGGAGAATAGTAGACAACTGGTCATTTGCATTCTTTTAGAGAGTTGTTGAGGCCACTTGGACCAAGGCTAGTTTTGGTCACCACACTATTAAAAAGAGGTTGAGACTCTAGAAAGAGTGCGGAGAAGAACAACCAAGATGATTAGGGGACTGGAGGCTAAAACATATGAAGAACAGTTGCAGGAACTGGGCATGGTTAGTCTAGTGAAGAGAAGGACTAGAGGAGACATGATAGCCATCTTCCAATATTTGAGGGGCTGCCCCAGAGAGGAGAGGGCCAAGCTGTCTTCCAAAGCCCCTGAAGGCCAGACAAGGAATTTTGGATGGAAGCTGATCAAGGAGAGATTCAACCTGGAAATAGGGAGAAATTTTCTAAGAGTGAGAACAATCAACCAGTGGAGCAGAAGTTGCCTTCAGAAGTGGTGGGAGCTTCGTCCCTGGAAGCTTTGAAGAAGAGATAGGACTGCCATCTGTGAGAAATGGTGTAGGGTCTCCTGCTTGGGGGGGTGGGGGCTTCGACTAGATGATCTACAAGGTCCCTTCCAATTCGGTTAATCTGTTATCTATTATCTGGAGGTTTATCTGTGTCCTCAGGGTCACCCGAGTAGTGCAAACAGTTCATGTAGTTTGCAAAGGGCATCTTTGGGACAACCATTACCTGGATGATGGAGAATCTCCATAAACTTCTAGCTATGCATTTTGGGATGAACACTCTTCAAATGATGTGGGAGTAGGAATGGATTTCTAGAAAAAAAAATGCAGACTGCAGGAACCATTTGCATCACTCAGGTGACCCTGAGGACATAGATAAACCTCCAAGTGGCCTCAACAACCCTCTAAAAGGATGCAAATGACCAGCTGTCTGCAAGGAATATAAATCTTTCCATTCCTTTCCATCCAGTCAGAGCTGAAGAAGCTTCTCAGATGACAAGCAACATGTCTTCGAAAGAAAAAAGAAAAGTCCAGTTGCCTTCTGAAAAAAAAAGCACCTTTCCGAGAAGCAGCCTTGGTTACTCTAAATTTTACCACCTTGAAGTTTGCATTCACAGGAAATTAGATGTGGACAGTGCAATCTTTTTGATCCTGTTGCTTTTGACACCATGATTGTGTTTTTCTTCAGACCGGATAATAGAGTTTGAGGCAAGGTGTTAAACGTCTCTAGTTTTGTTTGCATGGTCAACTGTGTTGGAAGTGATCCATCTGCGTTGTCACTCCTGAACACACAATGCAGTTTCTTTTCAAAGAGTTGCGTTGGGTGAGATACTTAAACGAGCACAAGTAAAAACTTTTATCAGAATAAGATTGATCTTTATCCTGGATGATATAATTTTGTTTTGACATAATGAACTTATTTTGCATGACAGTATAAAGAGGTACATATGGATAATTCTTTTGAGCCCCATCGAAGCGTTATCTTATAAGGCGTGCTCTGCTTTAAGAGGTCTGCTTGTTCAATCTCATCTTCCATGATCAGTTAGCTATGTCTTCTCAGTAGTCTTAAATCTGTTATAAAACAGATGAGATGTATATTTTAAAAGAATATACTGTGTACAAGCTATTTTGAAATTTCATTTAGTTGTTTATTCATTAACTGTTGCTCCAGAAGTTGTGGGTGCTCCCTCACTCGAGATTTTCAAGAAGAGATTGGACAACCCCTTGTCCAAAATTGTATTGAGTCTCCTGTTTGAGCAGGGGGTTGGACTAGAAGACCTCCAAGGTCCCTTCCAACTCTGTTTTTAAGTTGGTTCCTAAAAATGGGATACAAAGCTAGGAAATAGATATTAAAATAGCAATGGAAGTCAAGACCTGGTCCTATTATCTCAGAACATGGGATAACATCTCAAATACCTTTTTGGAAGGTAGCAATATGAACAATTCACATTGGTAGAATAAGTTACCAAGGGAGATATGCTCTCTTTTGCTATAGATGATAAAATAGGTTCTAGAGAGCTACCTGTGGTGGATACATTTGTTTGGATATCCTCTCATGAGTGACCTCAGTGCAGAGCAGAGGTGGGATTCAGCGGAAATGTTGAGTAGTTTGGAGAACCGGCCAATACCGCCTCTTGACTGGCCCCACCCCATCTATTCTCTGCCTCCCATTGAGTCCCAGCTGATCGGCTGGGTCTTCTTTGGTTGCCCTGCACAGGAGAACGGAGCTGAAAAGCAGGTTAGTGGGGTGGGGAGGGAATGGAGATTTTGCAGTAACCTTCCTCTGTCACGGCCACCAAGCCACGCCCACAGAATGCCACACCCACAGCTGATTGGCTGGGTCTTCTTTGGTTGCCCTGCACAGGAGAACGGAGCTGAAAAGCAGGTTAGTGGGGTGGGGAGGGAATGGAGATTTTGCAGTAACCTTCCTCTGTCACGGCCACCAAGCCACACCCACAGAATGCCACACCCACAGCTGATTGGCTGGGTCTCCTTTGGTTGCCCTGCACAGGAGAACGGAGCTGGAAAGCAGGTTAGTGGGGTGGGGAGGGAATGGAGATTTTGCTGTATCCTTCCTCTGCCACGCTCACCAAGCCACGCCCACCAAGCCATGCCCACAGAACCGGTAGTAAAATTATTTTGAATCCCACCACTGCCTCAGTGGCTCTTCCCACTCTGTTATGAGATATCATTTTGGAACAGACTCTGGGACAGATGCTAAGTGACATCCTCTCTTTTCTGACAATTAGAATTAAAATTACAGAGACAAATGTTATCAGCCAAAATGTCAGAGAATGTGAAGCCCAAAGGACCCAGAGTGACATGTGGAACTGCTTCTGAATTTCTGCTTTACTGCTGTTTGCTTGTAGACAGAATCTTGCCAGACTAAAGCAACTTTTTGTGTAACTGTTACAGCACATGTACTCTGTGAATTACTAGGGAGGAGTCTGCCTTTGCTCTTTTCTTGCCTATCAGATATTCCAAGTTTTGCTATCTCTTTGGCCCCTGGCAAGGATCCCCTTTCTACTGGAACTCCAGACTAGGAAGGGGTGCCTATTTTTGACAAATGAGACCCAACGTATATATTGAGTAGCAGCAGGGAGACCAGATTCTGGTCTGGTCTCAGACACAGAAGCTCCCTGGGGAATTTTGGGCCACGCCCTTCCTCTCAGCCCATGAACCAGGGTGTTTAGTGGGCAAGATGTTGGATTAAGTGTAGGGACACCTTGGTTCTTCTCCACCTTCTGCTGAGTGTAACTTTAGGCCAAGCCAAGCTACATTACAGGTATGGAGCTGAGCATTTGCCCTCTGGATGCCCTTCCTGACGCCATTCTAAGTTCGCAGCAGATTTTTTTTTTCTTTGCCTTCCTAGGAGAGAGAAACATCTGTTGCTACCTAGGATTGAACTCACAACCTTCCGAATGGGAGGCGAGCATCTTCACCCCTAGGCCACCACGAATTAAGGGATTACAGGGTCTTAAAAAGGGAGGTTTTTTTTTTTTTTTTAAAAAAAAGCTACATTACAGGTAGAGATTGTGAGGACCAATAGGAGAACGTGCACTATGTATACCCGCCTTGAATTTCTGTAAAAAGGCAGGACATACATCCAAAAGGATGTAAATATTTTTAACATTGTAAATAAATAAACACAACAATATTTATATTTAGTGCAAGCTTTCAAGCTGGCAAACAAAAGATCAATCAGGAATCAACACATCAACAATGACCAATTAGGGATCAGGCACAAACGAAGAACCAGTCAGAGACCAAGCCTCACCAACCTGCACCAATCAGAAGTCAGCTGGGCTAAAGACCAATTGGGGTCAGACTACTTGAGTGTAAAGGCAGGAGCCCAACTACTCTGGTCTACAGAGCGGAACATCTAGCTTTACAAGATGCCAACCACAATTCTGGCAAAATTTCACTAAACTCTTAAAGCAGTGTTTCCCCACAATAAATAATAAATTACTTGCCATCAATGTTGTGCATGTTATACAAAGGTATATCTCACTACATGTTAGGATAAATAGGCCACTCTATGGGGGTAAAAAGGACAAATGAACACAAATAGTGTATCAGAAATGAGGAATGAGACATCATTTCAACTTTGCAGACCGTTTATTGTTGACTAGAATGTGACCAGCAGTTAACAAAAAGATTTTGCACTGGAGACAGGAATAACAACCCAAAACTCCTGAATTTACAGTGCAATAAATCTTAACGATTTAGAGGGAGAATTTAATCAGGCTGGAGATGTTTTTTGCGTGCTTGTCTCGTGATAGCCGCTAATCAGCTTAGCAATGCTGGGGTATCACTAACATCCTTTTTGTCATTGAATGAGAATCGTTGAAAAGCATCATCTCTGAAAGCATTTCCCTCCCCGCCGAAGTTTCCCATTTCTTCTCTCTCGCGCTATCATTTCTATAATAATTCTGAATATCATATCGTGCATCTTGTAAGAGCAGTGTAAGACGTGTGACCTGATTTGGTGTATAAATGTACAGTATTTGTCAGCGTAACCTGGAAAATGTACAATCTGAATGTAGATAAGCAGCCCACCAAGCTAATGTACCAAATGCATTTGAGGGCGTAGTAATATTGCCACAAGAATTATGTCTTACCCAGGGGTGGGATTCTACCGATTCGGACCGGTTCTATAGAACTGGTTGCTATGATTCTGCGCGGTTTGGAGAACCTGCAAATCGTGCCCCTGGCTGGCCCCATACTTCTGCACCTGTCCCGCCCTTCCCCACCCAGTCAGTCCTTATCGTGCATGTGCAATGTTGCGCACATACCCGACATCGCTGACTGTGTTGTTCCCCGCCCAGTCACTCCTTAATGCATTTCTTCTTCTTTTTCTTCTCCCCATGATCAGCTGTTCCTATGATTCCCCTTCCATACTTACTGCTTTGCCAAGGAGGCTTGCCCACCCAGTCACATGACCACGCCCACCTTGCCACGCCCATCTCACCACGGCCACAGAACCGGTTGTTACAAAATTTGAATCCCACCCCTGGTGTCATACCTTGTTCTGACCCAAACCTGGTTCCAAGAGAGCCAACACGAGACAAAGGTAACAGCACAACCTTTTACTGTTTCATTTACGAATCCTGTTTCTTCACAGGTAAAAGGCTGCTTCCAACTAATTAGCTCCAATAAGGAAGAGCCTGGCCAAGTTTTTTGCAAGGCTGCCAAGAACACCAGATAAAGTTACCACACAATGAATCACAGAGTCTCCAAATACCAACTCAGATATTCCTAACGTCCACCAGGCTCGAGTATCAAACTTCTTTGCCTTCTGCGAAGAACTGCAGTTTCTCAGCTGGTTTTTATCTTCTTAGGGAGGGGCCATTACCTTGCAGCCTTACTCCCGAGTCACCTGTGCTGCTGCAGCTTCTCTTTCCTTCAAGCAGCCCTGCATGCACAAGCATTGGGCATTGGCCCCTCGGGGTCCTCTGCATGTGTGATGACCCAGGGTGGGATACAAAAGCAACACAGTCACAAAAACAGGTGAAGCCCCTTTAATTCCTTCAACTTGGCTCCAAAGCTCCAATTATCATTGACTGGAGAAAAAACTCCCCCACAAACAGTTGAGAAAAGGAAGAAATTCCATTCAAACTCAAAATACATATAAATTATAAATAGATAAAAACAACACAAACCACACTGAAGCAATTAATGAGACAAGGCAGGATAAGGGCTTGAAGATGTCACAGATATCGAAATACACACACTGGGAAGGACACCAGAACTCAGATAAGAACTGACAAACTAGAAATATTTTCATGCTTTGTTTCCAGCACTGGTCCATGCATAGTTTGTACTTTTAAACAGTCCTCACAGCTGCAGCCCATGAAGGGGATCAGGGCCCTTTCCTCCCCCATAGACCACGCCATTCTCCCTTATCTGCTCCTCCCTGTGTGCCCTAGGATGAAGAGGGGGTGGGCCTGGGTCTTCCTCTGAATGCCCAGCCGGCCTGTGCCCTTCCCCAGTTTCCTCCACAACCTCTGGAGCCACACTTCCACTCCCTGTCGTCTGTTCCTCCTCTCCCTTGGAGTCAGATTCTAACAGGAGCATGACAGCATCACTGCTGCCAGCCTCCACCATCTCCGATGGCAGCACTCCACTCCCTGATGGTGCTGGCCCCATACCTGCATCACATGCAGGCCCCTCATCTGAGCCCTCGCTCTCCGAGACCTCAGCCATCTGCACCTGCTGCCGGCAAACCACAACATACTTCTCTGAAAGAGACAGCTACAACCCACCATCTAATTTGTTGACAAAGGCCAAAGATGAAGGATGTTCCTTGAAGATCTCAATAAATAATTACGAGCAAATCAAAATGTATACAAGCAAAATTTCCTTCATTGCATTTTTTTTGTGGTTCCCATGGCAAAAGCTTAACTTAATCCTGAAATGAAATTCAGGTAGCCCTCAATATATGTCCCCAATTTGAGCCCAAAATTTCTGTTGTTAAGGGAGACATTTGTTAGGGGAGCTTTCAGCTTTGCCTCATTTTACAACATTTCTTGCCACGGTTGTTAAGTGAATCATGGCAGTTACATGGATGTTAAGTGAATCTGTCTTCCCCATTGACTTTGCTTGTCAGAAGTTTGCAAAAGGGGATCACCTGACCCCAGGACCCACTGTGACTGTCATAAATAGGAACCAGTTGCCAAAGGTCTGGATTTTGATCGTGTGATCATCGGGAGACTCCAAAGTTCATAGCAGTGAAAAACAGTTATACGTCCCTTTTTTCTGTGCCATTGTAACTTTGAAACAAACTGTTGTAAGTTGAGGACCACTTGTAAGCCAGGAAAAAGACATTTAGATATTAAATCTGAAAATAATGCTATGAGCTGGACTTCTTGCATTGTTAAGGATAAAAATAGATTGTCCAAAACCCGAAGCGTTTGTTTGTATGCGCATTCACACCAGTGATGGGATTCTACCAGTTTCAGTGATTGCGCACTTCACGCATGCGCTTGCATGCACCTAATGTGCACATGCACAGCTTTCCAAATACCAGCTGAGGCTCTGCTGCGCCAATCCGTTGAGAGGATAAAGAACAGAAAAGTGCAAGGGAAGATGGGAGGGCCAATCCTCAGCTTTTCTCTTCTTTCTTCTCAGCGGATTGTTGGAGCTTATTTTTACTACCGGTTTGGGTGAACCGAGCCGAACCGGTAGCATTTCACCACTGATTCACACACTACAGCAGTGGTGGCTAACCTTTTTGGGGCTCCTGTGCCAGCACCCAGAATGCAATGTGCGCCCCCCACACCCCCTTTGCATCTGCGCGCAATCCCACCCCCACCCATGCCACCCTCCCTTACCTGCACTGCGCCTCACAGCTGTTTTTTTGGCTGGTTTGAGGCCTTTTTCGGCCTCCCAGAGGCTTGGAAAAAGCCTCTGCAATAATAGGCCCGTTTCATCACTTCCAGTATTACAGGAAATGACAAAACAGGCCTATTCGTCCTGAAAAGCCTTGCAGAGGTTTTTTTTCCAAGCCTCTGGGAGGCTGGAAAAGGCCTGAAACCAGCAGAAAAATCAACTGTGAGGTATGCACATGCACAGTGAGGTAAGTCTGCTTGTGGCTCGCGTGCCAGCACAAATGGCTCTCCATGCTATCACGGCACTACAACCAAGAGACTGTTTGTAGAGCTACAACATCGCCCGCCTCTTTCTACACGTGGGTAACATAAATCCTCATGAAACGAGGCAAGGCTTCAATTTTTAGCCCATGACCACCATGTTGTCCTGTTTGATTCTCCCTGCAGTCTTTGATTCATTTATGTATTTGTTACAAATTAAGGTGAATCTACGTGTCCCAGGATAATATTGGAAGATCCAATCGGGGTCGGTCTCTGGAACCAGAGGGTTTGTCTTCTGAGCTTTGGGAATTGTGCTGGGACCCATCTTCAGGGAACGTCTCTCTAGCAGAGCGTGTGCTGTTCTCTGTGTGATGTTTATGGTGACTGTTGTATGTGGCTTTTTAGATGTTGACTGGGGTGTGTTGATGGCTGGCTTTTAAGTCCTTGACTGTCATTTTCTTGTTTTGTCCAGCCTTCACCTTCTAAGTTACTTGATATGCTGGTGGTAAATCAGCACTCCTGTTGACTGACAAGGGAACTCTTTCCCAAGCTTCCATCACTTCCCTGGCTGTTTTTGTCCCTGCTCATTTGACAATCTTAGTAGCTGTGAAATTGAATCTATGTCCTTGTTCATTGCAATGTGAGGCTACCAATGAGTTCGTGTCTCCTCGTCTGACCATTCAGTTGTGTTCTTGCAATCTGGTGGCTAGCTTCCTCTCCATCTGTCCTACATAATCCCAGGGGCAATCCATGCAGGGGATCTTGTAGATTACCATTGGAAGTATCTCCCACTTCCAAGCGATCTTTACAATGCATAATGTGTCCTCGTATGGTAGCCTCTGGGTGGTATGCAATGCCCACTTGCAGAGCTGCATTCTATAGCTTCCAAAATGTTTTTGATGTATGGCAGGGCACACACAGGCACTATAAATACCACACACAGAACAGCGCACACTCTGCTAGAGAGACGGTCCCTGAGGATGGGCTCCAGCACGAGTCCGAAAGTTCGGAAGACAAAACCTCTAGTTGTCAACTCGTAAAGCATTCCTGGCCTGCTCTTGAGTTGCCATAGACAGGGGGGAGAGGGGGGAGAACTGATGGAGAAGCTTGGTTGCTATGACCAGAAGCACATTCCACGCATAGCTTTCTCCAGATTGTATCCCAGGTTACCAGAGCCAGCCGGAGAGGCGTGTTTTCTACAGCCCGCAAAAGTGCTTTGTTGGAGAATGTGATTTATGACACACCCTGGGAGGAGGGGGGAAACAGGGTCATAGGTGGCCAGTAGATTACGTGGGGCAGAGTTGTCTGCACTTGGGAAAGTGCTGACATGTTGCTCCTAATAAATAATTGGACTTCTTTTGAAACTTGGCTCGATGCTCATGAATTAATTAGGGCATCCATCGGAACCCTGACAGCAGATTGGTAACCAACCCAGATTGGATCTATTTCTTGTTTACATTCATGTGGCCACCCTGTCATCATTAAACTCTGGACAATTTAACAATTCATTTTAAAAAATATGCAATTTAGAAAGCACATTTTGTGTTCAGGATGACTCAGAAACATACAGTCATGCCACCAAGACACAGTCTGTTCCACTGCCTGGGAGAAATAACATTCCCTTCCCGTTCTTAGGGATTGCGTAGGATTGCACTGCTAATTTCTTTTCCTCAAATTAATACGGACTTTAAAAATATATATATTTGCAACACAGGCAAGTCTTCGGGTGAAGAACGCTTAGTCTGTGCTTAAGGTGAATTTGTATGTAAGTCGGAACTTGTACACACAAACAGATTGTCTGTTGTTAAAGATGGCGGACAGTGTTCTCCTTTCTCGAGATGAGAAAACCGCTGAAGCTCTGTGAGGTTTTCATCAACTGCTGGAAATAGGCTGTAGATCAAAAATGTGCAGTGTCAGCAGTTCATGAAAAGTTTTCCTTGCTTTAGCGGTTCATCAGCTGGAAAAAGGAGAATGCTCTCCGCCATTTTAGGTAGTAGACAACCTATTTATAAGCATGAGTTGTCCATATGTCAGAAGTTTTTAACCCAGGGACAGTTTGTGTTTAACTGATTCTTTAGTAGAATGATGAAGTCATTTTTTTTCTTCCTACGGCATCATAATTAATTGGACAGATTAATCAAATCCACAGAGTATCGGACCAGTTAGTTCTCCAAAATGACTTTACCCTCTTCAATTGTTTCTTCAAATCTACGTCCATGGGAAGTCCATAAATATTTTTCTTACAGATACAAACAGATGGGATGCCTTGTTTCTCTGATACTGAGAGCTTTGTTGTTGTTAGTTGCAAAGTCATGTCTGACCCATCGCGACCCCATGGACAACATTCCTCCAGGCCTTCCTGTCCTCTACCATCTTCTGGAGTCCATTGAAGCTCATGCCAACTGCTTCAGTGACTCCATCCAGCTACCTCCTTCTCTGCCATTCCCTTCTTCTTTTGCCCTCTATCTTTCCCAGCATGAGGCTCTTCTTCAGGGAGTCCTTCCTTCTCATTAGGTGGCCAAAGTCTTTGAGTTTCATCTTCAGGATCTGGAGGTTAGAGCCTAGAGCTTAGAGGTAGTTGAAAGACACATGTGCTAATTAGTTACTTCAAGAGAACTGATTGTGAAAACGAAACGATTGTGAGACAGACATGCCAGCTAATTACTTCATGAGAAACAATAGATACAGGTATTTGTGGACTGTCATTACACCAGAGAACTTTAAGATGCATAGACTTCAACTCCCAGCCAGCCAGCATGGCTGACTGGGGAATTCTGGGAGTTGAAGTCCACGCATCTTAAAGTTCTCATGTTTGAGAAACACTGCTGTACACTAGATGCATTTATTATTACCATTGCTCGGATTTCAATTTTTGCATTTCCCTCCCCAAAATCTTCTTAAGACACTGATGAAGTCTGAATGACATCAAGACAAACATGTCACGGCCATGAATCTCTTTTATTGCCCACCATGTGTTCTTTTCATCCTTCTTGAGTTTATCCTGTGTCATTTTTCAAACACCGCAATACAAGGACAGAATTCTTCTCTGTCAGACTTAGAAGACAGATGGACAAATATCTCCAATCAGCTTCTTCTCCTCAGCCTTATCACACCAGTTGTGTTTAACAGCTTCTCTAATGTAGAGCTGGACCAGGCATAAGAAGGAAGCCGTCGGAATTAATCAAAATATATGAAGAAGAAGGGACTCGGCCAACACACATGGTGTGTTCTTGAGTGATGAACACCTCAAGCCAAGGAGTGCTGGGCATTTGAGATACCAATTCAATACTGAGAAACATACTTGGTTTGACCCCTATTTCAATCATCTTTTGACAGGGGACTAATATGTGTTGGGAGCAGATTAGAAAATGCAGCCACCCCAACTATAAATACTATAAAGGAAGGTGAAAGTTGTAGTTTAAAATGTAAATAAGTTCCCTTCACTGGATGACTAAATTCAGATGGATGGTGGTTACATCCGACTCATATTGGTTTCTAACAACGATGTTCTGACCTGGGCTTCCCATGATCATCATGAAGCCGACTCCTCGTCCCAATAAAACCCCTTTTATTTAGGTTAAAGGGAATTCTTCTCCAGCAAAGTTCCGGCAAACAATCTTTCAAAATGCTTCACAACTACAGACTTTTATCAGTCTGGGAAAGTTGCCAGGCCAATATCTTCCAAATGCCACACTGTAGCAGCAATTACTTGGCAAGAAATCAGGAACAGATCTTCACCCTAATGTATTGAACTAATTGTCTCCTGCAAACCCCATTCCCCTTTCGCTCCTCTTTATTCCCTAGGGGGTGGGCATTCCCCATCCACCTCACCCTTGACTCCTGAGTCGACCTATGTTCCTTAGCTGTTCCCCTCTCCTGGCAGCTCTGTGCATGTGCACATTGGGAACAGGCTCCAGCTGTTCTTCTGCCCCACTGATCTCCGACTCCGAAGGTAGCTGATAACTGTCAGACAGCCCTGGCTCCATCTCTACCTCCAACGCAGAGCCCTCGTCCGAGCCTTCCCCAGACTCCAGGACTGGCCCATGTCCCACCCCAACCTCCCGACTGCCTGAGTCTGCCTTCAGCTCCCCTGGCCACTGGCGGGCCACAGCACACAATCGGTTTAATGGTCCAGGTTTCCATAGACAAAAAATGGAAACTCCGATTGTGGAAGTGGGCTTTTGAAGGTGTCCTTCAAATGTATTTCAGTGATTCAATACCTTTTATTCGGAGGGTTTGGTGGCTGGTTTGAGTTAAGAGAGATCATCTCTTGTAACTGATAGAGTCTTATAGGTAGTTGCAGAGAAAAAAACCAGGAAATTATAGGCTCAGGCCAACATCTGCTATTGGATCAATTGGTAGAAAATATCCTTAAAATTGTAATTATCTGGCAGATGGAAGAACAAACCTCAGTAGTGTTGGAAGTTGTGATTCCTCTCTCTTCTAGGAAAACATTAGAAGGGGAAGGAAATTTCCCCTAAAAAGGAAAGGAAGAGGTGAAAACACAAGCAGGGTCAGCTCCATCAGCCCCCACCCTTTGTCAAGTAGGGCTATTAAAATAGCTGGAACCAGCTTACTTTTCACAACAAAGGAAGGAGAAAATTTACAGGCATGGGATACAGAGAAAAAAACCCTACAAACTAGCTAAGATCCTTTCCCATAGAAATCAAATAGATGGCAAGTTATAAAAACTTGTGAAAAGCAAACCATCGTTTAGCATGGCAGGAAGGAAACACGATAGCAAACAAGCAACTACAAAGGATCAGGACCATAAAACCAAGATCCCAGGAAGAGATCTCAAGAGACAGGAACTCATCACACACACACAAGTCAAAAACTTCAAGGGTTCATACTTACAAAATCAAAGGATCCGAAGGGTATAAGAAAGGGTTTCTCTACTCACAAGATTAGATTAATTAATTTAATTTTTTATTTATTTTTATTTGTCAATTGCTTACAAAATAATAGGTATAAGTAAAAACATAGTTATGAATGCATGGATACATATAAGAAAAATAAAAAAAAATAAAAGAAACAATAGGACAGGGATGGTAGGCACGTTGGTGCGCTTATGCACGCCCCCTACAGACCTCTTAGGAAAGGGGTGAGGTCAATAGTAGACAGTCTAAGGTTAAAGTTTTTGGGATTTGGGGAAAAAACCACGGAGTCAGGTAGAGTATTCCAGACATTGACCACTCTGTTGCTGAAGTCGTATTTCCTGCAATCAAGTTTGGTGCAGTTAACCTTGAGTTTGTATCTATTGTGTGCTCTTGTGTTGTTATGGTTGAAGCTGAAGTATTCATTGACAAGTTAGGACATTGCAATGTATGATTTTATATACTATACTTAGATCGGACCGAAGGCGGCGCAGTTGTAGGTTTTCTAGGTCTAGAATTTCGAGTCTGGTGGCATAAGATATTCTGCAACGAGTAGAGAAGTGGAGAACTCTTCTTGTGAAATATTTCTGGATTTTCTCAACTGTGTTAATATCAGATACGTAATGTGGGTTCCAGACTACGTATCTGATATTAACACAGTTAAGCTAATCCTAGGAACGCTGTGAGATTTCTTCTTAGCTGCCTTCCTATTAATAAACTGATTTTGACTTTCAACGCAGCTGACCAAATCATTTTGCATTTCTCCCAGCCAGGAAATTTGAATCCACAAAAGGAAAGAACGTTGCCTATTCCTTAAAGGGCAAGATTTCTTTTTTCCTTTCCTCAGTTGGAAAGAATGAAAATTAGGATTTACAATGACGTTAGAAGCCACAAACATGGCTGCAACAGCCACCTGTTTAGAGGATATGAATATAGTCTAGTATTTTTGAGTATGTATTTGAAAGAATATACTTGTTATTTAACGGTGTCAAGAGCAAACTGCAACAAAGATAGACAGTTATTAAACAAGCATAAACAGTGGAACAGCTCTACTGAGAAACAGACCCTCCAAATTTTTTCCCTTAAAAAAGCATTCTATTTTATATCCCATCAATATCTTAAAGAGTTGAAATAAATCATGGAGTATTCAACTTTACAACTGACAGGAAATTCAGCACCAGTAACAGGTCTAGGAAAACTGTCCTGCATTAGTTTCCTACCCAATTATAGAATAGATATAGACTAGATATGAGCTGGAAGGGACCTTGAAGGTCTTCTAGTCCAGCTCAAGTAGGGGAACCTATGCCATTTCAGATAAGGGACTGTCTAGTCTCTTCTTAAAAACCCTCCACTGATGGAGCACCCACGATTTCTGGTGGCAAGTTGTTCCACTGGTTAATTGTCCTCACTGTTAGGAAGTTTCCCCTTCATTCCAGGTTGCTTCTCTCCTTGATTAGTTTCTTGTCTTGCCTTCTGGTGCTTTGGAGAATAATTTGACCCCCTCTTCTTTGTGGCAGCCCCTCAAATACTGGAATATTGCTCTGATGTCACCCCAAATTCTTCTTTTCTTTAGATTTTTCTTTCTCATCTTTCCCTTGGACGAAAGTTTGTTTGACGCCTCCCTTCAAACAAGAGACAATTTTTTCCCCATAGATGGACTTTTAATGCCCATTAAGGGATGTGCATGAATTTCTTAGAATAGAATAGAATAGAATAGAATAGAATAGAATAGAATAGAATA
>NW_020716887.1:420492-434852 GCF_900518725.1 Notechis scutatus
TTCTCCTCTTCTTCCTTCTTCCTCCTTCCTTCTTCCTCCTCCTCCTCTTCTTCATCTCCTCCTGCTCTTCTTCTCCTTCTCCTTCTCCTTCCCCTTCTTCCTCCTCCTCCTCCTCCTCTTCCTCCTCCTCCTCCTCCTCCTCCTCCTCCTCCTCCTCCTCCTCCTCCTCCTCCTCCTCCTCTTCTTCTTCTTCTTCCTCCTCCTCCTCCTCTTCTTCTTCTTCCTCCTCCTCCTCCTCCTCCTCCTCCTCCTCCTCCTCCTCCTCCTTCTTCTTCTTCTTCATGTCCTCCTCCTCTGCTCCTCCTCCTCTTCTCCTCCTCCTTTTCCTTCCCCTTCTTCTTCTTCCTCCTCCTCTTCTTCTTCCTTCCTTCTTCCTTCTCCTCTTCTTCCTTCTTCCTCCTTCCTTCTTCCTCCTCCTCCTCTTCTTCATCTCCTCCTGCTCTTCTTCTCCTTCTCCTTCTCCTTCCCCTTCTTCCTCCTCCTCCTCCTCCTCTTCCTCCTCCTCCTCCTCCTCCTCCTCCTCCTCCTCCTCCTCCTCCTTTTCTTCTTCTTCATCTTCATCTTCTTGTTCTCCTTCTCCCCCTCTCTCTCCCTCTTCTTCCTCTCCACCTCCTTCTTTTTCTACTTGTCCTCCTCCCCCCTCCTCCCCCTCCTCCTGATCCCCCTCCTAATATTGACAACATAAAGCAGATAACAGGACTTCAGAAGCAGCAATAATTCACAGGGGTGCCAGGAAAGTAGGACCTTCTTCTTTTTAATGTTTTATTTTTTATTCGGGAAGTAGGACTTCTATTATGTTTACTATATACCAAAAGCGCAGCAGGTGTTGTGTAATGACATAACCAGAAGCAGCTGTGGCATATCTTTTTATTAAAGTATGGCTTATTATTTGCTCTGCCTTGCAAAGAGCCAGGAAGTTCTATAAATTTAGAAAGTGGGAGAAATTCAGTGGTGTGCGCTGAATGATTAAATAAAACTTCCCTTGAGTTAAGATTTATGTCTGGATATCCCAGGCAAGTTTTTTTTGACTACAGTAGAAACCTGGTTTGTTAGCTTTTTTTTTTTTTTTTTTAAATTTCCCAGTCTACCCATAGCAGGGACGCGGTGGCTCAGTGGCTAAGACACTGAGCTTATCGATCAGGAAGGTCGGCGGTTCGAATCCCCAGCGCTGCATAACTGAGTGAGCTCCCGTTACTTTGACCCAGCTTCTGCCAACCTAGCAGTTCAAAAGCACGTAAGAAATGCAAGTAGAAAAATAGGGACCACTTTGGTGGGAAGGGAACAGTGTTCCATGCGCCTTTGAAGGTGTTTAGTCCTGCCGGCCACATGACCACGGAGACGTCTTCGGACAGCGCTGGCTCTTCGGCTTTGTAACGGAGATGAGCACCTCCCCCTAGAGTCGGAAACGACTAGCATGTATGAACCTTTACCTTACTCATAGCACTGAGATTTCCTGGTGGTGTCTTATCCAATTACTAACTAGGACCATTGTGGTCTGAATGTTTTTCCTCTCTCTCTTTTCCATGATGACCCTGTGCCGCAAGCTGCTTAAATGCTCTTCATTCAAACATTCCCCAAACCCAGCCTTTAGTTACAAATCTGAGCTAATCAAACATATTTCTTCAAGGTCAAGTATTGTTAGGAAAGAGACTTAATATTTTCTAACCGGCGTGGCAGTTAAGGCACGGCGTGCTTTAAAAATACGATTTAACTTGCTCCCTGTAGTGTGATTATAGTCTTTTCAGCCAGGGAAGTAATTTTTAAATTATAGATTGGTCCAGTCATTTAATTTGATAGGAACAATCATGGTTAATTTTACAATTTTTATGCTACCACAACAGTGACAAAAATGATTTATCTGCCTGCCACGCTCTGTCTTTTATTTCAAAATAGGAGTTTGTCTGTGCTTTTTCAAAGAGAACATGAGGGCTAAGATAAAAAAGTCCACATTCTTTGTCCTGGAGAAGAAGACAAAAAAAAAAAAACTTTCCTAAGAATTGATGGGTTTGGAAATGGAAATGTCAGAATTAGGGCACATATCCTGAGTGATCCCCTTGGGACAACAGAGGCAGGGAAAAAGCCACTTTGGAACTCTTTAAAAGTTTCGGCAAAAGGACTCGACCTGAAAGAGATGAAGAAACCCAAGATTC
Organism: Notechis scutatus; assembly: GCF_900518725.1. The sequence goes on from NW_020716887.1 coordinate 422,643, forward strand.
GAGAGAAGAAGAAAAAATAAATAAAGCCACAAGGGTTCTGGGGAAATAGAACATCTTAAGAAGTCATGAATGCTCCAACACTGGAAGTTTTTAAGAAGAGATTGGACAGCCACTTGTCTGAAATGGTATAAGGTCCTCCGCCTAAGCAGGGGGTTGGACTAGAAGACCTCCAAAGTCCCTTCCAACTCTGTTAGTCTTTTCTCTTCTCCTCTCATTCCCTCTCCTCCTCCCTTCTCTTCTCCTCTCATCTCCTCCCATCGTCTCTTCTCCTTCCTCTTTTCCCCTCTCCTCTCCTCTTTTTTCCTCTCCTCTCCTCCCCTCAACCCCCTCCCTCCTCTCTTCTCCTCTTTTCTCCTCCCCTCCTCTCTTCTCCTCCCCTCCCCTTCTCTCTTCTCCTCTCCTCTTTTCTCCTCCCCTCCTCTCTTCTCCTCCCCTCCCCTCCTCTCTTCTCCTTCCCCTTTTCTCCTCCCCTCTCCTCTTTTTTCCTCTCCTCTCCTCCCCTCAACCCCTCCCTCCTCTCTTCTCCTCTTTTCTCCTCCCCTCCTCTCTTCTCCTCCCCTCCCCTCCTCTCTTCTCCTCTCCTCTTTTCTCCTCCCCTCCTCTCTTCTCCTCCCCTCCCCTTCTCTCTTCTCCTCTCCTCTTTTCTCCTCCCCTCCTCTCTTCTCCTCCCCTCCTCTCTTCTCCTTCCCCTTTTCTCCTCTCCTCTCCTCTTTTTTCCTCTCCTCTCCTCCCCTCAACCCCCTCCCCTCCTCTCTTCTCCTCTCCTCTTTTCTCCTCCCCTCCTCTCTTCTCCTTCCTCTCTTCTCCTCTCCTCTCCTCTCCTCTTTTCTCCCTCTCCTCTCCTCCCCTCAACCCCCTCCCCTCCTCTCTTCTCCTCTCCTCTTTTCTCCTCCCCTCCTCTCTTCTCCTTCCTCTCTTCTCCTCTCCTCTCCTCTTTTCTCCCTCTCCTCTCCTCCCCTCAACCTCTCCCATCCTCTCTTCTCCTCTCCTCTTTTCTCCTCCCCTCCTCTCTTCTCCTCCCCTCCCCTCCTCCTTCCTCTTTTCTCCTCTCCTCTTTTTTCCTCTCCTCTCCTCTCCTCCCCTCTCCTCTCCTCTTCTCCCCTCCCCTCTTCCCCTCTCCTCTCCTTCCCCTCCTCTTCGCAATGATTGTGAATGCGAAAACTGGTCATAAGTCATCCTTTTCAGTGCCGTTATCACTTTGAATGGTCACTAAAATGAACCGTTATAAGTCGAGGACTACCTGAAATTAGCCAACGGTGAAGGGAACGGGTTCTTTTTTCAAGTTGGATCAGACAGAGCTGTGAAGATTAAGAACCCATTTTCACCACTCGAGCTCAGAGCTAAAAAAACACAATTTATTTTTTTTAATGTTTCTTTAGGTGTCCTATTTTGAGGATAATGGAAAGTGGGAAAGAGGCTATGGAACTCCATCCAACTGTGAGCCAGTCGCTTTCATTTCGACTATCCCCCATTTCTTTTTAATACATCAAATATCCCCTCTGCTGAGGCTTCCGTTCCCAATGCTTTTAATTAGCGAATGGATTAAAAAGGAACGGATTATTCAGGGGGAATTCATGGCACGGTGACACCTATATTTCAATTATAGGTCCGCTCTACCGACTGGCTAATGGGAAATTTTTGCAAGAGGTTTTTTAAAAAAAGACAATTGATCAATTTAGACTGGAAACCTCCCAATGTAGTTATTTTCGCGCTGTAAAAGATGCTCTTGTTTTCTCTCCCCCCTTGTGAACTTGAAAGCCTGGATAGATGAGTAATTTGATTTTTCTTTTTCTTCTTCTTTTTTTTTTAAAGGGTTCTTAGCTAGCAGGCTTCTGTTTAATTTTTCTGCCTTTGTAGCGCTGTGCTCTTTATTATTTTTTTCCCTTACTCTCCGAAAGTCTGCTGCGTGTGGCGTGTTTTCTCCATCACAAATAATAATTAACTGAATTCCTTCAGGCCAAGCTACTTTCCCGGGTGGGAGTGAGTGTGTGTATGTGTGTGTGTGTGTATCTATATAGAAAAGCAAAATACCACTCACACATCATCATCATCATCTCCAGAACCGTAAAGCCTACAAAATTGAAATTTGGCCCATATGTTCCTCTTAGCTTCTAGTTGCTCACTAAGAAAGGATTTTTCCAAATGACCATTAGAGCATTATTATTATTATTATTATTATTATTATTATTATTATTATTAACACGCTCTGATGCTAAGGAGTTCTACTCCCCCTCCTCACCTGAAAAGAAATCTCTTCCAAATGCAAAACACAAGCAGAGGAGAGGAGTTTCAATTTCAGTTTCACAGCTTTAGTGCAGAACAGTTGAGCAAAGCCACGCCCAGGCTCCTTGCTGTCTCCTCCTTGATCACACAGCAAATACTGTTTCAGTTTCCAAACAGCCCTCAACTCTCTCTCACACACTGACAGGACGCTAGCCAGATGAATACCGATGGATGCTGGTAGGCAGAGGCAGAATTTTTTCCCCCTTATTTTCCTCCCCAGAAAACTAAGCCGGGCCACATAGTTTCGTAGTGTGTGTGTGTGTGTGTGTGTGTGTGTGTGTATACATATGTATAATTTTAGAGCAATGGCCTTTTCCTTGAGCTTTTCAGAATCTGTTTGAGACATTCAGCTCAGGAAAATAATCATGTCTTAATATCACGGCTTAATTCTTGTCAGGTTTTTGCTATATATGGACGGTAATGTTAGACTGCTCTGGTTTTTTTTTTTTTTTTAATATTGTCATAAGAAAAAGTTCTTTTTTTTTCCTACAGGTCGTTCTTAACTTATGCCCCCAAATTTCTGTATCTAAGTGAAACATTTATTAAGTGAATTCTCCCCACCCATTTTACGACCTTCCTTGCCACCGTTGTTAAGTGAATCACTGCAGGTTTTCAGTTAGTCACACAGTTCTTAAGTGAATCTGGCTTCCCTGGTGACTTTGGATGTCAGAAAGTCATAAAAAGGGAAACAGCAGATAGATTTAAAATCAGAAATATTTTGTTGGCATTCTACTGCAAAAGTATGACAAAAGGAATGCACACACACACACACACACACACATTTGATTTTACATGTACTAACTGCAGCCAGAATTGTATTTGCACAACAATGGAAAAGCGAAGAGATCCCGACAGATGAGAGTGTAATTAAAAAAAATATTAGAATGTGCAGAAATGGAAAGATTAACGCTTACAATTAAGGAAAAATAAGGAACTGAATGGGTTTTTTTTTGGTTTTTTTATTTTTTGATATGGGACTTATTTTAGCAACTTAGAACTAAGGAGAAATTTCCTGACAGTTAGAACAATTAATCAGTGGGACAATTTGTCTCCAGAAGTTGTGAATGCTCCAACACCGGACATTTTTAAGAAGTGATTGGATAACCATTTGTTTGAAATGGTGTAGGGTTTCCTGACTAAGCAGGGGGTTGGACTAGAAGACCTCCAAGGTCCCTTCCAACTCTGTTATTCTCCAAGACTTCCAAGACTCCTTTCATAGTTACTACTATTGAGCAAGGCACCATATTTACTGTACCTGTGTGTTTGATTTTTCCTGCCTAAATGTAGAAACAGATTTTATTCATAAGGAACTTAAAAAACAGAAATATTTGGGTGAATAACATGTCCCTGGAGGACAGCAAGTTTTTAAGGAATTAGACCATTTGCATTCCAGAAGAGCTTCTTCCAACTGTAAAATATGACTGATGGTGGCATTCAGAAGAGATAAATGCACACTGATCTGAGCTGGACCATGTTTACTTGCATAGAAATGCTCCCACTCAGATCAGTTTGCATGTATTGCAATTATTTGTATTTCAGTGGGTCTAAAGCTAGCTGCGTTAGGGTAACCTTCCTTTAAAACACAAAAAAATTTAAAACAATTCAGAGTTGACTGCAAAATATTTATGAGACAAATTTCTTCATGCAGTTTGAAACTCGGTCCGTGTGATATCATAGCTCCCTTTTGATACCATACAAAATGGCAACTTTCAGGCAATAAAATATGCAAATGTAATTTTTACAGTTCTTAGGAAATAGATAAAATTAAATGGAGCTGAAGCTTTTCCTAGTTCTGCTTGCATTGTGGATTTGGGTTTTTCTTTTTTCTTTTAATTGCATGGGTGTTTCTCCTAACCCCTGCATGTTTGTTTGTTTTTTGCTTATTAGTGTTTGTATATCATTGGACTCCCTTCCTCCAAAACTTCCCATGGATGATAACATAAGCAAATAAAATAAGTAACACATATGCATAACACTAAAAGCCATAAACACCCTTCTAAAAGAGATTGGGGAGAATTTGGAAATGGATGGGAAGAAGCAGAGACATAAACCATGAAGAGACAGAAGTGAATTCTAATTTGCATTAACAATCCTAAATTGCATTAACAGAGGGATACAATCAAAATCAAGGGAGGTACTAATGCCACTCTATAAAGCCTTACTAAGGCCACACCTAGAGTACTGCGTCCAGTTTTGGTCACCACAGTATAAAAAAAGATGTTGAGACTCTAGAAAGAGTGCAGAGAAGAGCAACCAGGATGATGAGGGGACTGGAGGCTAAAACATATGAAGAACGATTGCAGGAACTGGGCCTGGCTAGTCTACTGAAGAGAAGGACCAGGGGAGACAGGAGAGCATCTTCCAATATTTGAGGGGCTGCCACAGGGAGGAGGAGGGGGGTCAAGTATTTTCCAAAGCCCCTGAAGGCCAGACAAGGAATAATGGATGGAAATTGATCAAGGAGAGATTTAACCTGGAAATAAAGATATTTTTTCTGACAGTGAGAACAATCAACCCATGGAACAGAAGTTGCCTTCAGAAGTTGTGGGAGCTTCATCACTGGAGGCTTTCAAGAAATGATTGGACAGCCATTTGTCAGAAATGGTGTAGGGTCCCCAGCTTGGGCGGGGGATTGGACTAGATGACCTCCAAGTTCCCTTCCAACTCCGTTAATCTGAAATGAATTTCTCAATAGATTTATCTCATAAACAACTGACAAGGAGAAAAATTTTAAAACACTGAAAGAAACTCGGCTTGAAGGAATTCGTTTTGGAAGAAGGTGGGGCAGTCCTCAAATTTTATGTCAAGTCCAACTGGCCATGGACCAGGTCAAGGAAGACAGAGCTACGTAAATGTCACCCCTTCAAGGTAGACCAGGCAAGAGAAGGAATGCCATGGACTGTAGGTTGGAAGAACATTTACTGTAAAGCTGTGATAAGTTACTCTTTTATTTACTCCTTTCCTGCTTCTCCTCCTTGTATTAATTTTTTGCACCCATGACCATTCTGCGGTAATAATTATCTATCTGTCTGTCTGTCTGTCTGTCTGTCTGTCCATCCGTCCTTCCATCGATCGATCCATCCATCCATCCATCTATCTATCTAAAAGCGAAATACCACTCACACATCATTACAAAATCTCCAGAACCGTAAAGCCTACAAACTTGAAATTTGACACGTATGTTCATATTGGCTTCTAGGTGCCCACTAAGAAAGGATTTTTCAAAATGACCACCATAGCTTTAGTATTTCCTATATTATTATTATTATTAACACGCTCTGATGCTAAGGAGTTCTACTCCCCCTCCCCACCTGAAAAGAAATCCCTCCCAAATGCAAAACACAAGCAGAGGAGAGGAGTTTCAGTTTCAGTTTCACAGCTTTAGTATAGAACAGTTGAGCTAACAGGCTCCTTGCTGTCTCCTTGCTCACCCAGCAAATACTCTTTTCAGTTTCCAAACAGCCCTCCACTCTCTCACACACTGACAGGACGCTAGCCAGGTGAATACTGATGGTGCTGGGAGGCAGAGGTAGAATATTTCCCCCTTATTTTCCTCCCCAAAAACTAAGCCCGACCACATAGTTGCATAGAGAAGCACATGGGTATTGAGCTAGTGTTGAATAAATATCAGGGGATCTTTTGAGAACTTCATGCCTCCAAGCATGTGATATTAATTTCCCAATGTGTATTTTACTGGTCAGAGATCAGTTAGAGTTCAGAGTTGAAGCCTCATGCGACAATTGGAGAACTCGCGCTATTATTTCTCTTGGAATTAGTTGCACCTTCGACCCGTTTCTTTCCCCAGGCAAGAATTGCTTTCCACTTTCCTGTTCTCTGTCCTTTTCTTGACACAATACATACAGGAGGCAATCTTCTTTTTAGGACCACAATGGAGCCCAAAATGTCCGTGGCTAAGCGAGACAGTGGCTAAGTGAGTTTTGGCTCGTTTTACGACCTTTCTTGCCAGAATTTGGTAAGCGAATCCCTGCAGCCTTTAAGTTAGTGCAACGTTAAGTAAGGAAATTTGGCTTTCCGCTTTGATTTTGCTCGTCAAGGTCGCAAAAGGGGATCAGGTGACCTTGGGACACGGCAGCCGTCGTAACAGTGAGTCGGTTGCCAAGCTTCTGAACTTTGATCACATGGAAACAGGGATGCTGCATCGGTTGTAAGTGTGAAAAACGGTCCCCAGTCACTTTTCCCCCCCAGTGTTGTTGTAACTTCGAATAGTCGCTAAATGAAATCAAGGATTACCTGTATCTAAAATTAGCTCAGTTAAATAGAGGACTACTTGTATTTCAAATTAGCATCAATTTCGATCCAATCATTGAATCAAAAGAAGATACGATTCGTGGATTCATGGTCTACTCTAACCTTTCAAAAACTGGCATTTCTACTGCACCTACAAGCCCAGCGCGGAAGTCAAGAGTTACCAGTTCCCCAGTTTCTTCCAGATTTTGTCTAATCCCTTTGATAGCAATCTAATCTGATGCTTAATGCCTTATCCACTGCAGAGAAAATTGCAACTTAATTAAAGTGTTAGTGGGAAACAAATACCTTATTTGTGCCTGCTACCTCAATGTCTGTCTGTCTGTCTCTGTCTCTGCCTCTCTCTGTGTCTCTCTTGTCTCTCTCTCTCTCTCTCTCTCTCTGTGTGTGTGTGTGTGTGTGTGTGCGCGCGTGCATGTGTGTCTGTCTAACTAACTAGCTATCATGTATGTATGTATGTATGTATGTATATCTACCTATATTTATCATCTATCTCTATCTATCTATCTATCTATCTATCTATCTATCTATCTATCTATCTATCTATCTATCATTATCTATCTATCTATCTATCTATCTATCTATCTATCTATCTATCTCTATGTATCTATAATCTGCCTATCTATCATTATCTATCTATCTATCTATCTATCTATCTATCTATCTATCTATCATCTATATCTATCTCTATGTATCTATAATCTATCTATCTATCTATCTATCTATCTATCTATCTACAGTATCTATCTTTCTAATCTGTGTATCTATCATGTGTCTCTATCCATCTATTGTCTATCTATCGTCTATCCATCCATCTCCTACCTACCTACCTACCTATCATCTTTCTCTCTCTGCCTATCATCTATCCTATCTATCTGTCGTCTGTGCCACTTGCCTTCCCTGCTGATTTTCCTTTCATCTTTTTATCTTTCCAAAATTTGCAGAGACCCCACATAGGTACAGCAATCGGTGTTATGCACGCATTCAAAAGATGCGTCAGGAAGAGAAGTTTAAAATATTGATGCTTTTTGCAACGCTGCCGGCAGCGGTTTAAAAAAATGCTCTTTTATGTTCGCTGGGCAGGTTGACGGTAGGAAGGGGTAATGTTTGCATGGAAATACCAGGTTTTTCTTAGCAGATGCAAATCCCATTGCTCTGTAAATTGTAGGTGGGAGAGACAGCAGGAGGAAGTTAAGATGACCGAGTCACATTCTGGAGACGAAATATCGTTCTCCAGAAGGGAAGAAGCGCAGACAGAAATTGCAAGGAACGCTTTATTTTTTAAAAAAGAAATAATTTAATTTACAATTATTTTTATTTTAATTAAAAAAATATGAAATGAATTAAATTTAATTTTAAAAAATTAAAAAAATCTAAAATTTAAAATTAAAAAAAAAAATTAAATTCAACATAATGCCTCCGACATATGACCACAACTGAGCCCAAAATTCCTGTTGCTAACTGAGACAGTTCTTAAGCGAGTTTTGCCCTGTTTTACGACCATCCTTGCTACAGTGGTTACGTAACATCACTGCAGTTCATTAATGAGTAACGTAGTCATGAAGCGAATCAGGCTCCCCTATTGAGTTGGCTCCTCGGAAGGTCGCAAAAGGGGATCATGTGACCCCCGGGACACTGCAACTGTCATAAGTCCATGCCAGTTGCCAAGCCTTTGAGTTCTGATCACAACCACGGGGATGCCGTAACGGTTGTCGCTGTGAAAAACAGTCATAAACCACAATTTGCAGAGCTGTTGTAACTTTGAACCAGGGGTGGCACTGCTGGGGGTTTGCAGGGGTTCAAGAGAGCCCCTAAGATTCTGTGCAGTTCAGAAAACCCCCCAATTCCCACTCCTGGCTGACCCCCCACCCTGCCCCTCTGTTGGTCTCTGCTGAGAACTGGGTACTTTTTACAATAAACCACCTTACTCACGGGTACTATGGTGGGATGACAATGTTTATTGCTGTTTTCCCAATCACGAACAGAAGCCACAACAATGGTACTCCATGTAAAGTCAGCATTAAGAACTGCCAACTCCCAACGCTGCATTTATCCACCCCTCCCACTAAACCTGACATCGGCCCATTTCCTAATCCCTCGCGCCCCCACCCCATTCCTAATCGGCCACGCCTATCTAACATCTACCTATACGCTAAGTCCCGGCACCGCCACCCCGCATCTAATCTACCCTGTCTTCACTTACGGTACTCCCCTCACACACCCACGCTATTTGCCCACGCCTCTAACGCTGCTCCAGCAACAAGCAGAGAACAATGTAGCAAGCCGCCGTGTCACCGCTCAACAACTGAGTTCTCCATCTGTGATCCCGGATCGGCTGACATGTCTCCCCAAACGCCGCCAAACAGAATGGTGTCTGGAACGCTGGCATCACGTGGCCTCAGCTCCGCCACGATGCCGGACTCGCCGACGGGCTCCTCAAGACCTCCAGCCTGTTCGTTGGGTTCTGGCACTTGGGTAAGTTGTCGGGCCCGACACCCTCCCAGAAGTCCCCACATGGCCCATTTTGGATGCAGGGAAGTGCAGGGCGCGCACGGAGACTCAGGGAGGATGGAAAACAGGCCCAGGCAGGCCGTTTTCTCCCTTCTGGAGGTTCAAGGAAAGCCTCCAGAACCTGGGGAGGGCAAAAACTCCCCCTCCAGGCCATGGTGCAAGAGGCCAACTAGGCCACGCCCACCATGGCCATGCCCACCCAGCAACGGGGTAGAGAAAACCCATTCCTAAAATTTTTGCAGCCCACCCCTCCTTTGAACTGTCGCTAAATGAACTCTTGTAAGTGTTCTGACCCAGGCTTCCTCTGACTGTAATTAAGCACACGCTTACTTAAAACAACTCTTGTTTTATTTCAACGGCTGGGAATTATGTTCATTCCCAGCCTGTAAGGAGTCCCAAACAGTTCCTCGAGATAAGCACCCACCTTTCTCTCCTTTGAATTGCTGCCAACAACTAAAGTGCCAAATGAATTGTAAAAAGCCAAACGGAGTACAAAGTCCACACAGAGCTTCAAGGTTTGATCCGAACAGAGTGAACAACATTGCTTCCTGCAAAGCTTTCCCTACCTTTGCACTTCCTTTATCCCTTATGGGAGGGGCAATCACCTCCCAGCCTTACTCCCGAGTCACCCCTTTTGTCTCAACTGCTCTTGCTTCTAGCAGCTCTGTGCACACGCGCATTGGGAACAGGCTTCCTTTGTTCCTCTGCCTCGCTGCTCCCCTACTCTGGAGGCTCCGGAGTCAGCACACAACTCCCAGATGGTCCTGGCCCCATCTTTGCATCGGACGCAGGACCAATGTCTGAGTCCTCCCCAGATTCTTGGACTGGTCCTCGTTCTTCCCCACTGTCCGATTCCCCTGCCCTCTGCACAGGCTGCCAGAGAACCACACAGTAAGTTGAGGACTACCTGGACAGCCGATAATGGATTAGAAAGGTGAAAGCCGAGCTTCAAAGCGTTCCACAGCCTTTTTTTTGGCGTCTCCATTGTTATGGAGAACGGTTTGCTTGTTTCAAATATTTCTCTTAGGCCTGCCTGCCTGCCTGCCTGCCTTGCAGGAGACATGGAAATTACCTGACTGTGAAAATTAATGCATAGCAAAATAGAGAATTCTTTTTCAGAGGCAGTTTTGACACACAAAGATGCTTGGAAGGCGGTGGATGAAAGGCACACATTTCTCAGGAGCATTGTGTCGATTCGCGAGTGGTTCAGAGGCTGCTCATTTAAATATTATTACACATTTAATATCGGGGACGCTGCATGCTTGCTGCTTTGGATTCTTCCCAAGAGTAGGTTTAATTTAATATTGGAATTACAGGCAGTCCTTGACTTACAATAATTCATTTAGAGACCATCTGAAATGACAACGTCGCTGAAGAAAAAGTGACTTAGGAATGTTTTACAAACATCACATGATTGGTCACATGATCAAGATTCAGCCGCTTGGGCTGAGAGAAAGTGCTTTGCCCAGCACCTAGTTGGCTTCATGGCTAAGGCACATACTAGAAATCTCAGTCTCCTGGTGTCCAGGTGCCTTCAACCACTATACCAAACTACCATACCACGGTGCCCTTGCCTTTTTCCTAGGGCTGAGAGAGTGTGACTGGCCCAAGCTCACCCAGTTGGCTTCACGCCTGAGGCATGTACTAGAAGTCTCAGAATCCTGGTTTCTAGCCTGGTGCCTTCAACCACTATACCAAACCGATTCTCTAGAGTTATTTGCAACATATCATCGTGTTGTGGTCTGCAGGCGGCCTGCAGAGCTGGCAGCAGAGTCGGAGGAACAGGGGCCGGAGGAACAGGGCCGGTCCTGGAGTCTGGGGAGGGCTTGGATGAGGGATATGCATCCAACACAGAGATGGGGCCAGGGCCATATGAGAGTTATATGTGAACTCCGGAGCCTCCAGAATCTGACATTACAAGGCAGAGGAACAAGAGGAGCCCGTTCACAGTGTGTGCATGCACAGAGCTGCCAGAAGGCAAGAACAGTTAAGACAAAAGGGGCGACTCGGGAGTAAGGCTTGGAGGTGATTGGCCCCTCCCATAAGACATAAAGGAGGAGCAAAGGGACACGAGCCTTTGCAGGAAGCAACTTTGTTCATTCTGGTCAGTTTGAAACCTTGAAGCTCTGTGTGGACTTTGTGCTCCATTTGGCCTTGTACAACTAATTGGCAATTTAGTCCTTGGCAGCCTTTCAAGGGAGATAAAGGTGGGTGCTTATCAGCCTTATCCTGAAGGACTGTAGCAGACTTCTGTTGGACTATTCACAAACTGTTTGGGACTCATGACGGGCTGTGGATGAATATAATTCACAGCCATTGAAATAAAACAAAAGGTTTTGGGGACTAGTGTGTGTTTGTTACTGTCTCAGGAAGCCTTGGCCAGAACGCATAGTCTACAGCTGGTAATATATATTCCTTTCAACCCGAAAGGAACATTACTAACACGGACATGTCTTAAGGCATTTTGCCAAACCCAGCGGCCGTAAGAACGGGCTCCATTTGACGGACCTTTCCTTGTGGCCTTGCCCAGCTTCCTCAAAGTTCCCCTGCCTTGATGGGGAATCAAATGCAGCTCTGGTGGTTCCTGAAGGCCAGAAGCTCTCCTTCCCTCTCAACCGTCACTGATGAGATTTGATTGCTGCAAAAAAAAAAAAAAGGAAAGGAAAGAAAATTAAAATAGCTTGCCTGGGAGAAAAAAAAAAAAACACCCCATGTGATCCAGCAGCTCATTTAAAATATTTTTCTATTTATGTGTCAGAGACTTCTTACTCCGTGCGCCGGCGCATCAGGGTGCAGTGGGCCAGAGGGAAACTGGTGGCATGCTAATGGCCCACAGAAAGGGTGGCCTATAGCGCAGAACATTTTAAGCAGGGCACCAAGCTGTGCGCAGCTCAGTGGGAGCTGACTCTAAGCAACGCTGTCTCTTTTCACCCCCACCCCCCCGAACACTTTAAAGTATCTGGCGTCGAGGTTCCTTGAGGGCTGTTTACTCCTATATTTATTTATGCATTTACTCATCGGGACGCATCTATTTGAACAACTTTCTTCGTTTCCTCCAAACGAAGGTATGGACACCTTCCATAAATATTTCCATGGCGACTTCAAGAAGAGGAGGAGGAGGAGGAGGAGGAGGAGGAGGAGGAGGAGGAG
>NW_020716887.1:497224-521712 GCF_900518725.1 Notechis scutatus
AGAGAGATTAATTAGATAGATAGATGAGAGAGAGAGAGAGAGAGAGATATTAATTAGAGATGATAGATAGATAGATAGATAGATAGAGAGAGAGAGAGATATTAATTAGATAGATAGATGATAGATAGAGAGAGAGTTAGATAGATAGATAGAGAGAGAGAGAGAGAGAGAGAGAGAGAGAAAAACAAAACACATTAGATAGATCCAGGGGTGGGATTCAAAATTTTTAACAACCTGTTCTGTGGGCGTGGCTTAGGTGGTGGGCGTGACTTGGTAGTCATGTGACTGGGTGGACATGGCTTGGTGGTCATGTTATCGGCTGGGTGTGGCCAACTGAATATCACTCACATCGAGGCACGCATCTCCTCGTCTGGCCTCTCATGACTGTGGGGATGCTGCAACAGTCGTAAGTGTAAAAAATGGTCATAAGTCACTTTTTTCAGTGCCATTGTAACTTTAAATGTTCACTCCACACAAGCAAAGTACCAGCAAAGGAGGGGAAAAAAAACTCCAGAGAAGTTCCAGAGACAGGCAGTCTAGTCCTGCCAAGAATGTAATAAGGGTTAACGGAGAGGCAGTTTCTGTAAGCAACACCAGAATGTTTCCTTTCTGCCTTCCTTACAGGATTAGGCCAGGAATTTCTTCTAACAACTGGTTCTCTGAACTGCTTAGAATGTTAAGAACCGGTTCTAGCGAATATGTGCGAACTGGTAGAATCCCACCCCTGGATAGAACTAGATAGCAATAGCAATTAGATTTATATACCGCTTCATAGTGCCTTAGAGCCCTCTCTAAGTAGTTTACAGAGTCAACATCTTGCCCCCACCAATCTGGGTCCTCAGTTTACCGACCTCAGAAGGATGGAAGGCTGAGTCAACCTTGAGGCTGGTGAGAATCAAACTGATGGCAGTGAGCGGAGTCAGCCTGCAATACCGCAATCTAACCACTGTGCCACTATGGCTTCTGATGATTCAGAAGGACGTACGTTACTATTTTTTCTGATATGTCAGGACAAGACAAGACATAGATGTAATTTTCCTTAATTATATTTGAGTAACTGACAAACTGGAAGCACAGCATTCATTCTGTAGAACATTACAGAATAACAGATTAAGAGAACAGAATGCAGAATAACAGAGTTGGAAGGGAGCTTAGAGGTCTTATAGTCCAACCCCCTGCTCAGGCAGGAGACCCCATACAATTTCAGACAAATGGTTATCCAACGTCTTCTTAAAACATCTCCAGTGATGGATCACCCACAACTTCTGGACACAAGCCGTTCCACTGATGAATTTCTCTCACTGTCAGGAGGTTTCTCCTTAATTCCAGGTTGAATCTCTCCTTGATTAGTTTCCACCTGTTGCTTCTTGTCCTGCCCTCTGGTGCTTTGGAGAATAGCTTGATCCCCATCTTCATTAAACTTCAGAAAGAAATGCTAAAGAGTTCCAATGTATGATGGAATTTAGAAGGACCACGATCCCCCCCACAAGTTATCTTCTGTAAACAGCAGTGAATTATATTTGTTTAACGGCCATTCCTCTTCCAAGTAATATTTTCGAGCGATGTTGCCTTTCTCCAAAGGAGCAATGTCCTAAATGCAGGTATAAAATTGGATTTTGGCCTTTGCCTTCCCTGAAATAACTTCCACTTGTAAATATTCAACGTACTGTGGGACCTTCTGGAGAAATTGCAGGTGTTTATGAGAAGTCCTCGGTTCTATTTTTGGCAAAAACAAATGCTTTTGACTTGTAAGCAGTTGATTCCTGGATTTAGTAAGCAAGGAGAGAAGATGAAATTAGAAATTTAAAAATAACCCACGGAGAGGACAGTAAGTTTGGTAATAGAGTTTTGCTGTGGCTAATTTTCCTTTAGCACTTGTTAAAGTGTTAACAACTTACACCTCCTAATTATACAACCAATGAAGTCTTTTTTCTTCTCCTAAAGAACCATTAATTAACCATTAACAGGCTCATGATCCTTTGTAGCTTCTAAAAGTTGCCTTTAATTAAATGTGGACGAGGAGTTTTCATTCGGGAAATACTTCGTGCTTCTTGGCAACCTCTCCCCCTTCAAAAATAACAAAACAACCTCTATCACACCCAAAATTATACTGTAATTACACAGCTTGGTTTCCAAGGAATTCCAAGATAGTCAAGATGGGAAGGATAGGAGAAATTGGAAGAGAAGATCCCTTGGAGGCTGGGATGGTTCTGTAATAAACAGTCAATCAGAATAGAGCTGGAAGGGACCTTGGAGGTCTTCTAGTCCAGCCCCCTGCTCAAGCAAGAGATCCTATACTATTTCAGACATGTGTCCAGTCTCTTCTTAAAAACCTCCAGTGATGGATCGCCCACAACTTCTGGTGGCAAGCAGTTCCACTGGTCAATTGTCCTCACTGTTAGGAAATTTCTCCTTCATTCCAGGTTGTTTCTGTCCTTAATTATTTTCCATCTGTTGCTTTTTGTCCTGCCTTCTGGTGCATTGGAGAATATATATAATACCAGTATTCCTCATATATTCCAGTATTCATCCTATATTCCACTCATGCATCATCACAAAATCTCCAGAAACCGTAAAGCCTACAAACTTGACATGTTAAGTATGTTCCTCTTGGCTTCTAAGAAAAGGATTTTTTGAATATATATATATCATTTTGCCTGAACGGATTGTAAAAACTAGTAGAGTTGCGATTTTATCGTGGCCGGTTCCATTCCTACCTGAAAATGATCGAAGATTTCCTGATTGCAACGAAATCCTGTTGTAAATGAGGGTTTCGTTAGAGCTGTCGGTAGAATCTCAGAAATTTACATCTCCAGTTGAGTAATCAAGGTGAAAAGTGCCTTCTGATAATTTTATTTCTTGCCTCGGCGGCTGTGATTTACTTAATTTGCTGGAGCAACGGAGGGAGATCAAAAACAGCCTCTTTGGAGGCACCTCCTTTCCATCTGGGTGTTCATAAAAACACGTTGGTTGAAGGAGCCCATGGAACAAACCTTCGTAAATATCTCCGTTTACTTTCTCCTTGTCCTAAGCTCAGCCATGAATCATCACACAAAAAAAGGATTCTGGGATTTAGAGGTTGATTACCTTATTCTTTCCAACATTTTGCAACCGTTTCACCTTTCCATAGGATAGGTGCATTATATTGATGAAGTATGCAAATTTCTCCAAAAAAAAAAAAGGAAAGAGGGGGGTTCATATCCTAAGAGGCTTCTAAACATGAATTAATGCTTGATCTGGCACAGGGAGGAGGAGGTCCTTGGTGGTCTCTGAGCTTGGTTGTTTTCTTGCAGATAGTTCATTACCCAAACTAGGTAGCATCATCTAGTACTAATTATGTTACCTTGTTTGGGTAATGAAATATCTGTAAGAAACCAACCAAACTCAGAGAGCACCAAGGACCCCACAGTGATCCTCCTCCTCCTCCTCCTCCTCCTCCTCCTCCTCCTCCTCACTGCATACCCCATTCCCTTTTAGCACTGATGATGTTCCCTAGTTGGGTAATGAAACATCTGCAGGAAAACCACCAAGCTCAGAGAGTATCAAGGACCCCACAGTCATCGTCATCCTGCTCCTCCTGCACCTCTTCCTCCTCCTCTCCACAATACCTTCTCCCTTCTAGCACCGATAACGAGCAGTGATAGTTACTTAGTTGGG
The DNA here is from genome assembly GCF_900518725.1 of Notechis scutatus. The sequence continues at coordinate 500,882 of NW_020716887.1, forward strand.
TAATGAAATATCTGCAAGAAAACAAGGCCCCACAGTTCTCCTCCTCCTTCTCTTTCCTCCTCTTCCTCCTCCTCCTCTCCTCCTCCTCCTCTCCACAAACAACACTCCCTTTAGCACCTATGATGTTGCTTAGTTTGGGTAACGAAATGTCCGCAAGAAAACCACCAAGCTCAGAGAGCACCAAGGACCTCTCATTTCAACCCAGATCTAGAAATATTCTCTTTTATTGCTTGATCTGGGACTGGAACTAAGCTCAGCCACTAGCAAGACTGAGATATCTGAAGAACTGAAGTCAAAAGGGAGTAAGAACCTTACAAAGATGAGACAAATGTTGATCTGTAGTCTGTTGCCTCACCCCCTGGTAAGGATGACGCACCTTTGAGTGCTTTTTCCTTGAAGACATTTCACTCCTCATCTAAGAAGCTTCTTTAGTTGAGTCAGGTCAACCTCTCTTCAATGGTCTATCCTCAAACATAAGCCAGAGTTACATTTCTGAATCAACCCTACCGATTGATTCAGAGATGTAACTTTGGCTTACGTTTGAGGATAAACCATTTAAAGGAGAGACAACAATTCTATTCTTACATCTCCTCTTTCTTTTTCTGTGGAAGTCAGGAAGTTTCATACGCCAACACAACATGCCTTCTGCTTCACACAGATTTCACTGCAGCATGACAAATGATGGAAACCTCTCATCTGGAATCACTCGTCTTTGCAGCGGGGGGAGTGTTGTAAAACAGTTGTACGTTCAAGGATCCTGTTGGAAAGATTTACATGTGGATCTGCAGACGCTTCGTTGTCCTTTCACTCTCGTTGGGTGGAATCTTAAAAAAGATACTTTGTGCTTAATTATTCCCACGGTGAACCTACTTCACATCGCGAAGACAGCATACGGGATGAATGAAAATCTGAGCCACAACATTTACGACACTCCTGATAATCATTGCTTTAGAGAGCAATTTATAAAGGGTTATATGAGATGGCCGAAGCCCGATGTCAAGTTTTCCAAGTGATGAAATCCATTTAAAAAGAAAAGAACAGAGTCCGTCTTCCAAAATAATTTCTTTTATTTAGGAAAGCATCAAATTGGCAAAGCCTGTGGTAATTCCAGATCTGACACGACCCGGAATTACACCACATAATATTGGAAATTAGAAACAGCCCCCAAAAGTCACATTCCCCAATAGAAGTAAATCAACGTGGCCTGGTGTCATTAATCTCCACCTCCAAGTCTCAGCAGGGCCAGCTTTCGTTCTCACGGGAAGGAGAACCACTTAGCCTAAACAACTCTCTCTATCTCCACTCCTCTCCCCTTAGGAATGTGGCAAGCCCGAAACCCTTCCTCCCCCCACCAATAACCAGCAAAGGGAAAGAAAGAAAAGGAATATATAATAAGGCTAAATAAAATGGCTCCATATATGTCAATTTTGGGCTTGAAACCTAGTCTAAGATAACGTCATAAATAGTCTTCATGGGACAATTCGTAAGCGCTGAAATCTATTTGTCGCCCAACGAACGTGTGACGGTAACGTTGGCTTTTCTTGAATGGGTTTCGTTCCAGATGACAGCAAGTTCTCCGAGGCCATAGTGGTGTTACTCACCTGGATCGAACGAGGGGAGGTGAACCGGCGAACATCTAACCAGTTCTACTCGATGGTGCAATCAGCCAACAGCCACGTCCGCCGGCTCATGAACGAAAGAGCCACCCACGAACAAGAGATGGACCAAGCCAAGGACAACTTTAAGAATGCTTTGATGGGCATCCTTACTCAATGTAAGTAAACCCAGTTAGCCCTGTAAGGTTTTTTTGTTGCGGTGGTGGTGGTAGTGGTTGTTGTGTTAGTAGTTTGAATGGTGATAGGCTTGTAGTCACGCGGGTAAGTAGTTGCAGTCTACTCATTGTCTATGGTTTCATGTCTCGTGGGCATGGCTGTGAAGAACAAGGAGCAGGCCTTCCCAATTTCAAGGTGAGCAAAGTTACTACTGTTTGTTAGTTGGGCTGAACACAATAGAAGAATGAAGTAGTGGGAGCGTAGAGGTTGTCCTTGACTTAAAACCACAATGGAGCCCCAATATTTTTTGTGGCTAAGTTTGTCAAGTGAGTTTCGCCTCATTTTACCACCTTCCTTATCACAGTTGTTAAGTGAATCTCACTTAGTGACACCGTTGTTAAGTGAAACTTGGCTTCCCTGTTGACTCGGCTTCTTGGAAGGTCGCAAAAGGGGATCAGGCGACGCCAGGACATCATAAATACGAGTCAATTGCCAAGCTTGTGAATTTTGATTATGTGGCCACGAGGATGCTGCAATGGTTAAACCCAGTCATGTCCCTTTTTCGGTGCCATTGTATTTTCAAACTGTCACTAAATGAATATTATAAGTCCGAGCACTACCTGTATTACAGCTATCTGCTGATATGAATTAGAGCATTTATGTTTATATATAGAGGCAAAGAGATTAAAAATTGGGACAGAAATTTCTGCCCTGATAGAAACACTAATAGTTGCTCAGCTATCGGTGAGTGACAAGGAACAAGATCTTCAGGTGTTGCAGGGAACTTGATGACCCCATAAATCTGTTTTCAAAGGAGAAATTATATATCGCAGGTCATGAAGATGATAATAATATTTTTTTTTTAAAAAATCAAACTGCCAGAGTGGCTGCACAAATTTATGGCTCGGACAAATATATAAATTTGGAAGTCACCTTTAAAAAAAATGATCTTGTACAGTTAAGGAAAAAGAAATGAAGAAAAATGCATGAAAGTATTGGATCTAACTCCAGAGGCTATATTTAATTATGTCATCATCTTTTAATGATCCCATAATCCCTTGCGGGGTGGAGTCGGAGCAACTGAATGGAGCTGAGTGTTTACTGGCCGGATGCCTTTCCTGTCACCAATGTGGAGTTTTGTTCAGCAGATATATTCATCTATCCTATCCTATCCTATCCTATCCTATCCTATCCTATCCTATCCTATCCTATCCTATCCTTCTATCTATCTATCTATCTATCTATCTATCTATCTATCTATCTATTTTTTAATGACTCCATAATCCCTTGTGGGGTGGAGTCTGGGCAACTGAATGGAGCTAGTAGAGTGTTTTACTGGCCGGATGCCCTTCCTGTCACCAATGCGGAGTTTTGTTCAGCAGATACTGTAAATTCTCAGAGTGCCCAGAGAAAGAAATACCTGCCTCTACCTGGGATCAAACTCACAGCCTCCTGATTGTGAGGCAGGAGCTCCACCTCTAGTCCACCATACCACTCCCTGTATTTGACTATATATGAGGCAAAAAAGAAGTAATATGTCATTTGGGCAAAATTTGAAAATTTGAGGCATCTTCTGAATCTAAAGGGTAGAAAATTCAGGTAGATGAACTGCTATAGATTCTTACATAACAGAGTTAGAAGGGACCTTGGAGGTCTTCTAGTCTAACCCCCTGCTCAAGCAGGAAACCCTATATCTTTTGTGACAAATTGTTGTCCAATCTCTTCTTTAAAAATCCCAGTGACGGAGCAGCCACAACTTCTGGTGGCAAGCAGTTCCACTGGTTAATCGTCCTCACTGTTAGGAAGTTTGTCTTTCATTCCATGTTGCTTCTCTCCTTCATTAGTTTCTATCTGTTGCTTCTTGTCCTGCCTTTAGGTGCATGATATGTACGGTAGCTATCCAACTGCACGAGTTTAGATAGAATGGTTGCTATCAAAACACCATATTTATTCTCAGCGCAGTAAAGACATAAAGATGGTACTTTTTATCATGTGTGGTGGTTATGCCCCGAGACCAGGAAATATTGGGTTAAAATATTGGGTTAAAAAAATTGGCTTCAAGAGATCACCAAACACCAAACTGAACACAAACCGGAATTTTTTCTATTAGGAATAATCCCAGGCCAATACCCTAAAAAGATTAAGTATAGTATACATCATATTTTGACAGCATCCAGAATAGCTTTTACACAATTGTGGAAAGGAGCTAATGTCCCTTCAGAGGATCTAGTCATACAAAAAATTCTGGAATGCGCTGAAATGGATAAGCTTATGTTAGAAATGAAAGATAAAGAGGATTCCTATTATTACGCAATATGGGATAAATGGTATGAGTGGTTAAAAAAATAGATATAAAGATTAGGAAGAATGGATGATTGCAAATAAAACAAGAGACCTTAAGAGATTATTAACATAGATGTGTATATAATAAAGGTATTTGCACCAAGACAAGTGTTCAATCACACTTGGCCAATAAAAAGAATTCTAATTCTAAGTTATATGTATTTGTCAATGCTAAAAAACGTTGCTACGAATATAAATAAGATTTGTATTTTTGAAAACTGCAATAAAAACAATAATAAAAATTCCTACTGTCCACTCGAGAGAAAATGATGGACAACTATTGTGACTCGGAGGTTTGAGCCTGCTCTGTTAGAGGACACAAACTTGGACAATGAGGAAGAGGAGGATTTGGCTCTGAGGTTTGAGCCTGCTTTGTTAGAGGATTTGGAATTGCCTTCCTCCCCAGGACTTTCCTCTTCGGCAAGACCTTCCTCCCTGGTTGTGCCTCAGGTGTCGGCAGATAACCAGGAGGGCGTATCAGAGCCTCTGGCTGAGGAATGTTGGTTTGATGCGAGGCAAAGACGCAGGCAAAAGCATGAGATGCAACGCAGAAAGAAAGGACAAATCGGAGACTGAGATGAGAGACTGACACGCCCCACAGGGAATAAAAGTGGGTGTGTTAGCTCTGGGTTCTTGTTCGGGACAACGTGTTATATAGTGAGAGAAGCTTCAGAATTATCCTGTGTGTGGCGACAGCTTGTGATTTATGTTCCTGCTTCCTTATCGGACTTGGCAGACAGCTTGCGTAAGACTGCCAAGAATGTTGTCGGGTTAAGGAATTTAACCCTGTAATTACCGGACTTGCCTGCTTATTTGTGTTTCAGTTGGAAATTTGGACTTATTACTTTGTTTGTCCAGGTGAGACATAACAGACAACCTTCTAATGTTCTGTTTTAGAGAGCTAGCACAGGGACCTGGTAGGGCCACTACCAGATTAAGTAGCCTTGAGAAAGATCAAAACCTATCTAACATGGACAGTGAGGAACATGTTTGTAGCAGTAAGAAAAAGACGTCACTAAACGAGCCTCCAAAGAATAAAACTCGTCATCAGAAGGAAGAGAACCAAGGCTATAAACAATATTCCAGTAGAAGAGAATATATTTAGCTTTGGGGTTCAATTGTGGGGTCTCTGGTGCTCTCTGTTGTTGTTTTCTTGCAGACGTTTCATGACCCAACTAGGTAACATCATCAGTATGTCTGCAAGAAAGCAACCAAGCTCAGAGAACACCAAGGACTTAAAAACTATATTCTCACGTAGTGTTCTTTTAAGAGAAAGTTCAACTTTAACTGCTCAGTGCGTGATGTATCTTCTGCAGTTAATTCTCTCCATCCATAAGTTTGAGAACCAGTCATAAGTCACATTTTTTTTCCAGTGACATTGTAACTTTGAGAGGTCACTAAAATGGTCATAAGTGAAGGATGGCTTGTAATACTGAGGCTCATCCTCCTTTTCTCTCAGTAGCTCTTCCTACTCACAGTCTCTCCCGTCGCTGCACATAGACTCTTCTGGTAGACAGGGGTAGCTCTGTGTTACTGAAGTGTAAATACTCCTTGAACTTATGACCACAGTTGAGCCCAAAATTTATGTTGCTAAGTGAGGCCAGGGTGAAGTGAGTTTTGCCCCATTTTAGGACCTTCCTGTTCTGACCTGGGCTTCCCCCAAAAAGCACTAAGCAGAATTTTTGTCCCGTCAAAACCCCTTTTATTAAATGAAGGTGAATTTCTTGCATTCACCTTCAACCAAAGGCCTGGCAAACAGCCTTTCAAGGGTGTAATGAGGAGCACAGACCTTATCTCACCTGGAGAACTGCCAAGTATATTTTCAAACACAGTGCTGACAAGGAAGGACTCAGCACAGAGTTTCTGAGATGCACAGACAGATCTTCCCACTGCTGCAACGAACGAATGAACGAATTGTTTCCTGCAAAAGCCCCCTCCCTTTTTGCTCCTCTTTTAATCCCTATGAGAGGGGCCATTCACTGTCCACTTGAGCCTTTACTCCTGAGTTGACCCTTGTTCCTTAACTGTTCCCTTCTCCTGGCAGCTCTGCGCATGCACACACTGAGAACAGGCTCCAGCTGTTCTTCTTCCCCACTGATCTCCGATTCTGAAGGCAGCTGATGACTGCCAGCCTGCCCTGTCTCTGATGCAGAGCCCTCGTCCGAGCCTTCCTCAGCCTCCAGGACTGGCCCGGGTTCTTCCCCAACCTCCTCACTGTCCGACTCTGCAGCCAGCTCCGCTAGCCACCGGCAAGCCACAACACTTCCTTGACACGGTTGTTAAGGGAATCGCTGCAGTTTTTAAGTAAATCCCACAGTTGTTAAATGAATCTTGGCTTTCCCCCTTGGCTTCGCTTGTCGGAAGCTCTCAAAAGGGGATTGTGTGATCCCTGGGCCACTGCAACCGTCATAAGTACATGCCAGTTGCCAAGTGTCCGGATTTTGATCACATGATGATAGGGACCTTGCAAATGTCATAAGTGTGAAAAACGGTCATAAAAGTCCCTTTTTCCAGCACTGTTCTAACTTCAGTCACTAAACAAACAGCTGCAAGTCGAGGAGTAATTGTAGATGATTTGGTGTCAGCGTGTGATTGAAAGGGAAATCATTGTGATAAACAGAGCGGCAAAAGTCAAGAATGATATGTAAATTGCTGGGTTCTTTCTCCCCCCAAACCTATTAATTTTCCAAAGTGGATTCCAGTCCAGAGAGAGGAATCTGGTGCAAAATTTTGGCAGGAACTGCATCCCATTGATTTTTCTGCAAATGTACACACTTAGCAGATGAGTTCTTTCCAATATTGAAAAGCTGGCATGTGTTTCTTTGGTGAAATCCTAATCAGCTCTATTGCTTTAATGGCCCTTCTTTATAAAAACCATAATTGGACTAACGGCCCTCCTGAATTTCTTTTTATCTTCTTAAAATAAAATAAAAACGCAGTGACCATTTACAACACATTCTTCCAGTCAAGACAAAGAAAAATGAAAAGCTAGCTTTCCTTTTTATTATTATTATTTTTTCAGGTGACGCGGGATATAGTTTCTGAAAACTTACGAGGGGTGATTATTGGGCTGATGTTTTATTCATGCCCAATCTAATGTGCAAACATTTCATATGCCATGATTAAATGTAAAATATTGAATGGTTCTCAGCGACAGAACGTACACAAGTACATAAACGAAAGAACCAGATGTACAACAATCATTTCTGGGGGAAACATTTCACGTCAGCGATCTCAAAATTGTGCGTTTTGGAAATTAATCATCCACACATTGCATATAATATTTCACATCTGATGTTGATTAAGTATAACCGTGGTTTGCAGGTAGAAAGGCCAAGGTTTTTTTAAAATGCGATTCAAGCTGTTCACAATTCTTTTTGAAATCAGTGTATCAGGTTTTGTTTCGAATCAGTAGTTTTGAAAGTTGGCAACTTCGTATAAAACTGAACTCTTTTTTTGTTTTTGAGAAAGAAGTAAAGTAAGGACATGGAAATAAAACATTTCATCATCACCATCATAATTTCCTCTTATCTTTAGTATGTCGATGATAATCTTAATTAGATGTACAAGTTTTCATAAATGGCCCTATTATGTCCAGGTCTTGAATGGCAAAATATTCAACTCATTCTGAATTTAGTGTTGATTCCAGATTGTCCTTAGCTGGTTAATGACCGTTTTATAGTTATGACAAATTAGTTTCCATCCGTTGCTTCTTGTCCTGCCTTCAGGGGCTTTCGAAAATAGGTCATCCCCCTCTTCTTTGTGACAGCCCCTCAAATATAGGAAGACTGCTATCATGTCATCCATCCTTAGTCCTTATTTTCACTAGCCTAAGGGAAAGGTAAACATTCCCTTCGCACATACGTGCTTGTCGTTTCCTACTCTAGCGGGTGGTGCTCATCTCCATTACCAAGCCAAAGAAGAGCCAGTGCTGTCCAAAGACATCTCTGTGGTCATGTGGCTGGCAGGACTAAGCACTGAAGGCGCACGGAACGCTGTTCCCTTCCCACCAAAGGGGTCCCTATTTTTCTACTTGCATTTTTACCTGCTTTCGAACTGCTAGGTTGGCAGAAGCTGGGACAAGTAACTGGAGCTCACTTCGTGACGTGGCGCTGGGGATTCGAACCGCCGAACTGCCGACCTTTCTGACTGACAAGCTCACTGTCTTAGACACTGAGCCACTGCGTCCCTTTCTTCACTAGACTAGACATGCCCACTTCCTGCAACCGTTCTTCATATATTTTTTGTCTCTGGTCCCCTAATCATCTTGGTTGCTCTTCTCTGTACTCTTTCTAGAGTCTCAACACCTTTTTTTTTGTATTGTGGCAACCAAAACTAAATGCAGTATTCAAATATGGCCTTACCCAAGTGGTGCTAACTGATCTAGAATTCCCAGGTGTCATATGAAGGTACCAGGGTTACCTGGGCCAGTTTAGGATTAAACCTGGAATGCTGTAAAAATTAGCACCTGGCTATAAGCAGCTACCTGGGTGTTTATTATAGAACATAGAATAATGGGGTTGGGAGTGTTAGCCAAAACTAAAATATCCCTTAATTTTCGGAATACCCTCTTTTTATTGCCCAAATAAGACTTCTGAATTATTAACATCAATCCTCAGAATACATGTTTGCACAGATTTTCTGACGGGATCTGAGACAGGTGGAAATTCAAGCGCTCTCTAGGTATAAAAGAGGCATTTTAGCAATTGAATTGTTTCCTTTCCAAGAAAGGCAAACAATGAGAGCAAGCTGTATCCACCGATAAGAGCATTTGTGCAAACAGAATGGCTAAATACATCTCTCTCTTTTTTTTCTACCAGAGAAGAGATTTTTGTGGGTGAATGGGGCTTCCAAGCTTACATTTTCATTTTTTTTTTTTAAATGTAGTTCTCGTGATGATAGGCCATCTTGTATTGCGGCGTGGCCTCTGTAAAATATCACAAGTGGGAGATGCTGTTGTGTATTTGTTTGTGAGACATATTGTGTATTCTGTCTTTCCTTTAGGAGTTCAGGAAATCCCCAGGACTTCGCTTCTCAGCTGTCGGCGGCAGGGAAATTGCTCAATAAATGGCTAAGCCTTTCAAAATTCCCGTTTTCAAACTAGGAAAGATTCCGTAGCTTTTCAGCAGAGTTTCTTATGGAGCTGAGTGACAAGCCTTGGTGATCTTCAGACAATCTCCTAGAATATATCAAGTTTGTTGTGATTTGGCATCATGCTTCTTCCAAAACACGTTGTACTTCTCTTCCTTCTCCTTTTTGGTAGAAAGGAATAATAGAACGACAAAGTTAGAAGGGATTTTGAAGCAGAGGTGGTATTCAGCCGGTTCGGACCAGTTCTGAAGAACTGGTAGCGGAAATTGTGAGTAGTTTGAAGGACCATCAAATACCGCCTCTAACTGGCCCCACCCCCATCTATTCGCTTCCTCCCGAGTCCCAGCTGATTGGCTGGGTCTTCTTTGGTTGCCTTGCACAGGAGCAGGGGTCTCCAACCTTAGCAACTTTAAGACTTGTGGATTTCAACTCCCAGAATTCTGGGAGTTGAAGTCCACAAGTCTTAAAGTTGCTAAGGTTGTAGATCCCTGGACAGGAGAACGGATCTGGAAAGCAGGTTAGTGGGGTGGGGAGGGAATGGGGATTTTGCAGCATCCTTCTCTTGCCACTCCCACCAAGCCATGCCCAAAGAACCAGTAGTAAAAATGATTGAATCCCACCACTGACTTGAAGGCCTTCTAATGCAACTCCTTGCTCAGATAGGAGACCTTAGACCAGGGGTCTCCAACCTTAGTAACTTTAAGACTTGTGGACTTCAACTCCCAGAATTTCTTAGCAGCTTTGCTGGCTGAGGAATTCTGGGAGTTGAAGTCCACAAGTCTTAAAGTTGCCAAGATTGGAGACCCCTGCCTTAGACGATTTCGGACAAAAGGTGGTCCAATCTCTTCTTGAAAACCTCCAGTGATGGACGTTTCACAACTTCTGGAGGCAAATTGTTCCACTGATGAATTTTTCTCACTGTCAGGAAATTCCTCTTTAGTTCTAGGTTGCTTCTCTCCTTGATTAGTTTCCATCCGTTGCTTCTTGTTTGACTTCAGGTGCTTTGGAGGATAGCTTGACTCCCTCTTCTTTGGGGCAGCCCCTCAAATATTGGAAGACTGCTATCATGTCCCCCCTACTCCTTCTTTTCATTAGACTAGACATACCCAACTCCAGCAACTGTTCTCTATACGTTTTAGCCTCCAGTCCCCTAACCATCTGTGTTGTTCTTCTCTGCATTCTTTCTAGAGTCTCAACATCTTTTTAAAATTGTGGCGACCAAAACTGAATGCTCTTATTCCAAGTTCGTCCTGATCTGTTGATAAATGCTTGGCTAGGTTTTATCTGCTGGTGTCCATTCCCATCCTTGCTTGTTTATTTATTTTATTTTATTTTATTTGGTTTGTCAATTGCTTACAAGATAATAGGTATAAGTGAAAACATAGTTATGAATACATGGATACATATAAGAAAAATAAAAGAAACAATAGGACAGGGACGGTAGGCACGTTGGTGCACTTATGCACATCCCCTACAGACCTCTTAGGAAAGGGGTGAGGTCAATAGTAGAAAGTCTAAGGTTAAAGTTTTTGGGGTTTGGGGAAGAAACCACAGAGTCAGGTAGAGTATTCAGACATTGACCATTCTGTTGCTGAAGTTGTATTTCCTGCAGTCAAGTTTGGTGTGATTAACCTTGAGTTTGTATCTATTGTTTGCTCTTGTATTGTTATGGTTGAAGCTGAAATATTCATTGACAGGTAGGACATTGCAGTGTATGATTTTATGTACTATACTTAGATCGGACCGAAGGCGGCATAGTTCTAGGTTTTCTAGGTCTAGAATTTCAAGTCTGGTGGCATAAGGTATTCTGCAATGAGTAGAAGAGTGGAGAACTCTTCTTGGATCATCAACACGGTCTTGACTATTCAGCCTGTATTTTATTTTTTTTGCCAATATGTAAGACAGAGCATTTATTTGTTGAGATTTGAAGTTGCCATTTGTTTGACCATTCTGATACATAGTCAAGGTCTTTTTGAAGGGTAGCAGTATTGTCTGTGGTGTTGAATAGCTTTACATCATCAGCGAAGAGAATGCAGTTGTTCTTAATATGATCACAGAGGTCATTTATGTAGAGTATGAAGAGAGTTGGTCCTAAAACACTGCCTTGGGGGACACCACTGTTGACAGGTACAGAATTTGATAGGACGCTCCCAATTTTGACCATTTGTTGTCTGTTTGACAGGAATGCTTCTATCCAGTTATGCAGGTGTCCAGAGATGCCATAAGATTTTAGTTTTAGGAGTAGTTTGTCGTGTACCACTGAATCCAATGCTTTACAGAAGTCTATGTAGATTGCGTCTATTGCTTTGCCCTGATTGAGTTGTGTAGTCCATATGTTTTTGCAGTGTAAGAGTTGTAGATTGCAGGATAGTTTTTTTCTGAAACCAAATTGTTTATTAGAGAGTAGGTTGTTTGTCTCTAAGTGGAGGGAAATGGATTGGTTAATTATTGATTCCATGACTTTACAGGTGACGCAACATAAAGAGATTGGTCTGTAATTTTCAACTAGGCATGGGTCTCCCTTTTTGAAGATGGGGATGACCGTGGCTTGTGACCATAGTTTTGGCAAGGAGCTGGTCCTGAAAGATTTTTTGAAGATTATGCTTAGAGGTTCGGCTATGGCAGTGGATAGCTTTTATAAGAAGTAGGCACATATTCCGTCCGGTCCAATAGATAGAGATGGTTTTAGATTGCGTAGTGCTTTTTCAACATTGTCTACTGTAAAATCAATATGTATTAGATCATTAGATATGTATTAGATATGTAGTTGTCTGTGGTTCGACTAGGAAATACTGGGCATGAACCATTGCTGTTTACAAATACTGAGCCAAACAATGTGTTACAAGAGGTTTGCTTTGATGGTATCGTAGTTGCAGTCTTTGCCATTAGGTCCATTCAGGGGTGGAATGGACCTTGACTCTTTTAGTTTGTTGTTTACAAAATTGTAGAAAGCACGGGTGGAATTTGTCCGTAGAAGATTTTCCTCTTGTTTAATGTGATAATTGGTGCATTCAGTCTTTATCTGGTGTCATCTCCCTTGTCCTCTATACATGTCATCGTTAGGCCAACATTACTACTCCCATCCACCTGCTAACCTAAAAGGAACGTTATTGATTTATTCAGTAACATGTGTAGACCGAGTCTTCTGGAAAAAATCTCACAGCAGGTTTTTGCCTATGATCACTATTTTCAAGACGATGGAGCAAAAATGGAAAGATTTCGAAAGCGGAGGAACGGTGGGTGAAAGTGATGGAATTAAACCGAGATGGCAAAATGAACTTGCGGTAGTACAGAAAGATCAAGAGCCAAACTGGTTAGGGATTGGAAAGTCCTTATGGACTTTTGGCTGAAAATAAAAATAGAAAAAGGAACGTGTGATTTATGGGTTCGGAGATGAGAAAGAATTGTTTATGGAAAGAAGAGAATTAGAATAGAATAGAATACTTTATTGGCCAAGTGTGATTGGACACACAAGGAATTTGTCTTGGTGAAAATACTCTCATTGTACATAAAAGAAAAGATACCTTCGTTAAGAATCAAGAATCATCAGGTACAACACTTATTGATAGTCATAGGGTACAATCAGCAATCAAATCATACTATGAAACAGTCAATATAAATCGTAAGGATACAAGCGACAAAGATTAAGATGTAATCTTAGAGAAAGAAAGGCTCAAATACAGGTAGTTCTTGTTTTATGACTGTTGCAAAACAAGACAATTGCAATGTTGGTTTTGCCCCATTTTACGACCTTTTTGCCATGGTTGTTAAGTGAATCACTGCAGTTGATAGTGACACGGTTGTTAAACGAATCTGGCTTCTCCATTGACTTTGCTTGTCAGAAGAAGAGGTTTGCATGCAACCGTCATAAATATGAATCAATGGCCAAGCACCTGAATTTCGATCATAGGGATGTTGCAATGGTTGTGTGAAAAATGGACATTATTCCCTGTTTTTCAGTGCCTTGTAACTTCGAATGGTCACTAAATGAACTTCTTGTAAGTCAAGGACCACCTGTATAAATCCATTTATAACTGCTGTAAAAAAAGGTTTGGAAGCTGCTTATTTATAATCTTTTCTATATCTACTTCCTTTTCTAGTTTCGTTCTTATTTATTCACGATTCTCCCTTATTTGCTTTGTTTCTTTGCCGATGTCAGTTTTAACTCATTAAAAAAAAAGATTTAAAAGAAATATCTGAAAGTCGGTGTCAAATAGTAGAGTTACGCACAGAGATTCACCCCTCTTCATTCCCCATAGAGAGTAAAGTACTCCCTTCGCAGATGCATCTTTTCTTACAAAATCCATCTCCGCTTTCCACTTGAATCAAACTATTCGCTTTTCTCCACCGTCTCTCAATGCCAGCTTTGAAATTGCTCCATATTCTTTCGGTGATTGAAGAGGCCTTGCCTGCTACTTGACCCAAACAGCATAATTCGGAGGAGACCAACATCTGTGGTTTGGCCTTCTGAGGCCATCTTTCTCCTTATGGAAAATGGATAGTGACAGCCAATCAAACTTAGTTGTGAGCTGGCTTTTTTCTGCAAGGATAATAACAATACCCGCAGAAGCCTTCCTTCAGAAAAATATCTCTGCTGAGCAAATTCTTTGCAGGTTTCTGTGTCATTCAACATCCTTGACTTGACCTCCATTCTCAAAGATGGAGTCCTTGGAAGAGCAATCTGCTTTTTCCCTTCTTCCATCCACTAAGGCAGGGGTCCCCAACCACCGGTCCCCGGACCGGTACCGGTCCGTGGATCATTTTTTGCCGGGCCACAAAGCTTGGGTGCCGCCATCTTGTTTCGACGGTGCTTCCGGGTTTTCGGTTGCTTCCAGGTTTTCTGTTGGAAAGCGGCGTTTGGGTGCTCACGCCTTAGTTTCGTCGAAGAGGGGCGGCGGCTTCGAATGAAGAGCCGTCCCGATGGCGGTGGAGTCTCGCGTTACTCAGGTACCGCTCCATGGAAGAATAAATAATCGTGAAACCGGTCCCTGGTTCAAGAAAGGTTGGGGGCCACTGCACTAAGGCCTTCTACAAATACTAAGGTAAGGGAGGCCATGAAGAAGAAGAGGATCTGTCACAGTGGTGGTATGATACCAGTTCAACCCGGTTCACCTGAACCGGTAGTAAAAAAAAAAAGGCCTCAGCTGAGAGAAGAAAGGAGAGAAAAGATCAGGATCAGCCCTCCCACCTGCCCCTGTGTTTTTACCTTCTTTATCCTCTCAGCTGACTGGTGCTGCAGGCCTCAGCCGGTGTGTGGAAATCTGCGTGTGTGTGTGTGTTAGGTCAGTGGTCGCCAACTGGTGGGCCGTTGATTGCTGGTCCATGAGAAAATGTGGATGGTCCTCAGAGGAATGTCCCCCCCAAAGCAATTAATCCAGGTTGCGCAGGAACACAAGGCTGTGTCACCCACATGGTCCACCAACCCGCTGGCCCCCACCCTTTGGCCGAACACAAACCTTACCTTGAGTAGAGCCATGTGAACTGGAACTGGAAGGTTAAGACCAATGGCGGGGGAGGGAAATCCACCCCGGGGTGGCTTGCTGACATTGGTGGGAAAGTCGGTCCCATATTCCAGAACTGCAGGAGTCACAGGACTGGCCCTTTGGTCATCCAGAGCAGCTGCTCCTCCAGTCCATGGCAGGCCGGTGCACCCAGGTGGAGGAGCAGCTGCTCCGGGATGACCAAAGGGCCAGTCCTGTGACTACTGCAGCTCTGAAATATGGGACCGACTTCCCCACCAACGCCAGCAAGCCACCATCAGTCAAAATCCATATTAGTGGTCCGCGGGATTTAAAATTATGAGTTTGGTGGTCCCTGAGGTCCAAAAGGTTGGCGAGCCCTGTGTTAGGTGAACCGGTAGTGGACCAGGTAGAACAGTCAGCATTCCAATGAAACTCCCCATTTCCATTTAGCACTCAGAAACAAAGTTCATCCAAGTAAGAATTTATTAAAGGAGTCGTGTTGGCACATCTGGGAAAACCTGAATCTGAGAGTTCCAGGTTTTCCCTTCCGCAAGAGAAATTCAAAGATCCATCCCCCTGCACCTATCAATCCATCACATGGTCCGATCAAACATCATCTCAACTGGAGACCTTCCTCCAGATGCTCCTCTCCGGGTGCAGGGTAACTTGTCCTTGACTTCTAAGAAAGAATGTTGTTGAGTCTAATCTTCTGCTCACTAAGAAATCCCTCCTCCCAAATTCTTAGGCACAATCAGGAGTCTGTGAGTTTGATCCTAGGAAGACCTAGATGACCTCCAAGGTCCCTTCAACTCTGTTATTGTATTCTATAATATATGGCTTCCATGGCTGACAGGACCTGGACTTCGTTGCCTGTTCATCATTGAAGTCTTGCCATCTACCATCTGCCATCTAAATGCTTCAACCTGCTTCTGGAGTTCTCCAGTAAAGACTACAACTCCATTAAAGAGACTGTCAAGTATTATTTGAGGTCCCAAAAGAGCGAGAGAGAGAGAGAGAGAGAGAGAAATTACGACATTTTGGCAGCCTATTAATTCAGTGGCAAAATAATGTCAGGATGATAATTAATATTGTTATTAATGCATATCGGGATAATTAATTTTCCACCCATCCCTATCGTTGCTTAATCTTGGGAAATTACTCTGTTGAGTTCAGTCCTTCTGATGTTAATAAACTAATGATGAAAATGGAGCATAACTATCTGCAAACTCTCTTTCGACATCTGACAAAAACTTAGGAAGGACCTGAAAATATAAAACCTTCTCAATCTCTAAGAGAGAAATACTTGCAGTGTCCCATTTCATTCAGTGTTAATGATCTCCAAGTAGTCGAATGTCTAGGGTTAGGGTTAGGGTTAGACTCTCAACCATCCAGGTCATGGTTGTCCTAAAGGTATTTTTCTTGGAGGCCACTGGACTTTCTTGAAGTTTTCCCTTTGAAAACATTTCACTTCTCATCCAAGAAGCTTCTCCAGTTCTAACTGAATCTCCGAGGGGTCATTTATGAAGAAGAACTGGAGGAAAGTGAGATAATGTCATTCTTGATCTAGAACAGTGCTTCTCAAATTTGGCAACTTTAAGATGGGTGGGCTTCAACTCCTGGAAATGGCTAGAGGAATTCTTGGAGTTGAGGTCCATCCGTCTTAAAGTTTGATGAACCCTGATCCAGAAGGTGACCAAGGCAGACAAGATCCCAGAGATAAAGTTGACCAGAGCAGCATTTGGATGTCTACACCAAAATACAACTGTTGAGTCGTGATGTTTAACTGTGCAGTCCATCAATCTTTATCAGAATGACAATGCATTTCGGCTCCAAAGAGAACTGAATCTGGGTTATCTTCAAAGATGTCATCTCTATAATGGTGACACTGCCCAAAAACTTACTAGAGGAACCTTCATCATAACTGAACCTCCCTCATCCAGACACCAGCTGCAGCGGCCAAACGGTAGGAATGAAGACATTTCATAGAACATTATCAGAATTGGAAAGGACCTTGGAGGTCTTCTAGTCCAGCCCCCTGATCAAGCAGGAAACCCTATACCCATGATGGCAAACCTATGGCACATGTGCCACACGTGGCATGCAGATCCATTTGTGACGGCACGCGAGCTGCAGGCAAACTTACCTCACTACTCATGTGCATGCCTTACAATTGATTTTTTGGCTGGTTTGAGGCCTTTTTTAGGCCTCCCAGAGTCTTGAAAAAAGCCTCTTCAGGCTTTGCAGGAGAATAATAGGCCCGTTTCATCACTTCCTGTAATACTGGAAGTGACAAAACGGGCCTATTATTTGGCCTGCAAAGCCTGCAGAGGCTTGTTTCAAGCCTCAAACCAGCCAAAAAATCATCTGGGAAGCGCAGTGCAGATAAAGGGGGGGGGATTTGCGCGTACATGCGCAGGGGGCATGAGAGGGGCGTGCATTGCCTTCTGGGTGCTGGCATTCGAGCACGCAAGCGCAAGCGCACACACAATTTTTGGCACAGGATCCCCAAAAGGTTAGCCACCACTGCCCTATACCATTTCAGACAGATGGCTGTCCATCTTTTCTTAAAAACCTCCAGTGATGGAGAAACCATAACTTCTGAAGGCAAGCTGTTTGATTGTCTTCGCTGTTCATTTCATACTCATTCCATCCAGTAGGGTGATCCAGGGCTATGAAAAAATCCTGATGCTCAACATGGCTTTAAAAAAGGACAACCCAATCCACAAACCTGTAACCGTATAGAACTGACTGTAGTGGATTGTAGCCTGGATTCCCAGAACGAGATCTGCATTCCCGAGGGCAAAGAAACAGTGGAGTTCAGGTAGTTTGATTGGGAGAAAAGAGAGTTAAGATGACTCCTCCCTATCAATTCTCTGAGTGCACCTTTTATGGTACAACAGTATAATCGGCTTTAATTTGGCAAGTTTTCTGTCTTTAGAGGAAGGACAACAAAGAAAATAGAAGTCATTCTGCATGTCTTTCTTGGTTCTTGAAGCCTGACAAATATATTCTAATCTTAAACTGTTCAGGAAACTACATTTCTGGCCCAAATTATAGTTTGTCCAGTTTTGTCTCATCCCTCAACAAGGACTGCCAGTCTGGAACAGAACCCTAAGCAATGGAGATGACCTTTATTAGCATGAGCCTGACGTCTAATGAAGAGAAGGACTAGGGGTGACATGACAGTAGACTTCCAATAGTTGAGGGGCTCCTCCAAAGACAAAGGGGTTCACATTATTCTCCAAACCAACGAAAGGCAAGACAAACAATGGATGGAGGCTAATCAAGGAGAGAAGCAACTCAGAACTAAGGAAAAAAATTTCTAACAGTGAGAGCAATCAACCAATGGAATGGCTTGACACCAGAACTTGTGAGTGCTCCATCACTGGAGGCTTTCAAAAAGAGACTGAACCGCCATTTAGCTGAAATGGTGTAGAGCAAAGGGTTAGACTGGAAGACCTCCATGGTCTCTTCCAACTCTATTATTCTATGTTCTAGGTCCTTCCTCCAACTTTACAAGCTTGAGACCAAGGTCTCCTAGCAGCTTCAAGCTGCATTCTTAAGAGACACGGAGTAGTTCTTATTGTCTGTGCAGTAGCAAAGCTATATAACTCTCATTTTCTACAGGGGTGTCCTGGTGAGAGGGATGCTTTCCTTGGTATTTCCAGCCAGTTTAATAGCCATTAACATTTAGGTCTCAGTTGCACTAATGTATTTAAGTTTTAATTCAGTATCACTGCGCTAATTAATTTGCTTATCCTGCATCTCCGGGCCTGAATCCTCTTTTCCTTTCTGTACTAAATTAAGAGGACATGGATTGATTTTTGCAATGTGGGCGAATGGTTGCTTTCTTTCTTGTTTAAGTGGTGCTGAACCGGTGATACAGATTGTTGTCCACGATGCAGTTGGGTGGTATGAAAGTCCAAGAAATATCCACAATAGTTTCTTTTCCAGCAACCAATATCTTTGAAGAATGGATTGTCCTATCCAGGTTGATCTCACCCACCCATATATGGAATAGGGAGGTGATGACCTGCACCATCCATCCATCCACCTTCCATCCCACCCACCCACCCATCATCCATCTATCTGGCCACCCACCTATCCATCCATCCATCGACATACCCACACACATACCTATCCATCTATCCACCCACCCACCCATTCACCCACGCACCCATCCATCCATCTATCCACCTATCCATCCTTCCATCCATCCGCCTATCCATCCATCCATCCTTCCATCTATCCATCCATCATCTATCCATCTACCTATCCATCCATCCACCTATCCACCCATCCATCCATCTATCCATCCATCCTTCCATCCATCCATCTATTCATCCATCCATCTATCCATCTACCTATCCATTCATCCACCTATCCATCCATCCATCCATCTATCCATCCACCTATCCATCCACCCATCCATCCATCCTTCCATCCATCCACCTATCCATCCACATTTCTTTTTTTATCCATGCTGTATAATTTGAAAAGAAATGATTTCCAGTCTTTTACTTATTGACAAGACAAAATGTTGCATCTGGTTAATGAAAATTTAATATGACAGGAGATAAATCCGCAGATGTTTGCTGATTAATATTTAATTGTGCTTCTTGTATGGCCCTCCTGTTGTACGTGGCTGTTCGGCTATAGCTTTGTAAGAAGCATGAAGCCTGTTGCGATCATGAAACTTGATGGCAATTTTATATTTTAAAATATAAAGAAAAGTAGATCAACAGCCTTCCTTGATAAAACTCTTCAAAAATCCCAACCCAGCAAGGAAGACGACAGCTGAGAAAAAGACAAAAGGTGTCACATTTCTCATTTTTAAGCTTTATGATTATATTGTCAATGGGAGAAGAAAGAAGCAGAATATTGTGAAATGATCTTTTGACGACTCTAAATGTTGCAGGAAAGATACAACCCCAGAAAATGTAGAAATTCTTCCTGTAGAAACCCCCAAAACTACTTTCAGAACCAAGATGTATAATATCATATCTCAAGATGGATCTTGACAGACTAGAACACTGGGCCATATTTAACAAAATGAAATTCAATGTAGAGAAAAGTAAAGTCCCACATTTAGGCAAGAAAAACCAAAAGGACACATTTAATAGTATGGGTGAAACCAGGCTCAATAGCAAGAACTGGGAGAGGGATCTCGGAGTCTTAGTGGACAACCAGCTAAATAGGAGCCAGCCGTGTGCAGCAGCTGCCAAAAAAGCTAATGCAATCCTAAATTGCATCAACAGAGGGATACAATCGAGATCAAGGGAGGTACTAATCCCACTCTATAAAGCTTTAGTAAGGCCACACTTAGAGTACTGCATCCAGTTTTCGTCACTACACTATAAAAAAGATGTTGAGACTCTAGAAAAAGTGCAGAGAAGAGCAACCAGGATGATGAGAGGATTGGAGACTAAAACATACGACGGATGGTTGCAGGAACTGGGCCTGGCTAGTCTAGGGAAGAGAAGGATCAGGGGAGACAGGAGAGCAGCCTTCCAATATTTGAGGGGCTGCCCCAGAGAGGAGGAAAGGGTCAAGCTATTTTTCAAAGCACCTGAAGGCCAGACAAGGAATAATGGATGGAAACTGATCCAGGAGAGATTTAACCTGGAAATAAGGAGGAATTTCCTGACAGTGAGAACAATCAACCAATGGAACAGAAGTTGCCTTCTGAAGTTGTAGGAGCTTCATCACTGGAGACTTTCAAGAAGAGATTGGACTGCCGTTTGTCAGAAATGGTGTAGGGTCTCCTGCTTGGGCGGGGGGTTGGACTAGATGACCTACAAAGTCCTTTCCAACTCTGTTATTCTATTATCTGTTACCTTTCATGACCCAATCCTAACCAAAGCACCTGAAATGTTGAAGCTGCTCCTCCATCCTTCCTTGCCATTATAGAAAATCCTCAAGTTACGACCACAACTGGCCCCCAAATTTATGTTGCTAAGTGAACCATTGCTTGAGTGAGTTTTGCTCCATTTTGCAACTTTTCCTGCCACAGTTGTGAAGTGGGTCGTTGCATTTGTTGAAGGGAGTAGCATGGTTGTTAAGTGAATTTGGCTTCTCCGTTGACTTTCCTGGTCAGAAGGTCGCAAAAGGGGATCATTTGACCCCAGGAATAGAATAGAATAGAATAGAATAGAATAGAATA
>NW_020716887.1:544892-561563 GCF_900518725.1 Notechis scutatus
TCCTCCTCCTCCTCCTCCTCCTCCTCCTCCTCCTCCTCCTCCTCTTCTTCTTCTTCTTCTTCTTCTTCTTCTTCTTCTTCTTCTTCTTCTTCTTCTTCTTCTTCTTCTTCTTCTTCTTCTTCTTCTTCTTTTTAATTCAGCCCAGATGAGGCAAGAAAAGTGTTACATCAGAATAAGGGAATGGAAGCTAATATATTGAAATTCAATCCAGGCAAAATTGTCAGCTTCTTAGTGGCTCCTTGGTTTGCCCAAGCTAATTTGGTTCAATTTTTTTTTTTTACCCTATGGGCTTAGGATCCTAGTTTTATGACACTTATGGGATTGGCATTAAAAAAGCATTAAAAGTTGTACATCTAATCTTACGAAGCTTCTCCTCTGGAAATATCGAATTACTAACTAGAGCATACAAAACTTTTGCTTGACCAATACTCAAACACAGCTCATCAGTCTGGAATTTGCACTGTATATCAGACATCAATACAATTGAGCGAGTCCAGAAGTATTTTACTAGAAGAGTATTACACTCCTCTGCTCGCAACAGATTACCCTACACCACCAGGCTTGAGATTTTGGGCTTGGACAACCTTGAACTACACCGCCTATGGTTAGACTTAAGCGTAGTGCACAAAATTATCTGCTACAATGTCCTACCAGTCAACGACTACTTCAGCTTCAACCATAACAATGCAAGAGCACATAACAGATACAAACTCAATGTAAACCGCTTCAAACTCAATTGCAGAAAGTACAATTTCAGCAACAGAGTGGTCAATGCCTGGAATGCACTACCTGACTCTGTTGTTACATCCTCTAACCCTCTCCACTCCTTTAACCTCAAACTATCCACTATTGACCCCACCCCATTCCTAAGAGGTCTGTAAGGGACGTGCATAAGTGCACCATTGTGCCTACCGACCCTGTCCTATTGTCCCCATTTATTCGTATCTATTTCCTGTATTCTTACTCATGTTTATACTCATACTTATTATCTTGTAAGCAATTGACAAATCAAATAAATAAATAAATAAATTGGTTTCCTCAGAATAAGCATAAACTGCCTATTACTCTAGCTATCCAAAGATAACTTTGCAGGAGCAAACCGTATCTTGGCAACATCCTTTTGAGTTATTCTGATGTTCATAGCTTGAGATGCCTATGGAGATCCTCAGCTATCCATGGATAGGTATAGTCTCCTGCTTGAGCAGAGGGTTAGGCTAGAAGACCTCCAAGGTCCCAGCTCTATTCTAATCCCATCTGAAGGAGGCATCTGGCATTTCTTCAAAAGCAGCTCCTCTGAATCTTACAGAAGAGCTGAATTGTCTTGGACCAGAGGAGAAATGGCTGACAACAGCACAAATATAATTAAAATGAAGAGGTACAGCTCAGAGCTAAGCATTCTTGATATTTATGTGATGCATAATCCACCCAGGACATAAAGCTTTTTCATTGTCTCGTCTCTTCAGCCTATCAAAGGCCAAAATCCATGCCATTTATCACAGCGCGGAAAGTTTTGTTAACATTACTTCTGGGTTCTTGGATCTCTTTAAAAAGAAATGAAAGAAAGAAGCGGAATTTTCGAGAGGACATATTTAATGAAGTATTTTTGCACAAATATCTGGCTAAGCTACAAACTGTTTGCAATGCCTGTGGTGCCACGATGACTTTGAACTGCCAGAAATGCTATTATCTAGATTATGGTTTATTATGTTTTCTGGTTTTTCATCTTGATAAGTTTTAATGCAGGATCATTACATATGAGAATAGATTTAATCCTGTTCTTAGCAGGCTTTAAGGACACCAAAGGGATTATTTATATAATAAGATGCAAGGTTGCTATGGAAAACTCTATAGCAACCCTAGCATCTTCAGAAAAGCAAGCAGCCACTTGTGACAGCAATCTAAATTTACATTTATTTTAGTGTCATTTTTATCGACACTCTTAGTCTCTCATTTTGACAAGATGCTAAAATATGTATTTTTTTGTGGGGGCGGGTCAGGCTTGAGCAAAATTTATAGTCAAGCCCCAGAATTAAAACAGTTCCTTAAAAAATATTGAAAAACAACGGTAGGGTGGTTTTGCCATTAAAGAATAGCATTTCAGAAAGAAGATATGTTTGCCTTCCTTTATGATAATAATATTTTATTATTATTATTTTCTTGGAGAATGGAGAGAGTAACGTTAATTTATCTTACCTGCCAGCAGTCTTGAAATGAAATCATGTATTTCGGAGAACTAGCAGTGAGGATGCCACAATGTCTGAATACTTTATCAATAAAGTCAGAAGGCTGTAGAATCAGAATATAAGACAAGACACATTCTGAAAGATACAATCCATTAATCTGGATATATTTTAAAACTTGCTGGATACCTGTCCTTTGCTACGAAGCTATGTGGTCAGGCTTAGTTTTGGGGGAAGAAAATAAAAGGGAAAATGTGCCTCAACCTACCAGCATCCATTGGTATTCATCTGGCTAGCGTCCTGTCAGTGTGTGAGAGAGTTGAGGGTTGTTTGGAAATGGAAACAGTATTTGCTATGTGAGCAAGGAGGAGACAGCAAGGAGCCTGGGCGTGGCTTAGCTCAACTGTTCTGTACTAAAGCTGCTTGGTGCTCTGAAACTGAAACTAAAACTCCTCTGCTTGTGTTTTGCCTTTGGAAGAGATTTCTTTTCAGGTGGGGAGGGGGAGTAGGACTCCTTAGCATCAGAGCGTGTTAATAATAATATAATACAAAATACTAATGCTCTGATGGTCATTTCGCAAAATCCTTTCTTACTGAGCCCCTAGAACCTAAGAGGAACATAGGTGCCAAATTTCAAATTTGTAGGCTTTACGGTTCTGGAGTTTTTGTGGGAGCGGTATTCGCTTTTATATATATAGATATCTGATCTCTTTTTTTTTAATATAATGGCGAGCTCTCAAGCAACATTTTCCTTATTGTTGTAGAACTGCAGAAATGTCTCCAGAGTAAACAGTCCAAAACCTCCACTTTCCAATTAAAATTCCTTCCTTGTTTGGCCTGAGAATGTATTGAAAATAACATTTACTTTTCGGTGGCATGTTTACCCTCAAGGAGAAAGGGTGTTTGTATGAGTGTGTGATATTTCCCACATGGTATTTGAAAACTCAAGAGCCACGCTGAATTTCAAAGGCCTGGTTTTGAAACAAGTGTTATGCTTTTAATGTGGTTTTCTCCCTGTTTCGTGGCAAAAGAGAAGTTGTTATTTTCCAATATTTGAAATCAAAGCTTAAGAAAGGCTTGCTATGTTTTCAGAGGTCCAAATGAATCCTATGAGTGTTAATTGCTGGTGGAGAGGTCGCATAGCATAGCATAATGAATAGAATAAGGAATAGAATAAGGAATGGAGTGGAGTGGAGTGGAGTGGCACGGCATGGAATGGAAGGGAATAACAGAGTGAATGGTGTGTAGTTGCTGTTTTTCTCTATGTGCCTGTTGATGACCAATTTGTCTTTCTTTCATCCCATCAAACATCCTTTTTCATTCCTCCTATTAGCATAACCCCATATTCTTCTGTCTCACTCGGTTCTAAGCAGTTTCCAGATCATCATTCCTTACATCTATTTTACGATTTTTTTTTAGGTGAATGATCTTGTAGTGCTTTTTTCCATACACAATTCCTACTGACTCTTTATATAATGACCCCATCGTCGTTCGTTCGTTCTTTCACTTCTTTCCTTTTCTTTCAGTTTTTTTTCCCATGACTCACTCATGACATAATAATAATTTTAAAATGTCATTCAGGATTATTTTAGCATCCCACACCCTTCATTTATGTTCCCAGCCCTTTAACACCCCCCAAACAAATCAATCACGCTTCTAGATGCCTATTTATTTATGGATCCAAACTGCCTTTGCTGCCATCAGGGAATGTGGTGTAAACACATTTAACATTAGCAACATAAACTACAATAATAAAGATGTCATACCCTTGTTGGAGTCCGATTCTGAGGGGGAGATTGAGCAGCTGACAGGGAGTGGGAGTGTGGCTCCGGTGGCTGTGGAAGAAACAGGGGAAGGGCACAGTCTGGCTGGGCCTTCAGAGGAAGACCCACGCCCACCCCCTCTTCATCCTAGGGCATGTGCAGGGAAGAACGGAGAAGGGAGCAACATGGCTTACGGGAGAGAAAAAGGCCCTGATCCCTTTCATCAGTTGTAGCTGGGAGAACAGGATATAAGAAGGGCGTTTGCACACAGCTCCTTGCTGGAAGCAAAGCGTGCATTATCTTTGTTGTGGCTTATCTGGGTTTTGGCATCCTCCCAACTGTATGTGCTGCATTATCTTTTGGAAGTCTGCAATTTATTATCCTGGCCTGTCGTGTTAATTCAGCGTTGTTTGTGTTGGCTTTTTTTATTTCTAATTTAACTTTACTTTGGGTTTGGACTGCATTTCTTCCCTCTGTAGACTGTTTTTGGAAGAGTTTGATCTCCAGCTGAGGATAACTGGACATTGGGGCCAAGTTGGAGGTATTAAAGGGAATTTATCTATTTTTGTGACTTTGTTATTTTTGCGCCACACCCCTTTGGGTCATCACAAAAGATGAATCTATGTGTCCAAGGATAACATCACAAGATCCAATATCAGTAGGTCACCAAGAGCAGAAGTTTTGTTTTCCGAGCTTTGGGACTCATGTGGGAGTCCATCCACAGGGAACTTCTCTCTAGCAGAGTCTGTGCTCTTCTGTGCGTGGTATTTATATGGTGCCTGTTGTGTGTGGCTTTTTAGATGTTGATTGGGGTCTTGACGGCTAACGATTAAGTTGTTGGCTGTTGTTTCCTTGTGCTGCCAAGCCCTCAGATCCGAAATACCTGATAACCTGGTGGTAAGTCAGCACTCCTATTGACTGACAAGTGGCCCATTTCCCAGACTTCAATCACTTCCCCGGCTGTTTTTGTACCTGCTCATCCGACAATCTTAGTAGCTGCAACATGGCTGCAAGCACGAGCCCGAAAGCTCAGAAGACAAAACTTCTGGAGACAGACCCAGATTGGATCCGGGGCACCTCCAGAATAAGAGGTTACTGTCAACTCATAAAACATTTCTATGCCTGTTTTAGAGTTGCCATGAATGGGGGGGGGGGGGGGGAATTCGAAGGAGCAGTGCAGCTGTTTAAAACCAAAAGTGCATTCCATTCTTATCTTGCAAAGATTGTAACTAAGCGACCAGAATTTCTGCCATGAAAACCCCTAATTGGAGAACGTGATTGATGACTCTCAGCTATGAATATGTTTTGTTGGAGAATATGAATTATAATACACCCAGAGGGGTGGGGGGGAGGAGAAACAGGGTCATGGGTGATAGTGAATGACGTGTCTCAGAATCGGCTTCATACAGGTCAGGCTGACATGTTCGCTCCTAATAAATTCTTTGAAGCTTTTTGAAGTTTGGCTCCAGGCTCATGATTTCATTAGGGCAACTGCCGGAATCCTGACAGCAAGCTAATTCCGAGGCACGTCATTCACGATTCAACTGAAGGGCCATGAATGAAGAATTGGGTGGGACAGCTAATTATGGTATGATAAGGTTAAAGTAAATGTTGATTTCAACCAACTGCTTTGTTAAGAAGTGCTACCCTGAGAATTTGGAATAAATATAAAGTAAGGTTCTCTGCAAAGAGGCTTCTTTGCATGTCATCCGAGGAAGAGGGGCAGCCAGACTGGTGGATTTTGGTGGTGCCCCAGGATAATGTTGAAGGATCCAATCTGGGTAGGGCAGTGGGACCAGTGGTTTCGTCTTCCAAGCTTTTAGAACCGTGCTTCCAGCCGTCTTGTAGCTACTAAGATTGTTGGATGAGCAGGGACAAAAACAGCCAGGGAAGTGATTGAAGTCTGGGAAATGGCTTCCTCATCAGTCCACAGGGGTGTTGATTTATACCAGCTTATCAAGTACTTAGGATGCAAGAGTTTGGCAGCACAAGGAAACAATAGCCAACGACTTAATAGCCAGCCATCAACACAACCCAATCAACATCTGAAAAACCACACACAACAGGCACCATATAAATACCACACACAGAACAGCATACATTTTGCTAGAGAGACGTGATGACCCAAAGGGGCCTGGCACAAAAGCAACAAAGTCACAAAAGTAAGTAAAGTCCCTTTAATTCCTTCAACTTGGCCTCCAATGTCCAGGTATCATCAGCTGGAGAAAAAAACTCTCGCAAGAACAGTTTTTAAAGGGAAGAAATTCTGTCCAAACCAAAAGAATATATAAATTATAAATTAAAAACCAACACAAACCAGGCTGCAGCCAATTAACGAGACAGAGCAAGATAAGGAATTGCAGAAGTCAAAAGATAACAAAACACACACAGTTGGGAGGAGGCCAGAACCCAGATAGAACTTGACAAACAAAGAAAATGCAATGCTTTGCTTCCAGCAAAGTGCTGTGCGCAAACACTCTCTTTATCCTGTTTCCCCAACTGCTCCTTTCTAACCCACGTTACTCCCTTCTCCGTTCCTCCCCTGTGTGCCCTAGGATGCAGAGGACGTGGGCCTGGGTCTTCCTCTGAATGCCCAGCCAGACTCTGCCCTTCCCCAGTTTCCTCCACAGCCAACGGAGCCGCACTCCCACTCCCTGTCAGCTCTTCCACCTCCCCCTCAGAATCAGATTCCAACAAGGGCATGACAGATGTTCTGTGAAGATGGGATCCAGCACGCATCCAAAAGCTCAGACGACAAAGCCTCTGGTTCCAATGACTGACCCAGATTGGAGCAATCTACAGGTAGCCCTCAACTTGCAACAGTTCATTTAGTGACCGTTCAATGTTGTGGCTCCGAGTCCTGAGTCTGCATTCTTAGAGGAAGAGGATTCGGAAGATGAGGAGGAGGTGGAATTGGGCATGCCTTCCTCCCCAGGACCTTCCTCTCCGGCAATGCCTTCCTCCCTGATTGTGCCTCAGGTGCCTGCAGATAACCGAGAGGGACAGCCTGAGGCTAATCCAGAGGAGGAGGAGGAGGGCATATTGGAGCAGCCTTTGACAGAGAATCAAGCAGACGAATGCTGGCTTGATGCTAGGCAGCGTCGCAGGAAAAAGTGTGAGCTGCAACGCAGGAGGCGTGGACGAATCAGAGACTGAGCTGAGTTAGTGACAACACCCCACAGGGAATAAAAGTGGGTGTGTTTGCTCTGGGAATTCCGTACGGGACAAAGTGTGAATTTTTCTGTGGAGCTTCGGTTTATCCTGTTTCTGGAAAGCTTCCGTTTCTGTTATCTTGTCGGACTTGGCAGGCAGCGTGTGTGATACTGCCAAGAACATAGCCAGCTCAAAGGAATTAACTCTGTAAATACTGAATCTTCCTGCCTGCTTGTATTTGGTCGGAGTTTGGACTTCTTATCTACCTTGTGAAGGTGAGACATAACAATTCAAAGTTACAATATTGAAAAACAGTGACTTAGGACCGTTTTTCACACTTATGACCATTGCAGCATTCCCATGGCCATGTGATCAAAATTCAGATGCTTGGGCAACTGTTGTGGTTTGCCGGAACCAGGTGCGGACGGCTGAGGTCTCGGAGAGTGAGGACTCAGATGAGGGGCCTGCATGTGATGGGGCCAGGACCATCAGGGAGTAGAACGCTGCCTTCGGAGATTCGGGAGGCTGGCAGCAGCGATGAGAAGGTCCCCGAGGAGCCTGTGCCCAAGGTGCGTGCGCGCAGGGCTGCTCGAAGGAAAGAGTAGCTGCAGCAGCATGGGCGACTCAGGAGTAGGGCTGGAAGGTAATGGCCCCTCCCCTAAGAGATAAAAGCCAGCTGAGAATCTGGAGTTCTTTGCAGGAAGCAAATAAGTTTTTGCACTCAAGCCTTGTGGACGTTCGGAGTATCTTGGTTGGTGTTTGGAGACTCTTTGTGTTTGAAATATTTCTTCGTAACTTTATCTAGTGTTCTTGGCAGCCTTGCACCACCTTGGCAAGGCTCGTTCTGATCAGAGACAAATAGTTTGTAACAGCCTTTTAACCGGAAAGGAACGGAATTTGTAAAGAATCATTAAAAGGTTTTGCTGTTACCTCCGTTTCGTGTTTGTTTCCTTGGAACGAGGTTTGGGTCATAACAACAACGGACTTGTATTTATGACCATCGCTGTGTCCCAAGGTCATGTGATCCCCTCTGTTAGGTATAACATTGATACCAAATATAGTTTGGGTGAATAAATATATAAAACTTAGATATCATGGTTTAAGTGCTTATCACTTTAAGCACAATGCAAGGTTTTGCACGTTGTCCGTACATAAACCAGGATATAAAAATGTTGTATGTACCGCAACTAAAGTTTAATTTGCTTTCAGTAAGGGTATTAGATAAATTAGGTTATGTAATTACTTTTAAAGATAATAATTGCATAATTGAAAAAGATAACAAAAGGGTAACTGCAGCTTTAAATGGAACATTATATGTCTTAGATAATAGTAAGAAAGGGGAGGCACATACTGTATTTAATAATATAAAGCCTCATGAAGAATGTATCCATTTATTGCATAGGCGTTTGGGGCATGTAAATTTTAAAATGCTAAAACGTACAGTTGAGTTATCTGAAGGAATAAGGTTAAAACCTTGTGATAAATATTTGCGTTGTAATGTTTGCTGTGAAGATAAGAGCAAGGTATTGCCTGCAAATAGGCTAAATGGTTTCAAAACAAAAGAACCTTTAGAAGTAGTATTTGCAGACATAATAGGTCCAAAGAAACCCAGTATGGGGGGTGCTAGATATATACTGAGCATTATGGACCATTATTCTAGATATGGGTTTTGCTATTTAATGAAAAGCAAAACTGAAACATATCAACATTTTTTCAATTGGCTTAGGTTTGCTGAAAGAAAGTCTAAACGACAACTGATAACCCTGGTGACAGATAATGGCACGGAATTTATTAATAACAAATTCCAGAACAGACTTAAGGTAGCTGGAATAGAGCATAAGAAGTCTGCTCCATACAGGCCAGAACATAACGCTTTTATTGAAAGAAGAGGCCAAACACTACAGGCAATGGTTAGAACAATGTTAAATGATTCTGGGTTACCTGATTCTTTGTGGGGGGAGGCTACAATGTGTGCTAATAACATATTGAACAACGTTGTTAATACAACAACAGGTGAAATTCCATTCACCAGGTGGCATGGCAGGAAACCTGATCTAAGTTACCTGCACACATTTGGTGCACCAGCATGGGTGCATATTCCTGCACAACTCAGAAAAAAAGGGCAACATAGAGCTAAAAGATTTTTCTTCGTTGGTTATCAGGCAAACCATAGGGCATATAGATTTTGGGAGAAAGGCACATCTAAAGTGTTATGTAGTGCTAGTGCCCAATTTCTAGAACATGAAGGATGGGAGAAATTAGAACAGGATGCCAATAAAGATGTAATTATTGAATCCTATAGAAATCCCATTAGTTATCCCTGTAACTTTAAAAATAAAGTAAAGAGACAAATACAGGATGAAATAGTGCCCATAAAGGAAGAAACAGATTCAATAGCTGAACAGGATGAGGAAGATGAACAGGTAGTAGTTCAACAAAGTCCTCCTGTAAGCCCTGTAATTCCCAGAAGAACTACACGTGTATCTAGACCGCCTGATAGGTACCAGGCTAACACAGTGTGCCAGATTAATCAAGTTCCTAATTCTGTTGAAGAAATTAAAAAGTATCCTACTAAGGAAAAAGAAAAATGGTATGCAGCAATGAATAAGGAACTGAATTCATTAAGAGATATGAAGGTGTATGATAATGCTAAATTACCTGTAGGAAAGAAATCCATTGGCTGCAAATGGATATTTAAGGTAAAAACAGATAAAGATGGTAATTTAATCCATAAGGCAAGGTTAGTAGCCCAAGGTTTTAGGCAGAATGCTAATGACTACGATGAGGTGTTTGCACCTAGTCTTAAGGCAGCAACCTTGAGGGCAGCTTTAGTGTGGGCAGCTAGTAAAAACTATATAGTTAACCATTTAGATGTGGAAACTGCTTACTTGCACGCCCCATTAAAACATATTATTTATATGAAAAAACCTGTTGGTATTAAAAGTGAAAATAAGGATAATAATGATTGTTGGTTGTTAAAGAAAAGCCTCTATGGTCTTAAACAATCAGGCTATGAATGGAACCAGTATATTGTAAAGGAACTAGACAATATAGGATTTAAAGCTGGTTTAGCCGATCCATGTCTGTTTAAGAGGGAGACAAATGGGAAAGTATCATTATTATTACTATTCACAGATGACATTGCATTGATAACTGAAACTAATGATGAAGCAAATAAAATAATAGCATCATTAGGAAAGAGAATAAAGATCAAGCAATTAGGGGAGATAAAGAAGTATCTCGGTTTGAATATAAAGAAAACACGGAAAGGTTTTAAGATATCTCAGGAAGATAAGATAAGCAAATTGCTAAAAGATTACAATATGGAGCTTTGTAAACCGGCTAAGACTCCAATGAGTCAGGAGTTTAGCAACACTGATGTACAAAGCCCTGAGTTTGATAAGGTGATTTATCAATCTTTAATTGGTAGTTTGAGTTATATTAGTAATTGGTCTAGACCAGATATATCGTACTGCGTGAATCAGTTGGCTAGATTCAATTCTGCACCATGTGAAAGACACTGGATTGCAGCTAAGAGGATATTAAGATATCTTAAAAAGACAATGAATTATTCATTGTATTTAGAACCAAAGGGTGATTTAATTTTGAGTGCTTATGCAGATGCTAGCTTTGCATCAGAAAGAGACACTAGAAAGTCGACTTCAGGAACAGCCATAATGCTAGGTAAGACATTAATAGGCTGGAAGTCAATAAGACAACAGCATATAAGTTTGTCTACTATGGAGGCAGAATTCTCCTGTTTATCATTGTTATGTACAGAGTTAATAATGTATAAACAAATGTTAATTGATATAGGTATAACTGTAGATTATCCTATAATTATACATGAAGATAATCAGGCAGCAATTCAAATGGCCACAAATATTGGAGTAAAAACAAGGAGCAAGCATACAGATCTAAGATACCTAAACGTGAGACAATCTGTAAGAAGTAAGATGATTCAGCTAGAGTACTGTATGTCGGAGGACAATTTAGCTGATAATTTTACTAAAGCCCAAGGTGCCAGTAAGCACCAGGAGAGTTGTGAAAAATATGGGTTAAGATTGTAAAGGTATTATATATTTATTTCACCCAAAAGGGGAGTATGTTAGGTATAACATTGATACCAAATATAGTTTGGGTGAATAAATATATAAAACTTAGATATCATGGTTTAAGTGCTTATCACTTTAAGCACAATGCAGCAGGCAATTAGCCGATTAAGGGTGCGGTTAGAAGTTACTATATAAGGAAGCATTAGAAGCTGGAAAGCTTACTGTGTGTTACTACTGACTGTGCTGGCTGTTACCGTCTGGCTGTAACTGTTACTGTGTGCTGCTGCGAATAACTGTGATTACTGACTGTGAGTGCCTGTGACTGAACTGTTATTGTTTGCTACTGTTTGCTGAATATCCAGCGTTTGTTTCTCTGGAGAGTGAAACCGGAGGAGGAGAAGATATCTTTATCGGCTGATAAAGATATTGCAAGGACTCTTAACTTGGACTATACTAGTGAGTCTTACTGGATGGAAATACTGTGAATGACTTAATGGACTGAATGACAATGCTTAAACTCTAACTGGATTAAAAACTATTTAAACTACAAACAGTGTTTGTGTTCAGTGTGTGTATACTCTGGGGCCCTTCCGCTCTCCTTTGGCTTCCTGGTTTGACTACTGCTGCAATACTCTTCTAGGGGTTAATCCTCAAACCCTAACACCCTCTTTGCAACCTCTTGACCAAGCAAAGTCAAAGGAGAATCCAGATTCACTTAACAACCAGGTTACTCACTTAACAAATGCAACAATTTGTTTAACAACCATCCCCCCCTCCAAAAAAGGTCACAAAACGGGACAAACTCATTTAACACACATTTCACTTAGCAGCATAAATTTCGGGCTTCATTGTGGTCGTAACTCCAGGATTACCTGTCCACGCTTTCTCTATGCTCTTCAAAGCAGTATCTCACAAAAGTGGTCCCAGAACAAATTGTTAGAAAAATAAAATAAAACACTCTACTGTATCCAGAAGAAAACATGAATAAAATATTAAGGCCGAGAACCAAAGACATAACTTTGGTTGCCCAAGGATCATTTATGAAAGAGTCAACACCTCCAATTCCCAATTTCATAAAGGGAATTGTTTTCTGAAAACTGAGGTGTGTTTCTTAAAAGCAGTTGAGGTTTATAACTGGAGGAAATGCCAGTCCAAAAGAGAAAAAAAAAAAATTAAATTCTCTCTTTCTCTCTAAGGCAAAGTTTCTCAAAACTTGGCATCTTTAAATGAGTGGACTTCAACCCGTAAAGCTGTCTAGGGAATTCTGAGAGTTGAAGTCCACCCATCTTAAAAATGTCAAGGTTTGAGAAAGACAAATCTAAGGTATATTGTAGCCTGGAGAAAAACAGTTGTAATTTCTCCGTCCCATTCTTTATTTTATATTATTTTCAAACCCAAGCTCCTTAAGAAGACTTCTCCTCATCATGGCTGATTTATGGGTCAAAGACAACAGAAACATCATAATTTAAACAAAATACACCGTAGGCATTTTTCCCCCTCACTTCCTTCATTATTAATCACCTCATGAAGATGGCCCCAAACAGCTCCATTTTTCCACTGAAGAATGGGAAGGCACTTTACATTTGATTAATGGCACTTGAGGAGTTGAAGAAAATTTTTGTGCAATTTCTGGATGAGAATAAAACATCGCCCACTGATGAATTAACCTTTTAAAGGAAAATGTGCGTGTGTGTTTTGTTTAAAAAAAAAAAATCACACTTGAAGTGTGAGAAATTCTGGACTCTCTTCGCTTCTCTTCCTCTTTAACTCCCCTCCGTCATTTAGCACATCGCTGAAGATGATATTAATTAGGATGACTGTTTCCATACTTTGCAAAATATCTTATTGAGCAGTTTTTATCTCGCCAGAACATCTAGGGCTCTCCAAGTATAATTCCAAGAAAGCAATCAAACCACTGGGGAAGAAGGGAGTTGTTGTATTTTAGGGAAAACGGAATTAAGACTTTTTTAAAAAAAATTATATCCTGTAACATCTGCGCCTCCGGTGGAATTTTAAGCTGAAGGCGTTGCAGAAAAATGCAGCGAAGAAAATATAGGATCTTGTCCCCTTTTTCCGTGAGGGCAGAACACAACTGTTAGAGTTATTTTTTTCTTAGAAACAAGGATCGTGAGGAGATGCAATTCACGTTTATGAGATTATGCGTGGTCAGTAAAAGAGGAAAAGGGTGAGGTTTCTCTCCATCTGCCGGACTACGAGCCTCTCAGCAAAACTTAGCTAAAGGTAGTCCTCGACTTCCGACCACAGTTGAGCCCAAAATTTCTGTTGCTAGCTGAGGTGTTTTATAGTGTGGTGACCAAAACTGGATGCAGTATTCTAGGGTGGTTTTACCAGGGGTGGGCTGCTGGGAGCTCAGGACAGCCCCTAGCTAAGACTCTGCGGGGCTCAGAGAGCCCCCCAATAACCTCAGAAAGACAAGAAGCAAGGAAAAGCTCTTCATAGGCTTCATTGAACTTCTGGGCCTTCAGCCAAGAGCATTTCACACCTCATAACAGCATGGCAAGCTAGATAAGCAATCCACTCAGCGCTTGCGAGGGAGAGAAACTCCACTAAGACTCCAAAATCCCTCTCACAGTCACTGCTATTAAGCCTGGTTTCACCCAGTCTTTTATTTAAGTATTAAATGCACAAATAATAAACAACTTTTTGGAATATCTATCTATCTGTCTGTCTGCCTGTCTATCTATCTATCTATCTATCTATCTATCTATCTATCTATCTATCTTTTTTTAGGCAATTAGGGCAAAGAAGCAACATTGCGTTGGCCACACCCACCCAGCCAGTCATTAGGGCAGAGAGCCCCTTGCTAAAATATTTGAAGCCCATCCCCTGGCTCTTACTAAGGCTTTATAAAGCCTGGTATTAGTGAGTGGTATTAGTACCCTCACGTGAACTTGATTGTAACATAATCATATATATATAATGGCTACTAAATTGAAGGATGGGTAGTGCTTCCAGAATGGGGCAGACCACATCTACCTAGGAACAGCAATGAGAGAGAAGGCTGGTCTTGATCTCCCAGCGTGCACTTTCTAGATGTGTTTTGAGGACCATGGTCATGCCCCTATTGGAATCTGATTCCGAGGGGGAGGTCGAACAGCTGACAGGGAGTGGGAGTGTGGCTCCAGAGGGAACTGGGGAAGGGCACAGTCCGGCTGGGCATTCGGAGGAAGATCCAGGCTCACTCCCTCTGCAGGGGGGAATGGATAAGGGAGTAACATGGGTTACGGGGGAGAAAAAGGCCCTGATTCCCTTCATTAGCTGCAGCTGGGAAAACAGGATAAAAAGGGTGTTTGCACACAGCTCCTTGCTGGAAGCAAAGCGTGCATTATCTTTGTTCATCAAGTCTTTTCTGGATTCTGGCGTCCTCCCAACTGTGTATGTTTCATTATCTTTTGGAAGTCTGCAACGCCTTATCCTGCCCTGTCTTGTTAATTGCTGCAGCATGGTTTGTGTTGGTTTTTTTAATATATATTTTACATGTACTTTTGGTTTGGACTAAATTTCTTCCCTTTAAAAACTGTTCTTGGGAGAGTTTTTTTCTCCAGCCGATGATAACTGGACATTGGAGGCCATGTTGGAGGAATTAAAGGGACTTTACCTACTTTTGTGACTTTGTTGCTTTTGTGCCACGCCCCTTTGGGTCATCACAACCATAATGTAAAAGAGCTGCATGGTGAGAGGGGTTAGGCCTAATCCAGTAAGGTCCTTCCCATCTTCTGGTCATCTGTGGATGTGGCTCAGTGGAAAAGCACTTGAGATTGTGGTGTGTGAACATAAAAATTCTATGAATAACCTCAGACATCCCTACCTAAGATAAGAAAAGACCAGGTGTCCCTGGATGGAAAAGACATCTTTATAAAAACCTATAGATTTCTCTAATCATATATCAGATGGTTTTAGATGTTTGGATGGATAACCACAGTTATTGTCTGCCTTGCAAAGACGTCTAGACAAGAACTCACCCAGTGGTCAGTCTTTCTTGTAAGGCAGCATTAGCTGAATTTTGCACAGCTGGAACTGCATCTCTCCCTCTTCAACTTTATCATCTAAGAAGAGAGAGATCTTGAGATGCTTTCCACACCGCCATTTAATTGTGAGGACTCAGCTGCCTCTTATCTGATCATTGGCTAGTCTGCGGCTCTTCCCCCTGCTTTCAAGTGCAGGAAAATCAGGAAGTTTAGAATGGATGTAAAGGTTTATTGCAAGCTCATGCTCTGTAAAAGAATCCAAACTACTAACGGCCAAAGCAAAATGGCAGTAGATAATTCAAGGTGGGCTGGCCTTAGATTTTTTCATAGGCACGAAGGAACTCAAGGCTGATGACATGCTTTTGTCCCCTCCCTCGGGCTCAGCCTGGTCATCTCACTCAAGATCTTCCCACATATTATTACTATTGTCATGGAAACCTAGGAGATCAGAAAGTGATGGATTTCATATGCGATGGATTTGGCCTCAAAGCTGTGTATGACAATAGAATTAGCCATTCAGGAAAAAATAGATTTGACGTAATGGGATTTACAATTTGTCCAGACACTTCAGAATGCATTAATGAATTTTTTTAAAGGCTTTTTCTTTGCATGACAATACTTCCACATAACATTTCTATCTGAATCAGATGTTCCTGCTCCATTGTTGGACATTATATAGGACTGTACTTATCTTTGAGCTGTGGACTAATTGCTTCTTGTGACACCATGTTGCCTGAAATTATGACACCGTGCCCTTTGTTGAGTTGCGATTTATGGCATCTCTGCAGTCACTTCAAATATTTATCGATTTTGGATTCTGACTGTTTCTTTTATTTTTCACCGACTGTATCCTGATAGCCCTTCTTTTAGCTAAGTCTTAATCTTTATAGCCTAATTCAAACTTGACAATTGCAAATATTGGTTTGCTATTGTTCAAGGTAATCATTGAATCAGTTCTTGGAAGGGTGAATGAATAGATGGAAATCATGAATTAAAGATTAATCCGGATAATCTCTTTGTCACGAGTATTTCAGAGACACAGGCAGGGGCTGCTGGCTGAAGCAAAGTGTCGAGGGATTTCGGGTGTAGATGTGTTTATTTATTTAGCTAGAATGCATCCACAGAGATTATGCAGTCACAGATATACAAATCTAGTTCTAACAAATGATAGATAGATGATAGATGATAGATAGATAGATAGATAGATAGATAGATAGATAGATAGATAGATAGATGATGGATGGGTAGAGAGATAGATGGATAGATAGATAGATAGATAGATAGATAGATAGATAGATAGATAGATAGATAATGGATGGGTAGATGTGTAGAGAGATGGAGAGAGAGAGAGAGAGAGAGAGGATGGATAGATGGGTAGAGAGATGGATAGATAGATAGATAGATAGATAGATAGATAGATAGATGATGGGTAGATGAGTAGAGAGATGGATAGATAGATAGATAGATAGATAGATAGATAGATGATAGGTAGATGATGGATGGATGGATAGATGAATGGATAGATAGATGG
>NW_020716887.1:625615-638800 GCF_900518725.1 Notechis scutatus
TATATACCACTTCACAGTGCTTTTACAGCCCTCTCTAAGCGGTTTACAGAGTCAGCCTCTTGCCACCAACAATCTGGAAAGTTATGGACCTCAGAAAGATAGAAAGCTGAGTCTACCTTGAGCTGGTCAGGATCGAACTGCTGGCATGAGCTGAGTTAGGCTGTAATACGGCATTCTAACCATGGTGCCACCACGGGAGAATGGAACAGAATGGAACAGAGCAGAACAGAATAGAATAAATGGAACAGAATGCAATTGAAGAAAAGAGAATTCTACAATACATAAATAAAATGGCTGATGTTGCTGAAATCCAGAGGCAAGCTTTTCTTTCTCTTGAAGGGGTTGGCGGTTGGCAATATTGCAAGGTCAGATGTTCTCCCCTATACAGGCAGTCCTCAACTTACAACAGTTCATTTAGTGACCATTCATAGTTACCATGGCACAAGAAAAAAAAGTGACATGAATGTTTTTCACCCTTACGCCAATTGCCGCCTCCCCACGGTCACATGATCAAAATGCAGGTGCTTGGCAACTGACTCACACATATGACAGTGGTGTGTCCCGGGGTCACACCATCACCTTTTATGACCTTTCTGATGAGCCATGTCAACGGAGAAGCCAGATTCATTTAACAACTGGATCACCGACTTAGCAGCTGCAAGGATTCATTTAACCACTGTGGCACCAACAATCATAAAATGGGTCCAAATCCCCTTAACAAATGTTTCACTTAGCAACAACAATGTTGGACTCAATTACGGTTGTAAGTCCAGGACCACCCTGTACTTCTGTTTTCTGTTAAGGAGGAAGAAGAAGCAGCATCCAGGACTTCCCCAGTTTTGCTCGCTTGCCGTGGGCGTAAATTGCACTCAATAGTCCTTTCGTTAAAAAAAATATATATCTGATGAGGATCAAATTAAAGGTAAGTTCACACGACGAATGAACCACGGTTGACAAGCCACGATTCTGGAGTCACCAAATTACACCACGAATGACCAAGTTCGCATGAGGCAAGAATACAACGTAATTTCTTTTTGAGTTTTGTAACCCATGGTTTAGAGGACTCAGTAGCTCAGGGGCTAAGACACTGAGTTTGTCGATCAGAAAGGGCGGCAGTTTAACAGTTCGAATCCTTAATGTCGTGTCACGGAGTGAGCTCCTGTTCCTTATCCCAGCAGCTTCTGCCAACCTAGCAGTTTGAAAGCACATTAAAAAATGCAAGTAGAAAAATAGGGACCACTTTGGTGGGAAGAGCATTGCGTGTGCCTTTGGTGTTTAGTCCTGCCAGCCACACAACCACGGAGACGTCTTCGGAGAGCACTGGCTCTTTGGCTTTGTAATGGAGATGAGCGCCACCTCCCAGAGCCAGAAACGACTAGCACGTATGTGCCAGGGGAATCTTTACCTGATCTTTAACTCTTGGTTTAGCAGGTTGTATGGACACAGCCATACTGAGAAGTATTGTTGTCCATTGGTCAAGATAATGGGGGTGTTACTGGGGTGTTCTTTGCTTGAATGTTCTTTCTGCTGAGGACTTCCTACATCAGGGGTCTCCAACTTTGGCCCTCTTACAATTTGTGGACTTCATCTCCCAGAATTCCTCAGGCAGCCTTGCTGAGGAATTCTGGGAGTTGAAGTCCACAAGTCATAAAGAGGCCAAGGCTGGGGACCCCTGCGCTACATGATTTCAACTGACCACTGTTGGTACTTCTTTGCAAGAGGAAGTTGGCTACCTTCAACTTGGTGATGATGATTTATGCAACTTGTATGCTGTCCAACTCTCAATGACAACACAAGGCTCACAACCAAGAAATGGCAATAAAACTTAAAAAAAAAATTAAAAGATGGCAAGTGTTATACAGTAAGAGGTCTTCTTCTCCTTCACCAAAGGCCTGGGTGAAGATCCAGGTCATGGTTCTTCTAAACCAGAGGTCTCCAAACTTGGCAACTTTAAGACTTGTGGACTTCAACTCCCAGAATTCTCCAGCCAGCATGGCTTAAAGTCTTAAAGTCGCCAAGTTTGGAGAGCCCTGTTCTAAACCCTAGCTGAGTGGGTCTAGTTGGATCTTGAGGGTGGGTGGAGAGAACCATATTCCAGAGAGCAGGAATTACTACAGCAGAGATACACCTCTGAGGTCCAAAGAGATGTTAATTCTTGGCTTCTGGTCAGTCTGATATCAAACATTTCTCAGAATAACAGAACTTAATTACCAAGTTGGAAGGGACCTTGGAGGTCTTCTAATTCAACCCCTGCTCAGACAGAAACCCTGATCCCATTTCAGACCAATGGAGGTTCAATCCCAAGAGAGGGATCTTGGAGTCCTAGTTGACAACCAATTAAATATGAGCCAACAGTGTGCAGTGGCAGCCAAAAACGCCAATGGAATCCTAAGTTGCATTAACGGAGGGATACAATGGAGATCAAATGAGGTACTAATGCCACTCTATAAATCCTTAGTAAGACTACACCTAGAATACTCCATCCACACTAGAAAAAAGTTGTTGAGACTCTAGAAAGAGTGCAGAGAAGAGCAACCAGGATGATTAAGGGACTGGAGGATGAAAGATATGAAGAATGGTTGCAGGAACTGGGCCTGGCTAGTCTAGTGACCAGGGGAGACAGGATACCAGTCTTCCAATATTTGAGGGGCTGCCCCAGAGAGGAGGAAGGGATCAAGCTATTTTCCAAAGCCCCTGAAGGCCAGACAAGGAATAATGGATGGAAACTGAACAAGGAGAGATTCAACCTGGAAATAAGGAGGAATTTCGTGACAGTGAGAACAATCAACGCATGGAACAGAAGTTGCCTTCAGAAGTTGTGGGAGCATCATCAGTTGAGACTTTCAAGAAGAGACTGGACTGCCATCTGTCAGAAATGGTGTTGGGGTCTCCTGCTTGAGCAGGGGGTTGGACTAGATGACCTACAAGGTCCCTTTCCAACTCTGTCATTTTAAATCTGAACAAATCTCTTCTTCATAACCTCCAGTGTTGGAGCACCCACCACTTCTATTAATTGTTTCTCACTGTCAGGAAATTTCTCCTTAGTTCTAGGTTGGGTCTTTCTTTAATGAATAACAGAATGACAGAGTGGAAAGGGTCCTTGGAGGTCTTCTAGACCAACCCCTTTCTCACACAGGAAACTTTAAACCCTTTCAGACAAATGGCTGTCCAGTCTCTTCTTAAAAAAAACAACAACTCGATTGCAGGAAGTACGATTTCAGCAACAGAGTGGTCAATGTCTGGAACTTACTACCTGATTCTGTTGTCACCTGCTCAAACTCCTATTCCTTTATCCTCAAACTTACCTCTGTTGACCTCACCCCATTCCTCAGAGGTCTATAAGGGGCGTGCATAAGTGCACAATCGTGCCTACTGTCCCTGTCCTATTGTCCCCAATTATTCGTTCCCATTTCTTGTATTTAAACGTAGGTTTATTCTTGTTTATGCTATATTGTAAGCTTTTGACAAATAAATAAAAATAAATAAAAACCTCCAGTGCTGAAGCAGCCACAACTTTTTTTCTAACTATCGGGAGGTTCCTCCTTAGTTCTAGGTTTATTTATTTATTTTTATTTATTTTATTTTATTTGTCAATTGCTTGCAAGATAATAGGTATAAGTAAAAACATAGTTATGAATAAATGGATACATATAAGAAAAATAAAAAATATATATAAAAGAAACAATAGGACAGGGACAGTCGGCACGTTGGTGCACTTATGCATGCCCCCTACAGACCTCTTAGGAAAGGGGTGAGGTCAATAGTAGACAGTCTAAGGTTAAAGTTTTTGGGGTTTGGGGAAGAAACCACCGAGTCAGGTAGAGTATTCCAGACATTGATCACTCTGTTGCTGAAGTCGTATTTCCTGCAATCAAGTTTGGTGTGATTAACCTTGAGTTTGTATCTATTGTTTGCTCTTGTGTTGTTGTGGTTGAAGCTGAAGTATTCATTTGCAGGTAGGACATTGCAATGTATGATTTTATATACTATATTTAGATCGGACCAGAGGCAGCATAGTTCTAGGTTTTCTAGGTCTAGAATTTCAAGTCTGGTGGCATAAAGTATTCTGCAACGAGTAGAGGAGCGGAGAACTCTTCTTGTGAAATATTTCTGGACTTTCTCAGCTGTGTTAAACTGTGTCGGATCTCTCCTTGATTACTTTCCATCCATCCGTCTCCTTTCTAACTAAGGGGCCTTAAGTTGACTTCCAGATGAACCGTTAATTCTAAATGGCAGCTTCTAATTTTCACGTGACCCGTATCTTCCGAGCAATTCCCTCTTCTCCGCCTGTCTCAAATGTCCCGGGAGCAATTATTCTGCTCACTAGCTTTTGTTTGGCTTCTCCGCCACATGCCGAACAGAGCATCCAAGGAACAAAACGTGAATCCGATGTTCAAATTGTTCAGTCAAATGTAAAACATTTCCTTTTCCCCCACCGTGTGGGGAGATCCTGACCCAAGTCGAAAAAAGAAAAGAAAAGAAATCTAATTTTTGCCCAAAGATGGATCCCAGCCTGGTGTGTGTCAACTTCTAGTCTTTTGGCTGCTTCTGTTTCTCCGTATGTAGCACCTTTAATTAGTTCATTATGTGATTTGTGTTTGTTTTACGGGAAGTCTTCTGGGTAAAAGGAATTGCAACAGTGGGTGGGGAAACCTCATCTTATCAACCCACATAATCAAAGATGTATAATGACAATGTTCCACAGAGGGGAAATTTACATATAAATGGCCAACCGTACAATTTGCAGAGAAAGTAAGGCGTGAGGAATTGCAACGGGAAACCCATAAACACGGATGTAAAAGGCATGCAGTGAATTGGCGGAGGAAAAAAGAAAGAAAAGTATCAGTATTAAACTGGTGAGGAATGAACGTCTCCCAACTGCCCTGGCATGTAACACAATATTGTGATCCGTAATTGCGATGGGATTTCTCCACTTCTGTCCACACCTGAGCTGTTTATTTTTATATACCTACATCTCTTTCTCTCTCTCTCTCTCTCTCTCTCTCTCTCTCTCTCTCTCTCTCTCTCTCTCATCCATCTATATTTATCATCTATCTATCATCTATCATCTATCTATCAATCATCTATCTATCAATCATCTATCATCTATAGGCTTTCAACAAAAGGCTATTTCTGTCAGAAATAGTGTCTCCTCCTTGGGCAGGGGGTTGGACTAGATGACCTACAAGGTCCCTTCCAACTCTGTTAATCTGTTAAATCTAGATTTATCTATGATCTGTCTCTCTCATGTCTATTGAGCATATCTATGTATCTCTCTATCTCTATCATCCAGCTATTATCTATCTATCTATCTATCTATCTATCTATCTATCTATCTATCTACCTATCTATCATCTACCTATCTATCATCTACTGAAGTCAATAAAATAAGGACCCAGATTGTTGTGGGCAATATGCAAATAATGGCTCTTCATTATAAACCATCCAGAGAGTTATGAGGCAGTATATAAGCCTAAATGCGATTACTAGTGTGAGAAACCTTTATCTTCTTTATGTTAAGAATAAAACAAAAAAATAAAAATAAAAACAAATCACGTATCTACTATAATGCAGTGTTTTCTTAACATGATTGCTTCTTCTCTGCAACACTTCCTAGAGTGATCATATCACCATGGTATAAACCCAGCATAACATAAGCAAACAAACAAATACAGATTTTAAAAAGCAATAAGCCCCAGCCTTCTTGAATATTTTCAAGAACATTTTGAGTAAAAAAAAATTTCGAAAAATATTTTCCCCAAAAAGGATATACACTTATTCAACTTCAAATATATTTACTTCATCTGGATCAACAGAATAAATTCCCTACATCTACTTTTTTCTAGATCCCTGGAAGAAGAGTTCTAATACTAAATCTAACTATCTACCTATCATCTATATAACTATCATCTATATATCTACAGTATATTTATCTATCATCTGTCCGTCTGCTTGCCTATCTTTCTCATGTCTATCTAGCATATCTATCTCTCTAGCTCTCTATCATCTATCAATCATCTATCATCTGTCTATCATCTATCTATCTATCTATCTATCTATCTATCATCTATCATCTATCTATCATCTATCTATCATCTATCATCTGTCTGTCTATCTATCTATCTATCTATCTATCTATCTATCTATCTATCTATCTATCATCTGTCTATCTATCTATCTATCTATCTATCTATCTATCTATCTATCATCTATCATCTATCATCTATCTATCATCTATCATCTGTCTGTCTATCTATCTATCTATCTATCTATCTATCTATCTATCTATCTATCTATCTATCTATCATCTATCTATCATCTATCTATCTATCTATCATCTATCTATCTATCATCCATCCATCCATCCATCCATCCATCCATCCATCCATCCATCCATCTAGCTATCTATCTATCTAGCTATCTATCTAGCTATCTAATCTATCACCTACCTATCATCTATCTGCAGAGTTCCAGCTAACTACTATAAAAGCTATAATGCAAGAATCTCCCCCAGACTGGCTACTTTCCTGGAAAGTTCCCATGCAGGATATGAGATCCGTAGCTGCTCTCTAGTTACTAGTATCTGAGACTGGATATCTTCTTTTTCAAATGTCTTTCAGTTGGCAGCCAAGCAAATCCCCTTCTTTATCTCTGGGTCCTCTAAGGCAGCGGTCGCCAACCAGCAGGCCAGGGACCACTGGTGGTCCGTGAGAAAATTTTGGTGGTCCGCAGAGAAATGTCCCCCCTAAAGCAATTAATCCAGGCTGCACGGGAACACAAGGCTGCGCCACCCACATGGCCCGTGGGAACACAAGGCTTGCGTTGCTTGCATTGCAAACAACACCAGGTAGTGAGGGGAGGGGGGAAAGAGGGGGGAAACTTACCCCACTCGCCCCCCGCGCCTGGCCTGGCCACTGGGCTGCTTCTTTCCGCTT
Organism: Notechis scutatus; assembly: GCF_900518725.1. The sequence goes on from NW_020716887.1 coordinate 632,551, forward strand.
CTTTCTCCTTCTGCTTTTGGCTGCACACAAGGAAAACAGCAAAAGTCTCTCTTTCTCTCCCCCAAACTCCGCCAGAAATGAGTCTTTGGGACCCTGCAAGGCATCCTGCTCCAAGAGGCTGCGCCGGTGTGACAAGTCTCACAAAGACTCATTTCTCGCGGAGTTTGAGGGAGAGAAAGAAAGGCTTCTGCTGCTTTCCTTGCATGCAACCAAAAGTCTCTCTCTCTCTCTCTCTCTTCCCCTGAGAACAGAGCTGGAGACGGTATCATGCAATCCCAAATAAAGAACGATTGATCGGTAGGAAAACGGGGTGGGGAATTTTCCTGCAGACATTTTGGGGAGATTTTCCCAGGGTCTCTGGGGGGCGGGATTTAAAATTATGAGTCCCTGAGATTCAAAAGGTTGGCGACCCCTGCTCTAAGGAATTATTTCTTTTTTTAATCTTTTTTAATCTTTCTTTTTTAATCTTTACTGGTTATTTCACCTTCTTAAATCATTGCTTCTCCTGGTCCACTACAACTACTCCTTGTTCCTTGGAGTTACTCCAGTGATGGGATTAAGCCGGTTCTCACCAGTTCAGGAAAACCAGCTGTTAACTTTCTGAGCAGTTTGGTGAACTGGTTATTGGAAGAAAACATGAGGGCAGAGAACCAGTTGTTAAATTATTTGAATCCCACTACTGAGTTATTCCCAACTTTAACCATTACATCACCTCATCACACTACCTTGGATGGATTGGCATGCATAAAAGTTGCCTTATTAACTTGTCCACTGGCATGACATATATTTAATTCATACTGCAAGTATCATTTCTCTATTAGGATATTGGGGGAGAAATGAGACTGTCATTTGCAAATAGATTTATCCGTACAGTGTTTCTCCTTGGCTGTATGATCTTGAACACTCTTGTTCTTCCTGGTATTGTGTGTTAATGTTTCTGAAATGAGATTGAACAAAATACGAAGAATAACTATTTACAGAGAGTGATTTTATAGAATGAGGTGTTTGATTGTGGCTGGAAGCTTTATTACAGTTAAATAGGTTTTGCAAAGAAAAAAGAAAAAGAAGAGCTATCACTGATTTCAACCTGGTTTTCAAGGAGATCAGTTCAATTATTCTCTTATAAGCTTCCACCATCTTATCAGCTTCATTTATTAACAATTGTTGAACAATACTGCATATTTATTTCATTGAAAACTAGGAGATTTTATCGGTGCTTTAAAACTCCTGTCCCAAACACGACAAGGATATTTGAAAATTTTCAAAAGCAAAACTGAAAGATTTCTCAGTGACTTGGAATTCTATTTAAATATAATCCAGAAAATTATTAGGAATATATAGGGAGAATTTCTTCCATTCCACCTATACCTGTTACATAAAACATTAACTTTTCTAACTGTTCTGATAGACTACTGATCCAACCAACGGCTACGTTGGATCTCTCCTTGATAAATGTCCATCTATTACTGGGAAAATATGTCTACCTAATTAAAAACATGACATATCTAATTCTCTCAATCATTCATCATTCATAGTGCTTAAGGAACTGGACTAAGACTGGAAGATCTAGATTCTAGTTAAATGAAAACTTAAGTCTTTTTCAAGTTATGCTCAAATCTTGATGGTTGTTATGGATACATTCAGGTAGATTTTGTGGCACCAATGCAAAAGTAGCTAGCTTTGGCTTTTCTCTGCTTAAAAAACAATCCATCTTGCCTACAACACTAGTATTTCGCAGATAAATCCTACCTACTATTAACCAAGTTTGATCCTGTTTAGCTCATGAGTTGAGACAAGGTTGACCAGATGCTTTGAAAAGTTGTGTCAACCCTTAAATAGCTTAATGGGATTACATCTATATAAGCAAATCGAGATTATAATATAAGATTTTACACCTATGCAGGTTTACACCTACCATAGATTTTTAGTTTACTTTACTTTATTGTCATTGCACTTCATACAATGAAATCAAACACCACCCTCAGTGCACACTATGACTTATACTTTACAAAATACAAGGTTTTACACCTAAGTAGGAGAAAGACAAAGGTACAAGTCCAGATTAGGCAAAACCTGGCTCAAAAACAGTAACTGTGGGAGGGACCTTGGACTCCTAGTGGACAATCCCTTAAATATGAGCCAGCTGTGTGCAGCAGCTGACAAAAAAGCTAACACAAAATCTTGGTTGTATAAAAAGAGGCATAGAATCAAAAAACAAGTGAAGTATTAGTACTATTGTAGAAAACTTTAGTAAGGCCACCCCTGGAATACTGTGTACAGTTTTGGTCACCACATGACCAAAAAGATGTTGAGACTTTTGAAAAGGTGCAGAGAAGAGCAACTAAGATGATCAAAGGCCCGGAGACTAAAACATATTGCAGGATTTGGGTTTGGCTAGTCTAGAGAAAGAAGGACTAGGAAGGGACATGATAGCAGTCGTCCAATATTTGAGGGACTGCCACAAAGAAGAAGGGGTCAACTTATTTGCCAAAGCACTAGAAGGCAAGTCAAGAAGCCATGGATGGAAACTAAACAAGGAGAGAAGCAACCTGGAATTAAGGAGAAACTTCCAAACAGTGAGAACAATTAACCAGTGGAACAACTTGCGACCAGAAATAATGGGAGCTACATCACTAGAGGTTTTTAAGAAGAGACTGGAGAGACACTTGTATCAAATAGTCTAGGGTCCCCTGCCGGGGGGCTGGACTAAAAGACCTCCAGGGTCCCTTCCAGCTCTATTCTGATTAAATTAAATCGAATAGGCTGATAGAAGCAAGACAGGCCAAATAGCAGCTTTGGCCTGAGATAAAATTTAACCTAGGGAACCCTCCAGGCTTTCATTCTTAGGCTTAATTGGTTTGCCCTATCTCCTCACCTTCATAATTGCATCTTGGAGAGCTCACAATACAAGTCAATTAACAATAAAAATATAAGCGCATCATAAAAATGGAATTAGAACAATAAAACAATTCCTCGATAGGCCGACAACGGAGGTTTTAAAAGTCTTACATGACTATTACCTTCCGTTAAAACGCAGCGGTGCCCGGGAGATAAGGAAGTAGCATCCCAGAAATTTCCCTGCCAATGGCGTAATGGCGCCACAGATTATAAATATCCTTCTTGGCCATCGTTGACTTCATTTCCGAAGATGGCTCTTATAAAGAATTGTCATGACCAGACAGGTCTTGATGGGAAGAGGAGAAACCCTTACAAAACCAACCAGGTCAACCAGGAGTGGGATGTGGAGGTTCTCCAAACTGCACTCCAAGCGTGGCCTTAGCAAGGCCTTATAAAGTGGTATTAACACTTCACGTGATCTTGATTCTTTCCCTCTGTTGATGCAGCCTAGAAGCGTGTTGACTTTTTTGGCAGCTAAATAGGTAAGCATTGGCCTTTTACCAGTTGTGGGATTCAATTTTTTTTTTTTTACTACCAGTTCTGAGGGCGTGGCATGGCGGGCGTGGCACGCTGGGTGTTGCATGGTGGGCGTGGCAGGGGAAAGATACTGCAAAATCCCCTTCCCACCCCACCCCGCTGACCTGTTTTCCAGCTCCGTTCTCCTGTGCAGGGCAACCAAAGAAGACCCAGCCAATCAGCTGGGACTCAATGGGAGAGAAGAGGTGGGGTTGGTGGGGCCAGTCAGAGGTGGGATTGGCTGGTTCTCTGAACTACTCAAAAATTCTGCTCCTGTTTCTCCAGAACTGGTCAGAACCTGCTGAATACCATCTCTGCCTCTTGTATAGAAATACTGAGTCCCATAGTTCTCGGCAACCTTCGTTGTGTTCATTCCTCAAGTTCTCCTGGATTGCAACAGACAATCGTGAATTATTATTATTATTATTTTTTGACATGCAGATATACACACAGTCACTCTGTGAATGTTCTTGGTGGTCCTGTTCTGACCCAAACTTTGTTCCAAGTAAACAAACACTAAACAGAGATAAAAGCAAAATCTTTTAATGCTCCTCTGTGAATTCCGTTCATTCACGGTTAAAAGACTATTAAAACTAATTGTCTCTGATAAGAACAAGCCTTGCCAAGGTGGTTCAAGGCTGCCAAGAACACTCGATAAAGTTACTAAGAAAGATTTTAAACACAAAGAGTCTCCAAACACCAACCAAGATATTGCGAACATCCACAAGGCTTGAGTACAAGAATTTCTTTGCTTCCTGCAAAGAACTCCGGTTTCTCAGCTGGCTTTTATCTCTTCAGGGAGGGGCCATTACTTTGCAGCCTTACTCCTGAGTCGCCCGTGCTACTGCAGCTGCTCTTTCCTTCGAGCAGCCCTGTGCGCACACACACTGGGCACAGGCTCCTTGGGGAGCTCTTCATCGCTGCTGCCAGCCTCCACAACCTCTGAAGGCAGCACTCCACTCCCTGATGGTCCTGGCCCCATCCCTGCATCACCCGCAGGCTCCTCATCTGAGTCCTCGCTCTCCGAAACCTCAGCCGTCCTCACCTGCTGCCAGCGAACCACAACAGCTCCATAGACTTTAAAAAAAACAACTTTGGTGGTCTGAGATCCCATTTATCTAAAACCCAGTCTAATCTTCAAAAGCAAAACCTACTCCTTTTTTCTCCTAACTGGGGGGGGAAAGCGCACAAGTTAAACCCTCTGAAAAGCTTGTGAGACAGCTACGGTAAGAGAAGACGTCTCTATTTCCAGGTTTTTCAGCCGGGATAAAAATCGTGCGATGGAGAAACTGTCTCATTCCAGTCGCACAATTATCTTTAAGATGATCGGGGCACACGGTGCCATCTTCGGGATGGCAGAAAACTCCCTCGCCATGGCAACGGGGTTGATCCGTCAAAAGCCACATTAATTCCACCGTTAGCAATTTCAGATCCTTGAAGAATAAAAGGAAGTTGGGTGGCATTCAGCTTCATGATATGTTTTCATATCTCGCAAGGCGGGTTCACTGGTTTCCCCTCCCCCCCTCCACCGCCGTTTCTCATGAAAAGCCGAACCAAAATAATGATTCATTCTGTGCCTTAAGCAAGGAATAAATCTTGTTCTCCTAATTTCAACTTTTAAAAGGCTGCTAAAACAGTTTCTGAGTCAGAAGGGAAGAAAGGGAGAAGGAAACAAAACTACATTTTGTGACTACATGCTGTGTGCAGCCTCTGAGCTCTGTTTTTGCTGGCAGAGGGCTGCAGGAGGCTGTCGTGGCCGAAAATGGAGCCGGGAGGCCCGTCGTGGCCAAAAACGGAGCCTCAATGACTGACATCAAGGTGGCCATGCCCAACCTGGCCACACCCATCCCCCTTTCCCCCCCCAAGGTCATAACCCAACCCTGATGCGGCCCTCAATGAAATCAAGTTTGACCCAACCCTGTGCTAGATGGTCCAGGTTTTATTGTAACGTTTTAAAAAGTCAACAGGTTTTGTTTCTGGTTGGTTTGACCACTTTTGGTGCTGGAATTTATTCAGTTCGGTCAGCCAGAAGAACGTTGTGAATTCTCCCAGCCGGCAACTTATAATTTAACACAGGAATGAACAGGGGTTTGCTTTGTGCCCAGCCAATCCTGAGAGGTTTACTGCCGCTGAAAATTATAGGCCTGAGTTTGCACCATTATTAAACATTTTCTGAGGAATACCAATGACCAGATGCAGATGGATAAAGTTTGCTAAGGCTGTTGTTGCCTTTGGTGGTTAAACTCTTAGGCTAAAACCTGTCAACCCTCCATCACAGAAGCTCATGGTCTGAATTTGCAGCCGTCTCTATCTCTCAGCCCAACCACGGGTGGAATTCTACCGGTTCATACTGGTTCTATAGAACCGGTTGTTACGATTCTGTCCAGTTTGGAAAACCGGCAAATCATGACCCAGGCTGGCCCCACCCCCTCCACCTGCCCCTCCCCTCCCAAACCTAGTCAGTCCTTATCTTCTTCTTCTTGTGTAGTACTCCCTGCTCCATTTTTGGGCCTTCTGGGCCTCAGGGAAGCCTCCTGGGAGCAAAATCACCCACCAGGAGGCTTCCTTGAGGCCCAGGAGGCCAAAAAAATGGAGCAGGGGTTGAAGAAGAAGAAGAAGAAGAAGAGGAAGAGGAAGAGGAAGAAGAGGAAGAGGAAGGAGAAGGAGAAGGAGGAGGAGGAGAAGGAGAGGAAGAGGAAGAGGAAGAGGAAGAGGAAGAGGAAGAAGAAGAAGAAGAAGAAGAAGAAGAAGAAGAAGAAGAAGAAGAAGAAGAAGAAGAAGAAGAAGAAGAGGAGGAGGAGGAGGAGGAGGAGGAGGAGGAGGAGGAGGAGGAGGA